>LNAC01000190.1:492147-627030 GCA_002007465.1 Ailurus styani
AAAAAAAAAAGATTATGATTCACATTAAAGTATTTTTATATAGATATGTACATTGTTTTTAGAAATATTATTGCATACTTAAGAGGCTACAGTATATTGTAAACATAAGTTGTATATGCACCAGAAAAGCCAAAAAATGGACTTGCTTTCTTGTGATATTTGCTTTATTGTGGTGGTCTGGAAGCAAACCCACAGTATTTCCAAAGTATGTCTGTACTATGAAAGAATGTTGAATTTTGTCAAATGCTTGTTCTTCAGCAATTGAGATGAACATGTGGTAGTGTCCTTCATTCTTTAATGTGGTGTATTACATTGATGATTTTCATATGTTCAATAATCCTTACATTCCAGAAAGAAATCCCACTTTGTCACAGTGTATAATCCTTTTAATATGTTGTTGAATTCAATTAGCTAGTATTTTGTTGAGGATTTTTGCATCTATGCTCACCAGGGATATTGACCCATAATTTTCTTTTCTTGTAATATCTTTGTCTGATTTTGGGATCAGGTAATGCTGGCCTCATTAAAAAAAAAGCATTTGGAAATGTTCTCTCTGCTTAAATTTTTTGAAATAATTTGAGAGAGATTGATGTTGGTTCTTTATATGTTTGGTATTATACATCAGTGAAGCCATCCAGTCCTAGCATTGCTTTGCTAGAAGATTTTTGTTACCGATTCAATCTCCTTACTAATTACAGATTTTCTGTTTCTTTGTGATTCAGTCTTAAATTGTATGCTTCTAGAACTTAATCTATTCCTTTTAGGTATAACTTAATCTATTCCTTGTAGGCATATAATTTTGCATTTTAGTCTCATGATCCTGTTCATTTCTGTGGCATCAGTTGAAATGCCTTTTATTACTATTTTTTGTTATTTGAATCTTTTTTTATACCTAGTCTACCTAAGGACTTTGTCAATTTTATTGATCTTTTCAAAAAACCAACTCTTGGGGTACCTGGGTGGCTCAGTGGGTTAAGCCTCTGCCTTCAGCTCAGGTCATGATCTTAGGGTCCTGGGATCGAGCCCCACAACAGTCTCTCTACTCAGCAAGGAGCCTGCTTCCCCCTCTCTCTCTGCCTGCCTCTCTGCCTACTTGTGATATCTTTCTCTCTCTCTCTCTCTCTCTCTCTCTCTCTCCCTCTCTGTCAAATAAATAAATAAAATCTTTTAATTAAAAAAAATTCTTGATTTCTTCTCCAACCTTTATTACTTTCTTCCTTCTGTTGGGTTTTGTTCTTTGAAGTCCAAATTTAGATACTTACTGTCAATATTTCTTTTTTTTTTTTTTTTTTAAATTTTATTTTTATTATTTGCCCAAGGGGTACAGGTCTGTGAATCATCAGGCTTACATCTTTCACAGCCCTCACCAAAGAATATTTCTTTTTTAATGGAGGCATTTACCACTATAAATTTCCCTCTTAGTACTGCTTTTGGTGACTCTGATAAGTTTTTGTATGTTGTCTTTCCATTTTTGTTAGTCTTGGGCCATTTTCTAATTTCCCTTATGATTTCTCCTTTCATCCACTAGTTTATCAAAAATGTATTGTTGGGAGGCAGCTGGGTGGTTCAGTACTCTTGTTAGACCTAATTCTATAGTTTTGTTCAAACCCTCCGTTTCTTTACTGATCTTTTATTTGGTTGTTCCATCCATGATTAAAAGTTGCATATGGAAATTGCCTTCTATTACTGTGCTACTTTTTCCTTCAATTCTATCAGTGTGTCTTCATATATTTGGGTGCTGTGCTATTAGGTGCATTATATTTATATGTGTTATGTTTTCCTGGTACACCGATCCCCTAATATTACATAGTATCTTCCTTTGTCTCTTGTGACCATTTTTGGCTTAAAATCTACTTGTTTGATACACATATAGGCACTCCTGGTCTCTTGGTTACTATTTGTATGGAATATCTTTTTTTATCTTTTCACTTTCAGACTATGTGTGTCCTTATATCTAAAGTAAGGCTCTATCTTAAGCAACTAATAAATTGTAAGAGACAAATAGACAACAATACAATAATCACAAGAGCTTCAATACCCTACGATAAGCAATGAATAGATTGTCCAGCCCCCCAAAAAAGGAAATCTTGTAATTGAACCAGATTCTATAATAAATGGATTAAATGGACATAAAGAACATTCCATCTGAAAGGAACAGAATACACATTATTTTCAAGTACATATGAAACATTCTCCAGCATAGAGCATATGATAGACCACAAAACAAGTTTTAGCCAATTTAAGAAGACTGAAATATTGAAAAGGAATGAACAGTTCCAAACACATTCTAAAGTCAGCATTACTTTAATATCAAAAACAGGTAAATGTACCATAAGAAAACTTTAGACCAATATTCCTGATCAACATAGATATAAAAATTCTCAACTAAATATTAGCAAATGGAATCAAGAATGCATTAGGAATATTATATGCGATGACCAAGAGGATTCATCCCTATGATGCAAGGATAGTTCAACATATGAAAATCAATAAATGTAATATATTACACCAATAAAATGAAAAATAAAAACCACATAATCATCTTAATAGATGCAGAAAACATTCAACAAAATACAGCATTCTTTCATGATAATAATCCTTTAACAGACTATAGATAGAAGGAACATAACCCCACATAATAAAAGACATACAACAAACCCACAGCTAACATTATACTTAATGGAGGGAAATTGAAAGCACTTCCTCTATGATCAGGAACAAGACAAGGATGTTCATTCTCACCACTCCTTTTCAATATAGTACTGGAAATCATAGCTAAAGCAATCAGGAAAGACAAAGAAAAGGCACCCAAGCCAAAAAGAAAGAAGTAAAATTATCATTATTTGCTAATTATATGATCGATCCTATATACAGAAAATCCCAATGAATCAGTCAAAAAACTGTCAAAATTAATCAGTGATTTTAGTGAGTGACAGGATACAAAATCAACATATAGAACACAATTGCACTCCTTTACACTAATATAAAAGCATCTGAAAAATAAGGAAAGTCATCCGATTCACAATAGCATCAAAAACAATAAAATACTTTTAAAAATTTATTCGAGGAAGTGAAAAATCTGTAGAATGAAAACCACAAACTTTACTGAAAGGAATCAAAAAAGACATGAATGAAAAAAAGATCTCATATTCATGGATCAGAAGAATTATTATTAAAATGGCCATACTACCCAAAACTATCCACAGATTCAGTGCAATCCCCATCAAAATACATAGGCACTCTACACAGGAATAGAAGAAACAATTCTAAAATATGTGTGGAACCACGAAAACCCCAAATTAGCTAAAGCAATCCTGAGAAAAAACAAAAAAGCCAAAGGTCTCATGCTCCCAGATTTCAAACTATACTCCAAAGCCATAGAAATAAAAACAGTTTGGTAAGTACATCAACCAATGGAACAGGACAGAGAGCCCAGAATTAAGCCCCAGCATATACATTCAACTAATATTTAACAGCAGATCCAAGAATGTACAATGGGGAAAGGATAGTCTCTGCAACAAATGGGCCTGGGAACACTGGAGAAACACATGCAGATCAATGAAAATTAGACCCTATCTCACACCGCTTATAAGAAATTAACTCAAAATTAATAAAAGACTTAAAACTAAGATTTAATCCCATAAATGTCCTAGAATAAAGCAGACGAAAGAAACCCATTGATATTGCTCTAGTGAATATTTTTGGAGGGACAATGCCAAAAACACAACTAAAGAAAAAAAATCAGGGTGCCTGGGTGGCTCAGTGGGTTAAAGACTCTGCTTTCGGCTCAGGTCATGATCTCAGCGTCCTGGGATCGAGGCCCGCATCGGGCTCTCTGCTCGGCAGGGAGCCTGCTTCCTCCTCTCCCTGTCTCTCTGCCTGCCTCTCTGCCTACTTGTAATCTCTCTCTCTGTGTCAAATAAATAAATAAAATCTTTAAAAATAAAAAAATAAATGTTAAAAAAAAGAAAAAGAAAAAAAATCAACAAATGAAACTATAAACTCAAAAGCTTCTGCACAGCAAAACAATTAACAAAATGAAAAGATCATCTACAGAATGGGAAGAAGTTTTTTGCAAGCCCTACATTGGATAAGGGGTTAATATCCAAAATATATGTAGAACTCAGTCAACTCAATAACAAAACAATCTGATTAAAAAATTTAAAAATAGACATTTCTCCAAAGAAGACATCAACATGGCCAACAGATATATGAAAAGATATTCATCATTAATCACCAGGGAAATGCAAATCCAAACACAAAGAAATATCACCTCATATCTATTAGAATGGCTATCATCAAGAAGATAAGAGAGAAGTCCTGGTGAAGATGTGAAAGACAAACCTTATACATTGTTGGAAAGAATGTAAGTTGGTGCAACCACTATAGAAAACAAAATGAAGTTTCCTCAAAAAATTAAAAATAGTTTTACCATATGATCCAGCAATTCTACTTTTGCATGTATTCCCAAAAGAAATGAAAACATGATTTCAACAAGATATAAGCATTCCCATATTTATTGCAACATTATTCACATTAGCCAAGAAACAACCCAAATGGCCATCAACAGATGAATGGGTAAAAAAAAGATGCTGTACATATATACAATGGAATGGGATTCAGCTATGAAAGATATCCTTCCATTTATGATAACATAGATGGACCTTGAGCATATTATGCTAAACGAGATGAGTTAGACAAAGACAAGTACTGTATGAGATCACTTATATGTGAAATCAAAAATAAACTTGTAAAAACAAATTGAAATGATGGTTACCTGAGGATAAGTGGAGGGAGGAAGATAAGAGTGGTGGTGTTAAAGTGTACAAATTTATAAGGAGTAGTAAATAAGCCATAATATCTAATGCACAGTATAATGAATATAGGCAATAACATTGTACTATATTATGTAATGTGACATATATCACTACATCAGCAATTACATGACAAGATATAAATGTATTGAATTAACATACTGTACACATTAACCTTATACAATGTTGGGGCACCTGTGTGACTCAGTCAGTTAAGTGTCTGCCTTCAGCTCAGATCATGATCCCGGGGTCCTGGGATCAAGACCCATGACAGGGTCCCTGCTCAGTGGGGAGTCTGCTTCTCCCTTGCTCTCTGCCCATCCCCAGCTCGTGCTTATGCTCTCTCTTTTACACTCTCATGCTCTTGCTCTCTCTCACAAATAAGTAAATAAAATCTAGAAGAAGGAAAAAAAAACAGGAGACAGATAAAAATGAAAACAAAATCTTTGGGATACATCAAAAGCTGTTTTAAGAGGGAAGGTTATAAGAACAGAGGCCTACTCCAAGAAAGAAGAAAAAATTCAAATAAACAACCTAACCATATCTCTAGCTAGAAAAAGAAGACCAAAGAGACCCCAAAATCAGTAGAAGGAAGGAAATAATAAACTTTAGAGCAGAAATTAACAAAATAAAAACTAAAATACAATATAACATCAGTGATGCCAGAAGCTGGTTTTTTTAAAAGATTAACAGCATTGAGAAACCTGTAGCCAGACTCATAAAAAACGGGATCTGGGGGGACTCAAATAACAAAACCAGAATGATAACAACCAACACCACAGAAATATAGAAGATTATAAGAGAATACTATGAAAAATTATATGCCAAAAAATTGAACATCCTAGAAGAAATAGATAAATTCCCAAAAACATAACCTCCCAAACCTGAATCAGGAATAAATGGAAAAATTTGAACAGATGGATTACCAGCAATAAAATTGAATCAGCAATCCAAAAATTCCCAAGAAACAAAAGTCCAAGACCAGATGGCTTCACAGAGGAATTCTATCAAACTTTTAAAGAATAATTAATACTTATTCTTCTCAAACTATTCCAAGAAATAGAAGAGGAAGGAAAACTTACAAATTCTTTCTATGAGGTCAGTATTACTCTGATACCAAAACCTGATAAAGACACTACAAAAAAGCGAACTACAGGCTAATATCCCTGACAAATATAGACATAAAAATCCTCAACAAAATATTAGCAAACCAAATCCAACAATACTTTTTTTTTAAAAATCATTCACCACAATCAAGAGGAATTTATTTCTGGGATGCAAGGGTGGTTCAATATTTGCAAATCAACCAACATGATACATCATATCAATAAGAGGATATATAAAATAACATGTTCACTTCGGTAGATGCAGAAAAAGCATTTGACAATGTGTAACATCCAGTCATGATAAAAACCTTCAACAAAGTAGACTTAGAGGAAACATACCTCAGCATAATAAAGACATATGAAAAACCCACAGCTAACATCATACTCAACAGTGAAAAAGTGACAGCTTTTCCCCTAAGATCAAGAACAAGACAAGGATGCCCACTCTCACCACATTTATTCAACATAATGCTGAAAGTCCTAGCCATAGCAATCAGACAACAACAGAAATAAAGGCATCCAAATTGGCATGGAAGAAGTGAAACTCACTATTTGCAGATGATATGATACTATATTTAGAAACTCTAAGGACTCTACCAAAAAACTAGTAGAACTGATAAATGAATTCAGTAAGGCCACAGAGTACAAAACCAGTGTACATAAAGCCATTGTGTTTCTATATACTAATAATGTAGTAGAAAAATAAATTAAGGAAAAAATTCCATTTACAACTCCACTGAAAATAATGCCTAAAAACAAACTTAATCAAGAAGGTGAAAAACCTATAATCTGGAAACCATAAAATATTGATAAAAGAAATTGAAGACAATGACATAAAGAAATGGAAAGACATTCCATGCTCATGGATTGGAAGAACAAATACTGTAAAATTCACATACTATCCAAAGCAATCTACAGTTTTAATGCAATTCCACAGCATTTTTCACAGAACTAGAACAAATAATACCTAAATCTGTATGGAACAACAAAAGACCCTAAATAGCCAAAGAATCTTGAAAAAGAACAAGACTGGAGGTATCACAACCCCAGACTTCAAGACATACTACAAAGCTGTATTAATCAAAATAATATGGTTGTGGCACAAAAGTGGACACATAGATAAGTAGAACAGAATAGAGAACCCAAAAATAAACCCATGATTATATGATCAATTTAACTTCAACAAAGGAGGCAAGAAGACACAATGGGTCAAAAGCAGTCTCTTTAACAAATGGTGCTGGGAAAACTGGATAGCTGCATGCAAAAGAATGAAACTAGACCACTTTATTACACCATACACAAAAATACTTAAAATGGATTAAAGACCTAAATGTGAGACCTAAAACCATAAAAATCCTTGAAGAGAGCACAGGCCCATAATTTCCCTAACAACTTTGCATAATCTGGTTATGTTTTGGTGTAGACTTAGTTCATACTATTGGGGATATTTTGAGTTTCATGGATCTGGATTTCCATACCCCCCCCCCAATTTGGTAAGTTTCAGCCATGATTTCTTCAAATAAGCTCTTAGGCCTTTTCTCTTTTATAAAATGAAATTTTATGGAGGTCTCATAAAGTCTATTTAGGTCTATTTGATGGTATCTCATAAGTCCCTTTGGCTTTCTTTACTGGTCATTCTTTTCTCTTTTTGTTCCTTTGACTCAGTAATTTCAAATGACCTGGCTTCAAGTTGGCCAACTCTTTCTTCTGCTTGACCAAATCTGATAATGAGCCCCTCAAAAGTGAATTTTTCCATTCAGTTATTATATAATGCCAAAGTTTCTGTTGGATTCTTATTATTTCTATATCTTTGTTGATAATTTCATTTTGTTCATGCATTATTCTTCTGATTTTATTTACTGGTCTGTGTTACTTTGTAGCCCACTGAGTTTCTTTAAGATTATTTTGGATTTTTTGTCAATTAATTCATAGATCTCCATTTCTTCAGGGTCAGTTTCTGGAGATTTTGTTTTTTTGATGAGGCCATCTTCTCCCCCAACACACACTTTTTGAATATTTTGTTACATTTTTGCTGAGATGTGTTCATTTGAAAAGACAGCCACCTCTCCCAGTCTTTGTGGACTGGGTGCCTTCAGGGAAAACCTTCACAGATTAGGCTGTCCAGCGATTTGGGGGGACCTCTCAAACCTTTTCTGATAAGGCATTTTTTCTGGGATATGCATGCAATTTCCAAATTAAAGAGGTTTGCAGGGTTTTTGTTTTTGTATTGTTTTGTTTTCCAGGACCATGTAATCTCTTGCTTCCCTCTGGTGTCTGTAGGCTGTAATGCAGGTTCTCTAAGAGCAACAACTCAGCTTGCTGTTGTTCACAGCATCCCCCAGGTATCTAAAACATGTCAATTCAATCAGTGCTAAGACTCAAGTAAGACACATTCCTGTTCCTTAAGCAGCTCTCTGCAAAGTCAGAATGCTGGACATAAATTTCAATGTTTTTGCTTTTGTTTTTTTCCCCCCCTTCCTGAGTGAGAAGCTGCAAGTAGGTTGTTTACTCCTCTTTTGTTAAAGTGTTGGCTTAGGGGAAGGACTACCATGGATGAAATAGCTTTTCTTACCATTTCAATGTGATTATTCTTGGCTTTGAATTTTTCTGGAATACTACAACTTCTTAAATGGTTTCTGGAGTTCTCATAAAGGTTTTTTGGACCATATAGTGTTGTTAAATCAGTGTCTCTGTGAAGAAACAGGGCCTGAAGATTCCTATTCTGCCATCTTGTTGATATCACCATAATCATAAGTATTTAACTTCATTTATGTGTTTAACAAACTTAAGTTATTTCTATATGCTAGTTCCAGGTTAAATGCAAAGATTAATATGATGTTTAGGTTTTCACCATTGGAATTCCACTGGTTTCTAAATTCTGCCAGCAGCATTTTGATTCTGGACAACCATATATTCTTACACATTTTATTAACTTTTCTTCTCAGCTTTACTTAGAAGTAATTTACTTCTTAAATGTGTTCTCATGGTTTGTTTTAATTTATTGCCTGTTGTTCATTCCTTGTCAAAGCTAAGTTTTTATAAGACAAATTTTATATAATTTTATATATTTTTATTGAGATGGAGATGCCCCTTTGGATCACTACATTTGTATCTTTGGGGTAAATACCTAAGCAGTGCAATTGCTGCATCATAGGGCAACTCTTTTTAACTTGAGGAACCTCCATATAGTTTTCCAGAGTGACTGTACCAGCTTGAATTCCTACCAACAGTGTAAGAGGGTTCCCCTTTCTCTGCATCAAAAAATCAAGTTCCATTTAGTAAAAAAATAAGTGGTCAGTGACCAATTTCTTTCAAAATGACCAGGTGTTCTTCAATCTTATCAATCCATGCTGAACTAAACTCATGCTCCAACTAAAGTACCCAGTTTTCCACTGCACCAGACCCCAGAGTATGTTATCTATAATGAGCAAAAATCATCCTGATCCACTTTACCTCCTACCTCTTTCCCTTTTTCTCTTTACCCATCTGAAAACTTCCACCTCCTGCTCTCAAAGTTATTGTCAAAATGTTAAATATTGTTTGAGTGATCTTTCTATAATTCTTTGACTTAAGGAAAGTCAATATATAAAACTAATGAAAAATAAAGTTTCAAATAAAACATATTTAGAAGTAATAAAGATTTATATAATAAATATTTTCATAATAAAGGTAATAATCGTCACTTTGTTTTTACATCAAATTTTGGTTGGCACATTGGCAGTATTTCTTGAATTTACCTTTAATAGTTAAGTACTGTGACTAACTGGCTTCTCTCTAGTATATATCCTGAATAAGGTGCCAATCAAGTTGAAGGAATATGTTTAATCTATGATGTGGTTTATGGCCTATTTAAGCTGATCTTATTTATTATCTTCTTAAACTGGAGTTTTTAAATGTAGCCAAAGAACACACTCCTGAGCTGTGTAACCCATATGGTGAGAGTATGCTTCTACTGCTACTAAGGAGTCATTGTTGATATCTCATTGCCAAAATAGCAGAACACAGAACATACTCAAATATAAAAACCTCACACTGTTCTTGAGAGAATTCAGTTAGTCATTGGCTGTATAAATGTGCAATTTGTTTCTACTATATAGACCTTGAAATGAGCTATATCCCAAAGGGTGCACAAAACATCTGGATGATAGTATTATACTGGTCAAAGTTTCTACTATGCAATTTTTCTTTTGAAATATCAGTTTATAGATCAAGACATGTTTTAGTCAGACTTTTATATTCTGTATAACATTTAAAAATACTTATGTAAATCTCACACAACTATTACCTAGAAATCAATTGAAAATTAACACACTTATTTTCTGCTACAGAGGGAAATTAAATGGGATGCTCCTTGACTCAATGTTTCACACAAATAGAACCTCCTTTAGAATTACTAGCAGAGTGGATAAGTCTATTTAATGCTTTTTCATGACAAATGACATTTCATGGCCCAAACTCATCATGTGGAGCAGTACTTCTCAAAATTTATCATGTATCAGAATCATGTGGAGCATGACTCATAAATTACCAAACCACACTCCCAGAGTTTCTGATACCCCAGATCCTGGGTAGAGCCCAAGAACAGGTATTTCTAACAGGTTATGAAGTAATGCTGCTCCTACTGGTCTAGGAACCATACTTTAAGGATAAAAGTTATAGGTAACAAAAGGATCATCTAAGTACAGCTAGCTCTTATTTATTAACATTCACACCAAAAAATGGTCAAGTACTAGAGGAAAAAAAAGGAAAAATGCCTTCCCATGAACTATCTTCTTAGACATCCATCCTAGAAAGTTCACTGAATGTAAAAACAATATAGAAATTGCTAGTCAATGGTTTGTAACAGTAGGGGATTTAGCTAAAAATTAATCATTTTGCCAGAAATTCCATGTTTCCTAATGAGTTTTTTCTTCATCTTTCACAAGAGTAACTATTACCTTTAAACATTCTCTTCAATCCAGAAGTAATCCTCTAATTTCTAATACCTGATTTAGTTCCAGGAAAAAAGAGAGAAAGTGCATGAAGTACTTAGAAAAATTCACTCAGATGAAGTTCCCAAGAATAGGAGAAAACATTTCTATTTTTAAATTAGTTAACTTTGCATTTCAAGGAATAGTTAGAAATTTTCATATTAACATACAATTTAAATTTTCATTCTTCAGTCAATTGCCTTAAGATCAGGTGCATATGTCCTCATATGCATATGGTTCTTTATACCCTCCTGCAGATCCTGAAAGATCTTTTAAGCATGCAGCTACTCCCACTGCCCTGCTACCCAACTGGGAAGATATGAGCCAGATAGTCAATGGCCCAAAACAGAGGATAGTCTTGCTCAGCCTGGTGTGTATCAGTTGTCATGGTTATGTGGCCCATAAACAAGAGCGAAAATTACTCCCTAAAGAGAAAATAGGAAAAGAAACCTAAGTAGTGGGTGCCTGGGTGGCTCAGTGGGTTAAAGCCTCTTCAGCTCAGGTCATGATCTCAGTGTCCTGGGATCGAGGACCGCATCAGGCTCTCTGCTCAGCAGGGAGCCTGCTTCCTCCTCTCCCTGTCTCTCTGCCTACTTGTAATCTCTCTCTCTGTGTCAAATAAATAAAATCTTAAAAAAAGAAAGAAAGAAAGAAAGAAAGAAAGAAACCTAAGTAGATCTTTATAGCAAAAACTAGTTATTTCAAGAATTCTGAATTCAAAACTATTAAACATGAGGCTCTCACTAAACTGAATGTTGATGTTTCTGATTTTTGTGGTCATTTCAACTAAAATGTGTTTACTTTTGTATTATCTTTGAAGCAAATGTTTTCTCATAAACTAATGGTATAACTAAGACTATAGGAGACATTTTTAAGCAACTTAAAGGAATAACTTTGTTTAATGGCCCTCCTAGTATCACATATACATGCATTTATAATCAGCTTGCTAATCACAAATAATTCTTAGCCATTTCTACAGACATGTTGTAAGGACTCCTACTAGGCCTTGTTAGAGTTATAAGTTTGTTAAAATTTTTGAGTGGCATAAATTTTAAGAGTATATAATTCTGCTACTTTTAAGTTAAGCTGAAATAGCTAAGTTTTACTATAAAAGCTACACAATAAAGGCACATAAAAATTCTTTCTCAATTTTCTACTACTTTGACCTACCCATATTAATGTAGTCTCTGCTACCATAAATGTCTCGGAGATGAGTGTTTTGACTATCACATAGTCATTCAGCTCATTCTATCAGGATTTCCTAAAATAATATCAATACTTCTTTGCCTTTTAGTAAATACACTGCAATTTAATGTCTTTCATAGAATTTTTCAAAATGTTTTATTGTAATTTTAGTCTTTTTATTAACCAGAGCCCTCAAAAATAAGCTTCAAATTTACATAGTATTTTATTTATTTTTTTAAAGATTTTATTTATTTATTTGACAGAGAGAGACACAGCGAGAGAGGGAACACAAAGAAGGGGAGTGAGAGAGGGAGAAGCAGGCTTCCTGCTGAGCAGGGAGCCCAATGTGGGGCTCGATCCCAGGACCCTGGTTTCACGACCTGAGTTAAAGGCAGATGCTTAATGACTGAGCCACCCAAGCGCCCCCAACATTATATAATATTTTAAATAAAAACTTGAAATTCTAAATTTTTATAAAACATATATAAATTGTCACAACAAGAAACAGTAGAACTGAAAATTACAGAGAGCAGCAGCAATGTTTATCTAATGCGGAGACTAAAAATATGGTGGCATCCTTATGAGAATGATTGACCTGAAACAAAGAGCACTTTGAAAACCATATTCTAGTTTAATCCTCCTCTAAGCACAGGTCACTACAAAATTAATATGTGCTCTTCACAGTGAACATCTTTCTAATAAAACAAAAACCCAGTGGTTTGCTTGTGTGATGATCCATACTTCACCATGACTTCAGTAAGAAGACATGCATAAATATGCAAGTATTATGAAATATTGCAAATACATGAAATCACAAATTGCATCTGTCACTAAGTATTAACCTTCACTCTGTTTTTATCTGATTTTAATCTTAATTGCCCTTCAAGTCCCAACAGACTACGCATCCAAAATGAGTAGACTGTTATTTTGCAAATACGTAAACACGAAACCTATGTGATGCTTAATAAATGTATTGTCAATATTTTCCTAATATAATATAAAAATTATGAGAAGTATCAAGCACTCAGCGGAAAGAAAAGTTTAAATGACAATGTAGCCTTCTTTTACACCTGGAATAGGAGAATCTTTAATTGTATATTATTTTCTAGGAAAAATAGAATTTGACATTTCTTTGGAGATCCAAAAATATAGTCTCCCTAGAGCTAAAGTTTGTAACCATAAGTTTTAAGTGATATCTCTAAGAGTATTAGGTATTTCTTCTAATTTGAAGAAAATAAACCTAATAAATATTTCCATAATTTTGAGAATCCTTATATAGATATAGGAAACTCATTATATCAGCTTAAACATTGATCCATGTGTTTTATCAATTATGCTATCAAATAAAAATATTAAATCTTTAAAAATAACATTTTTAATTAAAATATAAAAATAGAGCTCCTTCACTCTGCCTTTGTAAACTGAAAAAAAAAACCTGTATCTTCTGACCACACTAAAGAAAAAAAAATATATATGTATTCCTTTTTGCCCTGGTGGGAAAAAAAAAAAAGGACCTGAGATTCCCCAAATAGCAAAACGATTCTGAATTTAATCTTTTCAGTAGAATAAATTTTTAGCCCATTTTCTTTTTCTCTCATTTTCATTAACTTTTACTAATTGACTAAATATTAAGTTCTGTATAGACAAGAGTGATAGCAATTCTTCTTTGCATTCTGTTTCTAAAACAATGCTATATACAAATAGATAATAAATGCTTGCCAAATTTCAATCTTCATAAACATCAAATAAACAAAAAAAAATTTCACATTCCATAAACAGGCAAGATTATATTAGCATAGTCTCAGCCAAGTACCATACCTAGAAGTTAATATAGCTAAAACCTATGGACAAAATCCAAAATCGACATGACACTTTTGTCAGGCTTTTGAAGCTCGTATTAACCTTCTCAAACTGTGTTTTTGGGAGTGCAATTTTTTCACTATACAGCCCTCCCATTTCTTGTGATTTTTTTTTTGTCCCATATTCAGTTGAAACCAGTATATCCCTGCAAAGATCAAAAGGTAAAACGGTATCCTTTACACAGTTAGGTATTTAAATAATATTCTTCTATAAGTATCTATTAGACAACATTTACTTTATGCCATTTTCAATCAACTGTACAGATAGGCAGTGTGTAGATAAAATAAATTCCTCTATTCAAGCTAACAAAAATATTTTATCTACACTTTGTTTATCCATGGAAAGAAACTGAGCATGTCTTCTGCAGTTTTACTACAGGTCATCTGAAGGGCAACCCCTGGATTCCTCTGATCCATGCAGACTTCCCAAGGGCCAGAGAACAAGGCCTGTTTGATCCAGCACCTGCTGTGAGCCCATCACTTGGATACTTTTTCTGCAAATTTTTTGCCAGACTGAATAGAGTAATATGTAAAAGGGGGGGAAAAAAAGCTCAAAAAGCAATAGGAAAATCGGCAGGAAATCAACAAAAATACCATTAAGAATGACTGATCAATCATCTCAGCATTACTTTCCTTTCCCCAATATGGTCACACTAGCAATAGGTCAGCAATTGGCTCCAGGACTGATAGATATTGTGTACATCTTTTGTAGCTTAAAATATATTTATTGCTTCTGACATAGGATTCATGTACACAGAAAGAAATAACCATATTTACTAATCTTTCACTTCTAAATTGAAAAATGTCATAGGCACTAAAACTTAGAATAGTGTAGAGATTGGAAAGCATTATGGAAAATCTTTTTCTATCATTAGTACAGAAAGCAATATGGTGTTTCAAAAGAGAAAAAGAATATTTGCATTTCTAAATGCAGATACGTGAAATGGCTTTGGAGTTAAGGTTAACATCACTGGCCCAGAAATCTACTGAAAGTGAACTAAAGTCTAAGCAGGTTGCTGCTGATGTTCCTAACAGAGTCTATGCAAATTCTTATTTTCTACCAACTTTTATAAAAGTTGTCCAAATTCAAGTGACTGCAGGTATGAAGATGCTAAAAGAGCAACATCCTTGAGTCATTTTAGTTTCTATCCTAATATGAAGGCTGCCTGACTCAGGTATCAGAAACCAATGTGCACAGATTAGGTAACTAGATGTAATATCTGACATAGAAGAGCAAAAAATGCCACAAATAACCCCCAAAATGTTAATTGATCTTCCAGTCTCTCAGCATCATTCATTCAATTGGGTCTGCAAATGTTGCTTTTTTGAGCCATCAGAAAATGGCTCTAAGGACTCATGGTGTATGAAAGAATAATCCAAGGCATGTACACAGATAGTGGTAGCAGGAGGAATAACTGTGAGCACATTACTACTGAAAAGGGTAGATTCTGGAGGAGATAGCATTTGAGCTGGACGTTGAAGGATGAGCAAGTTTTCAAGAGGCAGAGATGGACAGTTGCCCATTTTATGAGGAGCAGGTATATTTAAACCATATCTTGTATTTCTTTGTATCCCCTAGGCATTCAGTGCCTATATATATAATATTTTCATATTGAAGAATTATATTAATCTATTAAATCATACTTGGCCTGGCATTGTTGACCATATACAGCCTCATCCCAATATTTCTTTCAATCATTACTTTTAAGGTGATAAAACTTTACTCACAATTCCTATGTTTTGCATTACACACACATTTACCCATGACATGCACAACCTAGACTTAATGTTTCTCCACCCACATCTTTGCTAATTGAACTCTTTTGCATCCTTGAAAACCCAGCATAATTTCACCTCTCCTGGAAGCCCAGGCAGCAGCTATCACTCCCTCAATTTTGAACTCTCCATGTTTTTCTTTCTAATTATTCATTTCTTATACTAGAGCCTTTGAAATTAAGGAAGCATATAGTTTAGTAGTTTCTTCCTAAGTGCCTTCTTTAAGATTTTTTTATTTTATTTATTTATTACTAAATAAATATATTCAGTGGAGGGACAGAGGGAGAAGGAGAGAATCTCAACCAGAATCTGTGCTGAGCATGGAGCCCAAGGCTCAGCTCAATCCCACAACCCTGAGATCACGGCCTGAGCTGAAATCAAGAGTAGGGTGCTTAACCAACTGAGACACCCAGATGTCCCCCTAAGTGCCTTGTTTCTTGTACATAAGAGTCATCTAATAAACACCCTTAACAGAATCTCTGCTAAAGGCTATATAATTAATGGGGTATTTGGGGGTTTTGTTATTTACATCTCGTTTATTTAGCATCCTTAAGTTTACATTCCTCTTTAAGACATGAAACTGCAAGTAATATATAAAACAATATGGATGTATTTTTACTTAATTTTTTAACTTTTTACTTTGAACTAATTTTAGACTTATATAAAAGTTACAAAATAGAACAGAAGGTTCCTCTATACTCACCACCCAAGTTCTCCTAACATTAGCTTCTTAAACAACTTTACATTATTACAGCTAAGACATTAACATGTCACAAAGCTATTAACTATACCTCAGATCCTATTAAATTTCACCAGCTGACCCACCAATGATCTTTTTCTGTCTCAAGATCCTATCCAGGATCCCATATGGTTTTAGTCATTATTTTCTTTAAGCTCCTCCAATCTGTAACAGTTCATCAGCTTTGTCTTTCATGGTCTTGACAGTCTTCAGAAGCACTAGTCAGTTATTTTGTAAACTGTATATCAATTTGGTTTTGATATTTTACCATAATTGGAATGCATTTATGGTCAGATTATTTACATGATGTTTAGTTCCCAAGAGGGGAGAAAGGAAGGTGCCTGTCCTCTTAAAGCCTGTAGGACTTCACTTTGGCTACATCCTAATTCGTCAAAGCAAGGAAAAAGGCCAACACAGATTCAAGGGCAGAGGCCACAGATGCCCACTCTGGAGCAGACTCACCTACAGGAATGGAAGTAATAGACAGTGGCCATCTTTTAAGACTCTTACTACAACTAAGTTTTTAAAAATACTTTCTTTTTAAAGATTTTTATTTATTTATTTATTTATTTATTTATTTATTTATTTATTTATTTATTTATTTATTTATTTGACATAGAGAAAGACAGAGAAAGTGGGAACACAAGCAGGGGGAGTGGGAGAGGGAGAAGCAGGCTTCCTGCTGAGCAGGGAGCCTGATGCTGGGCTAGATTTCAGGACCCTGGGATCATGACCTGAGCTGAAAGCAGATGCTTAACATTTGAGCCACCCAGGTGCCCCTAAAAATACTTTAAAAACCCACTTAAGGCTACTGTGAAACCCAAAAGTCTGCCATTATGACACTGAACATTTTAAATTATCTAAATCTTTTAAATTGGTCAATAGTTTCTCCTCTGCCTACTTTACAAGGTGACAGTCATGGAGGATTGCTGCTAACGTCTCCCTTGTCTGCCCTCAGGTCCTGTCTCTGTGTTTTAATAAACCACAATTTTGCATTAAAAAAAAAAAAGAAAAGAAAAGGAAGAACTGCTGAGTGGAGGACAGTTAGCCAGCAGCTTCTGGCTGCTGCTCTGCTGCTTTTGGAGGATCTGCTCTAGTGTCTACACCAGGGCCGAACTTTCCCTGGGCTGCTTCTAGCCAGTGAATGAGTAAGGCAGTAAAACTGGTCATTCCTGCAGATTCCTCTAATAGGTACTCTTTGCTCAGAGCTTCCCATCAGCCCACAAAGACCCACAGCTTCACAGTGGTCTGAGGCTACCTACCCACCTATCCTTCCAGTTTTGTCCCCACGTGGGTATCTGACCTGCATTGTCATCAGTGGCTTTGGTATTTAAATTCTAAATAAAATAGGCCATCTATGTTTAAGGAATTAAAATATGAAAGTAGAAAAAGAGTCATCCATAATATTCTCATTAATCAAAACCAATACCTTCACGAACGCTAAAAGTTAATCTTTCTTTCATCCTCAACATAGAGTAGGAATTTCTTCTTAAAAATTATATGATAAAAGCTCACATCTCACCTGGCTTTCATACGAAACTACATCTTCAAATAAAGAAAATACAGTCTTTGTAATTATCTTGTTTGGGGGAAAATTACAAATAGCCCTGGGCAGCACAATATGTTCAATAGAAAAGGCATTACTACAGAACCAGGTGTCACTCAACCCAGTAAAAGAGACTGACCACCATTTTGTCAAATAACATTTTCATCAAGATCTTATTAAATGTTTTTTTGGTTAATGATTGAGCCACCCAGGTGTTGATTTCAGATATTGAAGTTGAGTTCAGATAGCTTTTCTGGATGGAATGGTACAATTATAATTCTAATACACAAAAAAATTTCTAGTATATAAATCCTACCTATAAAAGCTAATGATTCAACACTAAAATGTATAGATCACTTCAATAATTTCACACATCAACTTTAAGTCTCTGAGCTATTTAAAAATGGAAAAAATAGGTTAATTATCAAAAATTATTCTAAACTCATTATTATACTTGCAGCAACCTAGCCTCAAAATATTGACACCAAGGATCTAACTTATTTTGAAGCACATTTTATACTTTAGACCTCCTAATAATCACAAGATACCCAAAAAGAGAAATATATCATTACAGCGACCTAAGTTACAGATTTTTATTATGGAATAAATGACTCCTGGGTGGGAGTGATACATGGATCTGGAGAGACATCCAAGGTTATCTAATACCACACCAATATTCTCCAAGGTGGACTCTTATTTTTAAGTCCCAGTTTCTTTGCTAGGCATATAGTATGTTTCCAGTCCTTCTTTTCACAGATTTTTCAGGTTTTCATATGCTCATGCCTATTCCTGAAGTGATGCATCGTTTAGTATTGACTTAGTATCATTTAATTATTAAAAAGTATATTTAGCTTAGTAAGTTTAGACATTTTTTAAAGGTAGTTTGAAGCTTCTCTTAAAAAAAACAAAACACCCTAGTACTTCACAAACCTGAAGGCATCACGATTCTGGACTTTAAGTTATATTTCAAAGCTGTAGTTATCAAAACGATATGGCACTGACACAAAAATAGACACTTAGATCAATGGAACAGAACAGAAAGCCCAGAAATGAACCCACAACTATATGGTCAATTAATCTCGGACAAAGAATGGAAGAATATCCAACGGAAAAGGACAGTCTCCTCAACAAATGGTGTTGGGAAAAATGGTTCTACTGAATGAAACTGGACCACTTTTTTATATCACACAAAAAAATAAATTCAAAATGATAAAATAGATAAAAGACCTAAATGTGAAGCCTGAAACCATAAAAATCTTGGATGAGGGCACAAGCAGTAACTTCTTTGACATCAGTTCTTTGACATCAGTTGCTGAAAATTCCTTCTAGATAGGTCTCCTAAAGCAAAGAAAACAAAAGCCAAAATACACTATTGGGACTACCTTAAAATTAGAAAAAAAAAAGTTAAACTTCTGCATTGTGAAAGAAACAATAAAACTAAAAGGCAACCTACTGAATGGGAGAAAATATTTGCAAATGACATACCTGATAAAGGGTTAGTATCCAAAATCTATAAAGAATTTACACAACTCAATGCCAAAAAAATGAATAATCCAATTAAAAATGGGCAGAAGACATGAACAGACATTTCTCCAAAGGAGACATTCAGATGGTCAACAAACACATGAAAAAATGCTCGCCATCACTTATTAGGGAAGTGCAAAGCAAAGCTACAATGAGCTATCACCTCATATCTGTCAGAATCAGAAAAGCTAAAATCAGAAACACAAGAAACAAGAGGTGCTCGGGAAGATGTGGATAAAAAGGAAAACTCTTGGACTCTCAGTGGTAATGCAAACTGCTGCAGCCACTGTAGAAAACAATATGAAGATTCCTCAAAAAGTTAAAAACAGATCCAGCAATTGCAACTAGGTATTTACCTGAAGAATACAACAACACTAAGTCAAAGGACTATATGCACCCCTATGTTTATTGCAACATTATTTACAACAGCCAAGATATGGAAGCAGTCCAAGTGTCCACAAATTGATGAAGAGGTGGTGTACACACACACACACACACACACACACACACACACACACACAGGAATATTATTCAGCCATAAAAAATAATGAAAGCTTGTCATTTGCTATGACATATGTGGAGATAAAGAGTATAATGGTAAGTGAAATAAGACAGAGAAAGACAAATACCATATGATTTCACTCATATGTGGAATTTAAGAAACAAAACAACTAAACAAAAGGAAAAAATAAGGGAGAGAAAAATCAAGAAACAGACTTGTATTTCAAAAGAATTGTCAAAGATAATTTACTAATTCTAGGTATGCCTGGGTGGCTCAGTTGGTTAAGCATCCAACTCTTGACTTCTGCTCGGGGCATGATCTTGAGGTCATGAGATAGAGCCCCATGTTGAACTCCACACTCAGTAAAGAATTTGCTTGAAGTTCTCCCTCTCTCTCTCTCTCTCTCTCTCTCTCTCTCTCTCTCTCTCCCCCCTCCATGTGCTCTCTCTCTCAAATAATCTTTTAAAAAAAAGATAATCTACTAATCTATTAATTCTCCAAAACATGTGTTAAAAAAAATCACAATCAACTTTCTCCAACTATTGCTTATACTTGGTTCCCACAGGCAATGATCAGATGCATTTTTAGCTTACCCACTTATTTTTTGCACAAATGTGTTTTCTATTTGTGTCAGTTATCAATGTATTGCCTCTCAACTCTAAATCTACCCTTCACTGTCCTGCTTGTGATACTGAGGCTGAACCTTGAATACAATTCTCCCTTGCCAGCTGGCACCATGTTAAGCTTTGACAGTAGAGGGCCCTGGAATACTACTACGGTAGGAAGGGTTTTGTTCCCTGGTCTGGTGTTTTCTTTCATTATCCTCCTATAATCTCATCTGAGTAAAGGAGTCCCAGGGGAGCTCACCCATAGCCAATTTCAGTGACATCCCCTTGGGTAGCTTCTCAGCTACCAGGTTTACTTGCTAAGCCAGCAATACTCACCACCCCCAGCTTCCTGCTCAGTTTCCCTAACACCCCAGAAGATGCTTTCCTGACCTCCAGCCTTGGCCTGATGAACTTTCCCACTATCCAGTGGGCCACATTTCCAACCAGGTCTAAATCTCAGACTTGCAGGGTCCCACATTTGTCCCTCTCTTTGGAACACTGCCTCAGCCCTGTGGGTGGGTAGTGGCTGCCTCTATATCTGCTATTCCTCTAGGCTTTAGGTTTTCTTTGTACTTATCAGTCAATTCCTGTTACACCAATACCCTATTATTCATAAGTAATCTTTATATAAAACTTTGCTCAATCAAGTTTGTGGGGTTTCTGACACTCCCAGCTTGACAGTGATTGATACACTATTCAGAAAAGTATTTTGAAGAATTCAACTTCACAAGTCTCACTAAACCTATAAATCCCAAGTCTTGTACTATCTGCCCAGAAACTCTTTATTATTTACAATGGTCACATTTCAGATCTAAAAAGGCTCTCTAGGAAATATTTTACTATGTCACATGGCAAAAAAAAAATCACTAATTTCTCCCCTTATCCTTGTCCTTTTGTAACATCCTCCTTATTGACCATCAGCTACTGGTGGAACTTGTTTGGGCTGATGAAACATTAGCAAATAGGAAGTGAGGAAAGGCTTTTAAAAGCACTTGTGCAATGGGGCTTGATTTTTTATGTCATTCTCAGAACCCAGAGAAAATTATGTAATGAATCCTTGCCAATATGTCAAAAAATGAGAGATCGTGAATGAAGGATAACTACGATACTCTAGAAAACAGCTGTCCTTGAAGTCATGCTAGTTCATCCAGTCAGCAGCCAATCTGCCAGTGGACCATAGACACTTAAACAGGGGCCACCTGAGGTACATCCAGCAGACCCCGACCAGGAAACCCATCAGTCGATCCACAAAATTATGAGATAAATAGGGTGGTGAAACAAAACAGCAAATTGTGGCATGGTTAGTTACAAAGCAAAAGCTAAGTGATACAAATACCAAATGGATTACTTTGTTTCCCAAAAAGTGAAAGGAGAATAAAATTTGCAGTTTTTAGTTAGAAGCAAAGAATTATTGAAGTCCATGGAAAAAGTCTTCTGTGATGAAAGTCTTTTCAGAAATTATAAATGTATCTAACCAGTATAATTTCCACCAGCCAAATCTTTCTGTAAATCATTAAAACAAGTATGGATCAATATATGAGGTATTAGATTTTCTTTTTAAAAATTATTTGACCTGTTGAGGTCAGTGGAAATAGTTAATAATGAAAAGTTTGTATGCAACCATTTATACAATTTAATACGCTCTCTAAGTTGTAAGGGAATCTGTAAGTGAATTTCATAGAATTCCTAAATACAGTAGCTCTTCTAGAGCAGATAATAGCTTTACTTTAATTATTATACAATAGCATCTTAACATATCATAATTAAATGTAGGATTCTTCAATCTAGGGGTCTCTTCTAATGTTAAAAGTTTCACTGGATGCACTATAACACTATGAACACAAAAGAATGAAAAGAAATTCTTCTCATAAACCTGCTTCTTTTTCTATGTATTATTAATTCAGTAAGTCTGCCATTTAACACACACACTATGAACATGGAGAACATTGTAGATACCTTTTGCTTCTTTGTCTTCATTTTCAACCTTTGTTGTTCAGAATTTCCCTGACCACCTTCTGAATATGTTCTCTTCTTTCCATCCCCACTGCCAACCTTGGTTTTGAACCTTGGTTCAGAACCCTCCCCCTTCTTTCTTTCTCTGATTCCTCCTCTTAACAGGTTACTGATAGATTTCTCCTAGTTACCTCTTCCGGTGCATTCTCTACATTGTCCATATGGCGGCGCCCTCTCCCATACATCGCTCATTTGCCAACCTATCACCCGCACACCGCTCAATCTTAACCACACCCTCAGGTTAGTTCTGTTCTCAGAAAAGAAGTTGAACGTCTCCTTTACTATCTGTGCTGTTCTGGGTTCCTGTTCTATCAATATTTCCAACCTCTTTCTCTCCTTTAATATTAAATTTTGGCAATCCTTGGGGTTCTATCTTCAGATTACTATTCTCTTCACTCTAATAAACTACATATTTATGAAAGCACCTTAACAATATAAAATACAAAGAAATATATGGTTTTTGTTAAAAACCCATATAACATATGCTTCATATAATTACATTCTGATGATCAAAATTTTGTTTTCTAAGATCTATAGGGCAATTTATTTTCCATCATAAATCCATAGATTGTTTACGTTCATATAAAGAAAAAAGCTTGAAAAAGAGACATAATATTCAAAATCCATTACAGATTTCATACTGTTGATTCTGTGGAAAGAAAATCTGGACTACTCCCATAGTGTTTAAACATATAGATTTTGAAATCAGAAGTTCTAAGGATAAAAAGGGCTTTCTACTCAACTGCTGAGGCAGATATCTTAAATTATATAGCTACTTAGTCTACTTATATGTAAAAGAGAAAAAATATACAATTCCTAGGCTTCTTGTAATAATTAAATAAAATGACATATTTAATGATTATGAGAATTTCTAGCACCTAGTAAGCATTTGATAAACGGAAGTTTGAACAATAATTTGGTCTTCGTGTCCTCTCTTTCTTTCCCTATTCCCACATGTCTCCTCTTCCTTACTTGAAAGAGAATAGCATAAAACTTAGGGAATAATTAAACACTTCTAAGATTTGTAAGAAGGGTTTGATATATAAAAATATAAACTTTGAAATATAACTTTTAGAATCCTTCTGTGCAACCACTACTGATCACCATGAAAGCAAGCCAGGAAGAGGACAAATATGGATTCAGATTAGTAAGATTCCTCTATAGAAGTGGAGGCACATGGGGCCCAAAAAAAAAAAAAAAAAAAGCTTTTTCCTTATATGAAGGGGAGGAACTGGAAATGAAGAAACACCTGTATCATTTTTCAGTCCCTAACTAGGCACAAGTCCAAAACAGACAAAAGTTCCTGGAGTGACCACATTACTATTATAGAAACATGAAAAGGAAGGGGAAAGCCACTCCTGAAAAGAGGTTATTACACACATCTGTGTGATGATAACATTTATATATATATTAAATATCCACTGCCATCTCTAAACTCTCTGCTGATCTTTTTGCCTTCCTTTAGTTTATGTTTCTAAAAGGCTCCATACAATAAATTGCTTGAAAAGAATGATCTTTAGCTATCGAGGTAGTTCCCTCAGGTATTCTGCATATGAGATTTATTGCCACTCAGGTCCCTTTTTCATTCTCTTCCAAGGTCCCTCCATTTCAATTCCAATTGTTCACATCCTGTTTCAAGAGACACACTATGGAAGAGATCACATGCAGGAAAGTCTGTCTCAAAGTCTTTCATTTATTAGGAAAATTCTCTTTCAGAGTCCTAGCATCAGAGACAAGACCCCAGGGGCCCATGACCACAACGAATGTCCTGATCTTCCCTGGCACTCAGCCTTCCTCCTTCCTGGCTTTCTTCATTCCTTTTACCAATAAATCATTGCTTCCATTTTACAAATCAAAAAGAATTTTCAAAGCTGGAAGTTTCAGAGGAATAGTGGTCAAATCTCTTTCTAATGCAACTTCATGTTAATTTTGGAATTCGTTTTTGTAGTGTGGTGAATCATTTTAGGTACCTAACCTTGCTAGTCACAAATAGTGGCTTTCCTTTTGTGCTGTAATTTTGCAAATAATTTCACATCATTTTTCCTAGCCAACAAAATATGTGTCTAGAGCAGTCAAAAACTGACCACTCACGGGTCATGTCCAGCCTAAAAATATAGTTTAACCCGCGGAATATTTTAAAATCCTTTGAGTTTATTGCCAGCATTTAAAAGTCAGAGTTTCACGTTAAACCTGGATCTCCTGGTTCTTATGAAGTACCGGAAGTTTACCAGCAGTGGACTAACCTTTATACTTGAAAACAATTGGCTGAAACGCTTTTATCAGGAGTTTATGTTTTATAATTCGAAACAGCTGTTGGCACCTCTTGCCTTTCTCCCATTCCACTTCGTCCGTTTACTTTGTTTTCCTGACCCTTTTCAAGACCTGCATTTGTGACTCCCTGCCATATTACACACACAATACACACACACCACACACACACGCAAAGAATATCTGACATCTAATATATGGGAATATTTCTCTAATTTTTCATATTTTATACTTTTCTGTTAACAATTTTTTACCTGTTGTAAGTCAAAATCAGTACTACTTGAGGAGTTCTTCAAAATTTTTTAATTTTATCAGAACATTTCCAAATACAGCAGAGCTCCAGCTTCAGGCCAAGCTGGGATTTAGACATGTCTAGATATGCCCAGGCGCCTTAAGAAATGGTCATGGAAGAAGCTTGCCAGGACTCTTATTACATGGGAATCTAGGGAGAGATTTTCCAGAAAAAACATTCTACAGGCAACCTGGGACCAAAACAGGATTGTAGTTGTGATGACGAAGTGATCCTAAGATAGCACACCTAAATCAAGGTGATCTTGGCCCAGTTCTCACTCCCTTTTGCCCGAGTCCTAGAGAGAGAGAGCAACAGAAGCAGAAAGCACAACACTTAGTTGTTCACAAGAACCCTGTAGGACAATAGGACACATAACATTATTCTGCTAACCCTCTGCCAGAGTGCAGCTCCAGAAAACCATTACCTTATGTCAGTCAACTGAAACATTCTCAGTGGGCAAAAGGGTTTAATGTAAAGTAGAAAATATAAAGCAGATGAATATTTGGATAATCTTGAGTGGAGAACGACTTTTCTAAACACCAAAGAATGAGAAAATAGAGAAATGATCCAATTGACTCCATAAACTTTTGAAAATTCTACAAGGCAAAACATTAAGTTGAAATGGAAATCTGCTTGCAATATGAATGATGAAGTAAAAGTATACTTAATATGAAAGGTGTTCTTACCAAATCTTATAAACTGGGGCACCTCGATGGCTCAGGTCATGATCCCAGGGTCCTGGGATTGAGCCCCACATCCATCTCCCTGCTCAGTGGGGAGCCTGCTTCTCCCTCTCCTTCTGCCATTCTCCCCACTTGTGCTCTCTATCTCTCTGTCAAGTAAAATAAAATCTTTAAAATAAGTAAAATAATTTTTTTAAAAAACAAAAAGTAAAAAAAAATCTTATAAACCATAAGAAGAGTATTAGAAAATTGGGCAAAGGACATAAATAATTCATAAAAGATAGCCAAAAGTCTGGAAATAAAATGAATATTTTGTCATTCATTACTTGAATATATATAAACACTAGATAGGATATTCTTTTCTTTAGCAAGATAAATAAATGGCAATATCCTTATAAATCACTGTATGTGGAATTGGTCAAAACCTTACTGAAGGGTATCTTGACAAAATCCAAAAATTGTTAATTTTCATATTCAAGTCAGCAACTCTTCTTCTAAAAATGTACATGGAAATACCAGAGATTTGAACAAAAATATATATACAAGAATGTATACCGTAATGTTACTTTTAATAGCAGAGAATTGAAATAAAAAGAAATAAAAAGATCAAGGAACTAATTTTATATCCATATAATACTATCCCAGATCTTTAAAAAAAATTTGCTATATAAGGAAATTTATGGACAGAGGGGAAAGTGTAAAATATACTAATTAGTGTAAAATATATATTAAGGTACATTTTATGTAGAACTTAAAAGAAAGAAAATCTGCATGAGAAATATGCACCAAAATGTTAACAGGGTTCATATGGATTTGGGATGTTTTGTATTTTTTATCTTCAGTTAGTTCTAAGCTTCAAATTTGTTAAGATACATTTGTAATTAGGATGAAAAGAAAATTTTATTTTAAATGTTGATCAAATATGGTAACAGTTAAGGAAATCTATAGCCTAACCCCAGATTTGTATCACAGGGTCAAGTAAAAATTGGGGGTAGGCCGGGAAGCAGGATACAGCAGCAGTGGGGTTCACAGTATGAGTGGTAGGCTGTGAGTCATCCGGCAGAATAGAAATCTCTGGCAATCACAAAACCTCCCTCCCCATGGAAATAGCAGCAGCATCTAGTACAAGACAGGTGGCCTGACCAGAACAGTGGCAAGAGAGGAGGACCAGGAAAAGTAGCAGGGATATCAGGTGGATGCCCTTCAGTAGCACCCAGACTTGATCGTGAGCAAGTTGAATTAATACCCTAGACACGTCCAGAAATGGTTGGGGCAGATTTCACAAAAAGCTGGGATCTTACATTAATGAGTAGATACTAAAGTCTCAAATTACAGATGATATCTGTAAAAGTGACCTCATTTTTTTAGACCAGACTGTAATGGCCTTTGGGAATGTGAGTAGATCCATTTTTTATGGTTTTAACACTAATACCTCTATTCATATATATTGCTCTTTCATCCCTATTTTGCTGACCCATAAAATATATTTTGCTAAAGTTTACTTCTGCTGCTCCTGGATGAAATATAAATTTTTTTTATTATTTAATCATCTGGACAAATATTTCCTATAAACTAAGACAATTTTATGGAGACAAATGATAAATCAATAGAATGGAAACACTGTTCTGTTTCAGGCTATAATAATGTATAAATATGGGCAGATCATTATAATTTTTTTATCTTCTAAAAGAGGGTAAGATGGACCTGTCTGAAGCTATTAGAGAACATTCAGTGCTAAAAAGATGTTGAGGGTACAATTAAATAGTATTCAAATTCACCTGCAGAGATTAATTCAGTAGTCTCATGAACATCACGGATTTAATTCAGGTAATGCATGAGTATTTCAACATAAAAATATGCTTTTTACAGTCTCAGACTACGCACAAGCAAAAATCCAAGAAAGTCATTTACATCTTGCAATTCCATTTCTAAACCACTGTCAATTTGTTATATATCCAATTAACTGATAAAAAAAATTATCAGTCAAGGCTTTGTTTTCATTATTTGTCTATCCAAGAAGAGAAAGAGTAAAAGGTAGATAAAACAAATATAAAGGATTGCTAAAATTGGGTTGTGGGTATAGGGGAGATCATTGTACCCTTCTTTCTACCTTTGTTACATGTTTCAAGCTTTCATAATAATAGTTGATTGAATTTTTAAGTGCTGATTCAAGTATCATGTATTTTTAACATCTTAATAGATGATAGACAGATAGATACATTGTACATAAACATATTATTTTATATGATGGGGAAAATGTTTACTTTAAATTCCTCTTCACATTGGCTAAGGGTCTTACTATGTTCTATCTTGAACTCAGATATTTTTTTCTTTTAATATTTATTTATTTTGAAAGAGAGAAAGCATATGTGCGCTCATAGTAAGGGGAAAGGGCGAAAGAATCCCAAGCTGACTCCCTGCGCTGAGCACAGAGACCAACTGGGGCTCCATCTCACGACCCTGAGAGCATGACCTGAGCCAAAACCAAGAGTCAGATGTTTGACCAACTGTGCCACCTAGGCACCCCTTGAACTCAGTTTTTCCAGATGCAGTGAAAGACACTGTTAACTCCTGCATCAACCAATTTTAATAAATAAGCCTCTGAGGAGAACTTTCTGTGAACTCTGCAATATTCTGTTCCAGAAGACCCAAATCTGTATCGCTATTGTCTCAAGAATGTTGTCCCAAACCTTTGTAATATTACAAGTTTTGCTCCCCAGTGATATGAGTTTAAGAAGCTTGCCTGGCAGGGTGTCTGGCTGTCTCAATCGGAGGAGTGAAAGAGCAGGAATGTGTGACTCTTGATCTTGGGATCAGGAGTTCAAGCCCCACATTGGATGTAGAGATTACTTAAAGTAAATACGTAATTTAAAAAAATTGCCTCGCATGTGCTCTGGACTTTTGCAATTCCCCAAACATGGCCTAAAGCCACAATCAGTCATTGAAGAATTATTTGCATGGGAGACAAAAGGCTCAAAAATTCAACCTCTTTGGTATTTCTTAAAATATTATATTCTCTTGTCATGGGCAATTATTGTGCAGCATCTCAGTAGTTACACTAACTAGATCCAAATATCTCTTCTTTCAGTATCCCTGTGCTAAGGTCTCACTACCCTGTGAGATCTCAGCATTACTACTCCCTGTTTGTTCAGAGCGGGTGCAGTTTATGCCTGGTTGTCCCAGTATAATCATTAACACACCTCATTTCACCCCATCCAAGCCATTCCCTGCCTTCAAAGTAATCAACCATTCATTCACTCTTTTCTATATGTACCCCGAAATATTTTTCTCTCTGTACCTTTGCACATTTTTTTCTGAGTAGAATGTACTCCAGGCTTAGAATTGCCATAACAATATAAATTTAACTGGGAATGCTGTAGCTCAGAAAAATAACAGATATTTTAGTACATGTATATCCCAAGTATTGCATGGGACATACTTACACTTAGCCATTGTTTACCTGATATTCAATTATAATTAAAAATCCTATTTTTTATCTGGCAATCTTTTCACACCCTAATCCACATTTTCAAGGCCCAGCTGAAATGCATCTTCTACTCTAAAACCTCAGTGAGCCTTCTTACCTTCCCTCAGGGCTGCCCCCCCCACCGAACATTTTTACTATGCCTCGCATATTATATTATCTATCACATGTTGCCCCTAGTCTCCAAAGCGTGCATGTAATGTCTCCTACATTCTTTTTTACGTGACTTGAGGACAAGAATTAAGCTTTACTTATCTATTTCCTCCCTCATAGTACTAATCACATATTGACATACTAGCAATCAATGTTCAGAATGTCTAGGAATAAGCATTACAGTGATTTTAGTTGGACTTAACAAATTAGTAAATTATTTAAATTTGCCGGGGACCATTTTGAAAATCCCTTTGATGACTTAACAGCTCCTCTCAAGGATAGTTAAATAATAAACCCATTTATGCATTTCAGAACGAAAAATACAGCGACTAGATTGACTATAACAACAATTGTACCACCTGGTGTGGGGTGTTGACAGTGGGGGGAGGCTGTGGGTGTGTTGGGAACTCTATTTTCTGCTCATTTTTACTGTGAACTGAAAACCGCTCTAAAAAGTCTGTTTTAAAAATTTTCTTCCCCCCATGATACAGGTCAATCTGAATTGAGCTTTAAAAAAATATAGCTACTGTTTAAATTTTCTTAAAATAACAGATGTGAACAGGAGATAGGTATAATTCTTGACACACATTATTAAAAGTACTCTGTTTTCAAAACTAACCTTGTATTTGAGTAGCTTTCTATTGAAAATTAAATTTAAGGACTTTATAGTGTTAATTTTGTTTTATTCAGGTTATAGAATTTTCAATCAAATGCAAATCATATTAGTTCTACCCACCTCTAATTTTCTGGTGGATGGTACCCTTTGAATGTGCCATGCTTTTTAATATTATCAGAATACCTCATCTACTAAGAGAACTGGGCTCAATGTAATTTTACTCCCCAAGGTATGAAGATCAATTATGAAATAATTTTAGTGCTCTTTATTGTGCGTGCATGCCTGCACAGACACACACATATACACGTACACACAGGAGAAACAAACCCATTAATTATGGCTAACATTGGCATTTCTTCTAAAGGATAGAAATAATCAGTTTGTTGGTTAAATTATTTTCATAAAAATAAATCTTACTACAAATAATATTTCTCTAACTTTTTTGCCCTACAGTTCTTTGGGATTACTCAATTCACTCCCTGTTCATTAATAATTTATTTCACATCTATTAGCTACAGCTTATTTTTGGATAATATCCCACAGCAAATCATGGTTTCTACCAAAGAGTCTAAAGAGGCATCTGTTAAAATTTTTAAAAACAGAAAATCAAGAATTAGAAGAACACACTATAATGTTTTCTCAAAGCAAACACCGAATATGTGCAGTGCTACATCAAATTGAAAACACAAAAAAATTGAAAACATAATTTCAAGCCACGTTTGGTTAAACAATTTTGCCTTTCATTTTAAAGTAGTCTATTAGACCTTTAGTCACAGGTCGAATCAAGCCATTCTAAAAGCAAAAGAAAAAAATCATTTCCATTTTGACAAAAATTAAGTGGTTCTGGTCTCCCTGGGGATGTCATCGTCCGCCAATGTCCAGCTTTTAGGGCTGTGAATGAAGTATATGGACCCCAGACCAGTCAGCCAAATCAGTTGAATCAACCCTAGTAATCAGTGGGATGCTGATGTCACAGTCAGACCACTCTCAGAGCCACGATGATAATGTTACTCTACAACCAAGGAGAGAATGCGAACACTAGAGTGTCTTCCAGACAACAATAGAGAATTAAACAAGATGTTTTCCTAAATTCTATTGTTGCTCAAAGCCAAGAGTCGGTCCTGAGCTCCACATAGAGGAAGAGGACTGGATTTAATAAGATTTTAAATAAATTCTCCCTCAAACAAAACTGTAAATAAATATATATGCAATTGAAAAATACGATGGCAATTTTACCTTTTTTTTTTTTGCTAATACTGCATTCTCCTCAAATATTTCACCATGACAATTCGACAGCAGTGGTATTTTGCTAATTTCTACATAAATTGGAAGATAAAGTGATTCACGGCAAATATAATTGATCTTCCCCTCACTGCCGCATAAATAGTATTTGTTATAAAAGTTTAAAAGCCACATTTATGCATTAAATTATTAAAGCAAGTATAATGCCTCCACATTGTATTGTTTTGCAAGGGTTATCATGGAATCTTCACCATTTATCATACATGTATTTCTGTCTTTTTTCTACTCAGAAGCACAGCATGAAAAAACTTCATTTCACATTGAAACATCACTATGTGGAACAGTGTGATGAAATGAGACACAGGAGGAGTTATACTCCGATAAACAGTTGGTCTACGGAAATGATAGCATTTTATGCTGAGACTGATACATCAATTTTAAGTCCTAAGCGATGACTGATCTGAAAGCCAGAATGTCACCAGTGATGAAGTATACACATGTGAAAAATTACAGGTGACGTGACGAGGCCTGCTGAGGGGCTGCTCACCCGGGCCTGTTTCACAAACCCGCGCAGGACGCCAGGACCCTCCTCCAACCTCTCGGCTCCCGATCCATTATTCCGTATCGCTGGTTGACGAAAAGCACTCGTGTTGCGACAGACGTCTAAAACGTGTCACTAAATAATCTAAGTTTAATGACGTTGTAAATGTGACCAGAAGTGTATTTCACAGATTGCATTTTGAGATGCGTACGTTTTATATATAACAAGGAAAAGATGGAAGTTTGAGGAGAAAAACAGTCTCACGCAGCAATCTCAGAATCCGTGCAACGCTGTTTTTCTTGGCTCCAGTAAAAGGCAGAACCTCGTTTTGTTTTATCCCGCCTTCTCAACGTGCAAAGTTATATCTCTCTCTATCCACAAACTGTGGAAATATTTTGAAATTACTTTCTTGATTAAAATGAGAGGCTCTAGATCCACTGTAGGCAGCTGTGGTCACCTGCGTATAAATGAGCATTTAGCTTACCATCTGAGTGAAAGAGCCGTGCTGGAAATTGTGACTTTATTTTTAAAACCTTATTCATGATACCTCGCATAAAAACATAGGAACTGAAGATCTGCAGGAATATAAAGTAATGGCTTCTGGATGGCTGTGGGCAAGTTCTCTGTGCCTCCCTTTTGCTCATCTATAAAATGGGGGTAATAATAGTCTCAGAGGGTTGCCAGGATTAAATAGCACATGGTAAATGCCATGTAAGGATTTGCTGTTATTCACTCTTATCCAGTAGTCCACATTGTCTTTGCAGAAGCACAGGAAGTAACTTTTTCAAAACTAATACTTCTCGGGTGCCTGGGTGGCTCATTGGCTTAAAGCCTCTGCCTTTGGCTCAGGTTATGACCTCAGGATCCTGGGATCGAGGCCTGCATTGGGCTCCCTGCTCAGCGGGGAGCCTGCCTCCTTCTCTCTCTCTGCCTGCCTCTCTGCCTACTTGTGATCTCTCTCTGTGTATCAAATAAATAAATATTTTTTTAAAAAAACTAATAGTTCTACAGATGGTAACATGTTAACACTGTAGCAAAATTTAAATGAAATAGTAAAGAACAGCGGACGTCCAGCAGGTGCCATGGTCCAAAGATGAAAGCGGGTATGACAAAATGTTATTTACTGATGTACCCCACCACCACCAATCAATATTAGAGTCATTATGTATCTAGGAATGAGTATAGGTTTTAGAGGAGCCAGAGTTTCTGTTTGATTAACATTTTCAGAATCATCCCTCATAATAGGCATGTCATGAAAGTTCTGAGGTGCAATTTTCTTAACCAAATGGAATACTAGCACCCTTTCCACAGATATGTTGCAAACTTTGAATAGGGCAACCATTCTGAAAACTTTGAGGGCACATGAAAAATCCTGTATTCTACCATATGCCAATATAATGTACAATTATTATAATTAAATCTTTCCTTCACTTAGATTATCACTTAGCTTCTTAAAATGTAACAGGCTCATGAGAAAGACACTAGCACCAGAGTTATTATGAAAATAATGGAGGGGAAAAATTACTTCAAAAGGAGCCATATAGATTTTTCTGAAACCTAATTAAAATGTGTGGCCATGAGGAAGGTTTATAGAACAACAACAACAAAAAAGGTAACCAATTCATCTTTTCAAAATGGCTCTTCAATAATCTGCCCTGACTGCTAAAGGGACTCAAAATATGAGGGTACTGGGGCACCTGGGTGACTCAGTCGTTAAGCGTCTGCCTTCAGCTCAGGTCATGATCTCAGGGTCCTGGGATAGAGCCCCACATCCATCTCTCTGCCCAGCAGGGAGCCTGCTTCTCCCTCTCTCACTCCCCCTGCTTGTGTTCCCTCTCTCACTGTGTCTCTCTCTGTCAAATACATAAATAAAATCTTAAAAAAATATATGTGGGTACTTGCCAAAATCTGTGCAGTCAGAAATTGAGTCTTCATGTTTTCTCACAGCCCCCACATTTGGCCTCTACTTTCAGTGTTCAATCCACAGTGGCACTTATGTATTTGGGTTGTTTTTTTGTTTTGTTTTGGGTTTTTTTTTATAATATATAGTAGCCTCCAATTTTCATATTATCAAAACTATTATTTTTTCTTTGATAGTTTCATCCATTGTTTTATGCTTAGAAACCACATCCTCACCCAGAAAACAATTGTTCACTTATATGTTCTACCTCTAATAAAGCTTTTATATTTTACCTAGACTCTCTCTGGAATTTATATTGGTATATTGCACAAGTGAGAATCTCCTTGTCCTCCCTTAAAGCCGTTGTCCCTAATATTTATTGAATGGTCTTCTGAAGTCAGTGAAGAAAGAAAAATCACTTTCATAAAATTCAATACTGGAAAGAAGAGTTGAAAGAATCCTATTTTGGTTGAAGAGAGGTGGAGAAAGGAGAAAGGTAATTTGGGAAGTAGAGATTTGAAAGAAACATAAAGTTTAGATACAGGCTTCCAGTTATACAATGAATAAATCACAGAAGTGAAAGGCATAGCATAAGGAGTAAAGTCATGATGTTGTAATAGCATTGTATGGTGACAGATGATAGCTGCACTGGTGGTGAGCATAGCCTAACATGTAAACTTGTGGAATCATCATGACATACACCTGAAACTAACATAACATCATAGGTCAACTATACTTGGGGAAAAAAAAAAACAACACAGAAACAAAAACAAAACTGGCCTTGAGTGTAGTAGCAAGAGACAAACGAAAAGAACAGCACTCTCAGGGGGCTAGGAATGAGCCATAGTTGGGAATCGAGAATTCGTATTATGAAATTGCCCTTGGGCCAGCCCATGAAGGGGGCTGGGAATGAGTCTTGCTAGTGTTCTGACTCTCAAAAAGAGTTAGGAAAATAAAATGATTGATGACAGCTATGCCAAGCTCTTGCCAATGGAATTTCATAAACGGGGAAGGAAGTATGATCACAGTAGCCAGCCCACACCTCACAATAATCTTGGCATGAAAGCAAATATGTCTGTTAACTAATTCTACATTCCAAGCGCATTAACACACGAGCTGTAAAAAACCACAGATCAAATAAGTGTAATTACTCATTCATCAGTACTTGCCATCATTCTAAAAATTTAATATTTGTTCCTTTTCCCACTATAAAAGAATAAAAATATAAAATGAATGCAAGGAATGGAAACATTAATCACTTATAATTCCATCTCCTGAAACGCATAAAGTTACTCTAAGCATTTGCTGTTCTTTCAGTCTTATATTTGTATAAATATAGGGAAAATTCACAAAAATGCTATAAAAAATGCACAAAATTAAAAACGCATATACTATTCAGCAATCAAAAAAAAATAGGTAGAGAGGAAAAGACCAGGACAGGACTAACAATTTCGACGTGAATAAAACAAAATAAATATAGAGACCACATACTATAGGTGAACCGCAAATTTTACTCAAAACCTTCTGTCAAACTGAAAAGGGAAATGTAATCTTTCATGTAGTTTAAAACTCTGTTAGTTCAGAAATACTGAAGTTTTCAGAAAAAAAAATCTCTCATGTTCTTCAAGAATGAAATATTTTATAACAATTTTCTTATTCTCCTAAGAACCCACAGCATATATCTACAGCGTGGAGGAACTTTCCAGTATTTGTAAAATCAAATACCTATATAGAAGCCAGGCAGGAATCAAATCATTGACCTTGCACCTGGCTTACTAGAAGAGAGTAGGGATGTGGTAAACTTAAGAGTAGAAGCTCTGACTTTATGCATTCAAGTATATATACATACACATACATATATATATACACCTCTTTAATGTTTGAACAATTTCTGGCCATACACATTGCATTTGCTCTTGAAAAGCCCCCAGTATACAATTCCTGTTACTTATTTTTTCCCCCAAGATCTTTGCCCATGATCTTCATCAACAATCAACATTCATAACACTGTGCTACTTACTGAACAATGGGACTAAAAAGAAAAAAAAATGTTGTATGTTCTGTTTCTAGACATTATCTTTCATTCAGCATAAAATTAATATGTGTCAAGAAACTTTAGAAGTTTTCCAAAGCAAAAAGTCTTTATGGATTCTGTGATGAAAAGAAGGTATTATTTCCATTTTGAAACCACATTTTAGCTGTTAGGATGGATTTGCAAAAGCAAAATGGCCACACCATTTTGCATTCTTTCCAGCAATGTCTAAGAGTTCTCATTGCTCTGCATTCTTAACAGTCCCTAAACTTTCTTAAATCCTTTTCTAACCATTATCATATACATGTAATGGTATCTCATCATGGTTTTAATTCATATTTTTCTAATGACTAGAAATGTTGAACATTTTTTATGTGCTTGATAATGTGCCATATCTCCTCTTTGGTGAAACACTTGTTTAAATCATTTGTCATTTCTAATTGAATTGTTTCATTTCTTACTGATTTTATTTATATACTTTACATAGTCAGATATGTAATTGGAATATATGTCAGATATGTAATTGGAAAGTATCTTCCCCCAGTCTGTAGCTTGTGTTTTCATTCTCTTAGCAGACTCTTACAGAACACAAGTTTTTCATATTGATGAAATTCAAGTTATTACTTCTTTGTAGATCATGCTCTTAGCATCATTGCCAAGTATTCTTTACCTAACCCCATTTAGTAAAGATTTTCTATGGTTTCTTCAAAAAGATTTATAGTTTTACATTTTACATTTAGATCTGATTCATTTTGAGTTAATTTTTGCATAAGCTGTGAGGTTTAGCTCAAGGTTCATTTCACTGCACATGGGAGAGTGTTTGAGCACCACATAGTGAAGACACTTGATTTGCCCATGTTCTTTTGCCAAAGATGCATTGGTCACATCTGACTGGGTCCATTTCAGGACTCTAACCCTGTGGGTCTGGTCCTTCACCAATACCACACTGTCTTGATTACTGTAGCTTCACAATAAGCCTTAAAAATTGAACAGCATGATTTGTCCGATTTTATTTTTGTTTTTCAAAACTGTTCTTGCTGATCTCGTTCCTTTGATTTCCACATAAAATTTTAGAGTCTGCTTGTTTATATCTACAAAAAAATCCTGATAAGATCTTGACTGTATTAAACCTGTAAATTAATCTGGGAAGAAGGGACATCTTTACTAGGTTGAGTTTTCCAAGTCACGCACACATGTGCATCTTCATTAACTTATATCCTTTTTTTCCTCCCCACCAGCCTTTTGTAGCTTTCAGCATATAGGCCCAGTACACGTTTCTTACTACATTTATTTCTAAGTATTTCACTTGGGGGAAGAGAGACTATAATAAATGCTACCTTGTTTCCAATAAAATATTATAAATAAAATGAAATTATAAGTTATAAAAATGATTTTTATATGTATTAGACATATAACCAGAAACCTAGATATACTTAGGACTAGGAATGATTTTTATGAATTCTGTGGGATATTCCACTTAGGTAATCAAGGGATCTACAAATAGGAGTGGTTTTCTTTCCAACTTACATGTCTTTTTTTTAACCATATTGCACTGTTAGAATCTTTAGTCCAACACTGAATAGGATAAATGAAAGTGGACATCCTTGCCTTGTTCCTAATCTAAGGGGGAAAGGATTTGGTCTTTCACCATTAAGTAGAATGACAGAGGTAAATTTCTTGTAAATGCCTTTTTTCACATTGAGGAGGTTCCCTTTTATTCCTAACTTGCTAGAAATTTTTTCCATAAATGTATTTTCATAAATACTTTTTCTGATCAATTGGTATAATATGGTAAATGCATTTCTTCATATTATTAATTTGGTGGACTATATTTTGAATACTGAACTGGCCTTGCATTCCGGAGATAAACCCTACTTAGATATATAATTTATGTATACATATAGATGATACATATACACTTTGTTTGACTGTATTAAGGAAGTTTGTTTATGAGCGATACTATCCATTTCATCTACTACCATTGCCTGATTTTGCTATCAGCATGAGACTGGCTACCTAAAATGAGTTGTGGAGTGTTTGCTCCTCTTCTGTTTGCTTGAAGACATTGTATAGGATTGTTATTTCCTCTAAGTATTGGGTAGAATTTGCTAATGAAACCACTTGGGCCTGGAGATTTCTTTATTCAAAGGAGTTTAGCCTGGGTGGCTCAGTCGGTGAAGTGACTGCCTTTGGCTCACGTCATGATCCCAGGATCCTGGGATCAAGTCCTGCATTGGGCTCCCTGCTCAGTGGGGAGCCTGCTTCTCCCTCTCCCTCTGCTGTTCCCCCTGCTTGTGTTCCCTCTCTCTCTCAAATATATAAAAATTTTAAAAAACTATGAATACAATTTCTTTAATTTTTATAGGACTATGTATATTATATATTTCATCTTAAGTTCTGGTAGTTTGAAATTTTCAAGGAATTGGTCCATGTCAACTACCTTGTCAAATTTATGTGTATAGAGTTATCTATAGTATTTTCTTATCCTTTCAAAATCTGTTGGGTCTGTAAAAATACCTGTTTTCATCCTTGATATTGGTAGTTTGTGTCTTCTTTCTCTCCCCCTCCCCAACAGCTTTAATTATGGATTATAGAGTTGTTAGATATTATTACCAAATATTTAGACATTTCCCTATTATCAGTGATTGATTTCTAGTCTAAATCCACAGGGTCAAAGGACACACTTTGATTTTTAAAATTTTGTTAAGATTTGTTTTACACCTTGGGATATGGTCTGTATTAGTGAGTGTATTAGTCCATGTACACTTAAAAATAATTCATGTTCCCTAAAACAGCAATGGAGAGGAGAACGGTGGTTGCTGGGGGCTGGGATTGGGGGAAAAGGGAAAATGTTGGTCAAAGGATACAGAGTTTCAGTTGTACAAGATGGATAAGTTCTGTAGATCTAATGTACAACATGGAGACTACAGTGAGTAATAACTGTACTGCATATTTGAATTTTGCCAAGAAGGTAGGTCTCAAATGCTCTCACCAACCACCCCACCCCCAACACATGCACACAAAAAACAGTAACTGTGAGGTGATATATATGTTAGTTTGATTTTGGTGATTATTTCACAATGTATATTAGAACACCAAATTAAGTATATACAATTTTTGCCAGTTATACCTCAAGCTACAAAGGGAAAAAAGTTATACTTTGCTTTAAAAAAATGCATATTCTTCTGTGGTTAAATATACTGTTCTGCAAATGGCAATTTGATGCAGTTTGCAGTTGGCTGGTGGTGGTGTTCACTTGCAGATGTTCTGAGAGAAGAGTGTTGAAATCTCAAACGGTAATTGTACATTTGTCTATTTCTCCTTCTGGTCCTGTGAATTTTTGCTTCATGTATTTAGACACTCTAGTTAGGTGAATTCATATTTAATATCATTATATCTTCTTATTGAGCTGATTTTTATACTAAGTAATATCCCTATTTATTGCTGCTAATGTCCTTTGTTCTGATGTCTGTTTTACCTGATACTGATAAACTACTCCAACTTCCTTTTAAAGTTTGCATAGTATACCTATTTTTCATCATTACTTTTGATTGCAGACCCAGAATGTCACAATATTCAAAATATGCTGTATACAGTTCAAAATTACCCAGCATGCAAAGAACCAGGAAAATGTCTACTTAAAAGGGAAAGGCAGTCAAAACCAAACACAAAACCAATTCAATTCGCTTCAATGACTAAGGCAGAGTTTTAAAATAAGTGAGTTTTAAATTCATGATAAATGGATTAGGTTAAAAATAAGAAGGGGATTAACAATGAGCCTTTTAAAGTCTTAGAAAGGTTAATGAGCATGGCACATTTAAATTAAGTTTAGGAATAATCTGGTTTAGAAGAGGAATAGATGGATTCTTGGAATAACTACACTTTCCTCCATTTGGTTCCAGAATTATTTGATGAATAACAATGAGATATAAATTGTATTACTATTCAAGATAGTGTAATATTTTCCCCACATGTTAAGAACAGAGATATATGGGGGATGGGTGAAATAAGTGATGGGGATTAAGAAGAGCACTTGTCATGATGAGCACAGGGTGATGTATGGAATTACTGAATCACTATTGTGCACCTGAAACTAATACAACACTGTATGTTAACTAACTGGAATCAAAATAAAAACTTAAAAAAATAGAGATACATGGAATATATACCACAATAAATTTTTTTTCTAGACCTCTATTAAGTTTTACATTTTGGAAGTGCCAGAGAATAAAAATTTTTTGAAAACTTTATCCTCCCTTGCAGAAAAAAAAGAAAAAGGAAACACAATGTCTAATTTTAAAAAGGGAAAAAGATATAATAACATTTTTTTAGATCAAAACTTATAGATCCACCCCCTAGAGTTTATAGACTCTGTATTAAAAATTCCTGATTTGATCGCTACAGTCAGGTTTATTTTGCCTATTTTTTAGAACTTTTTAGTTAAATAAGGAATTAGACATTTATTCACATCCATAATGTATCTTTGTTAAATGAAATTGAGCTACATGGAAATGTGTTCTTCCAGAAAAGTGTATTCTTTAAAAAAATTGATATGTTAACACAATTCCAATCTTCTAAGTTGAATATTTTAATAGGAATTTTTTATAATATCAATTGAATGCTTATATTATTTCCACAAAGACTTGACAAGTTACAAAAAAGTGAAAAATCCTGCAGATCATGTAACACCCTTCCTTTCACTGAAGAGAAAATAAAAGCTAAAATTAGACATAAATTATGAGTGAATGGCAATGACAAAAACATCTCTTAAATACGTTGAATTTAAGGGACCACAGCATATTCAGAGTAACTTTTATGGCCAAAATACTTATTTTAGGAAGGAGAAAATACTGAAGCTAGAGTGAAAAACTGAAGAAACTATTGATAGAAGAAAAAAAAACAATGAATATAAATAAGCCAGACAAAAAACAGAACTGATTACTAAAACTAAAAGCAAAGTATTTTCAAGACCTATAAAATGATAAATTTGGGAATATGAACAAGAAAAAGAACACACAAAAAAATCAGGTTCAAGGAAAATGAAACCAACAGAGCAGAATTTAAACTCTAGAATAGAACGCAGTGAAAGGCTTTATTCCAGTAAATTTACAAATCTAGGCAAATTTAAAGTGTAATGATCTGATTCTGAAGAGAAAAAGCAGGAAGAGCAGGAAGCAGCCCAGTCCCTCTGGATCCAGCAGGCAGACAGGCATCTCAGGGAGCAGGAATGCAAGTGAGAATGACCCAATGGAGTGGATGGAGAGGAGAAATTAGGCATGTCAGAGAGCAAGATGAGGGTTAGGATTTTTGCCAGGGGCTTTGGTAGGAAACTCTACACAGGATCTACAGAGATTTTTTAGGAAGTGTCTGTTTATTTGAAGAAGTGTGTACAACAGTCACCTTTCCTTTTACTAACAAACAGTTATAAAATTCTTAGATCATTTGGAATCAGATCACTATTTCTATGAATAACATCTACAGATGAGGCCATAGGATTTAGCAGCCCTAGGTTTAGACACAAATCAGATGGATGGCTGGATGAAGGACTCAAAAGATATTTGCCAACCTTAATAGTAATTAACTTAGGGGAACAGGATTAAAGGAAGGGGGCTGGCAGATGAGTGAGAAAAGAAGATTTTCCTATAAAGGAAGGGGGCTGGCAGATGAATGAGAAAAGAAGATTTTCCTATTTTACTCTAACCACTACCCTGATCTTTAGATCTTTTACAACAACAGTGTGTATGTATAACTTATGTAGCTTTTTAAAGTAAAATTTTAGCATTGTGTTTTACAAAGAAAAAAATGGTTTCACCCCATTTGAGGTTTGTGGGGTTAAATCTTCTAATATTTCCAATTTTGCCCAGTGTCCATTTCACTTGTTTATTCATCCATACATTCAAATATAAACTACAGTCCCATTTGTAAGATTAAAATTTCAGTGAGGAAAGACAAAACAAGGAGGTCTGGTTTTGTGTGTGTTTAATCTAGTTACCAAATGAATGGCATAATGGCTAATATTCATGAGGATCTAGAAGAGACAAATTTAGGTCAGTATGTTGTGGTGTGCTAGCATCCTTGAGGAACATTTAATAAATCTAGACAGGATGAAGAAGAAAATAAATTTGCTTGGAGAGAAAGGTGACAGGGATATCCAAAGGTAGAAAGGAGGATTGCGTATAGTAAACCAACGCAACCACCTAGAGTAGAAGGCCCACAGGGAGGCTAGGTTAGAAAAGGAGGGTGGAGGCAGAGTGGGGAACCATTGTACTGCATTAAAATCTACATAGTATAGAAGATCTGGGACTCTGGAGTCCCAGAGACAAGAGTTTCTAACCCTCTTATGCCACTTGCCCCTATGTGGTCTGGAACAAGGATTTCAACCTCCCTGAGCCTCAGGAATCTGAGGATAATAACTTTATAAAGTTACCGTGAACATTAACTTAAGTTCTTGAAGTACTTTGTAATTTTCAGTGACTTGATAAACATTAGCTATGTTTCATTATTTTTGTTGCATGCATGGCATTTAGATATTATCCAATAGGCCAGCATTTTCCAACTTGTATTCTATACAACTCTAATTTTTAGATATTAAAAGAGTTTGTCTCAAAGAAGAAAGCCCCTTAGACAGAAAATCTTGAGAAAATCTGAGTCACAGGTTATCACTAGTAACCGTATTATGCTAGTAGGCATTTATCCAAAACTGTTGTTTGGGGGTTTCTTTCTATAGAGATTTTGTTTCTCAGAGCAACTGTTCAAATTAATGTTCTGCATGGTAACTACTGCTAAAGGCAATGACACAGTACTGCAAGTCTTTGGTCAGCAAAATTGCATGAGGTGGAAAACAGTGTCTAATTAAGTCTTGGGATTTTACATGGGTTTAAAAAAAATGAATGAAAAGGTTTTCTAATAAGCTTGGCATTAGATATCAAGAGCCTGGACCAAAACTATCTGCTAGGAATTGTAAAGAAAGGGACAAATGCAATGGCAACAAAGAAATGTCAGCAGAACTTGAGGAGAAATGGTTGAGGTGAGCATGAGGGGGAAAGGAAATTAGGGAGAGACTGAGGAAAGGAGGTCACCTCTACTCTAGAACAGTGAGGATGCAATTGACAGAAGACACTAAGAGAAAGGAGACAACTCTCTAAAATTGATACAGTACTTAGAATTATGGCAGAGTTTCTTGATGAAAACAGGAAGAAAACCACCAAAGAAAAACCATTATACCTTGCAAAGAAGATTAGGGCTTAGCACAATGACAGCTATATGGTAGTCAGTCAATAAATAAACTGTATTGAGAAACTCGAAAGGAGTCAGCACAAGAGGGACAAAGAAATCCTTGAAATGAGGAACTATCCAAGAGATGAGGTAACAGGAGGTCCCCTGAGCCTCTGATGTGAGAGATGAATAGGTAGGCCATGAGGAGACCAATGTGAGAGAAATAGGCAGCCATAGAAGAAAAGGAGTGATGATAGCCCAAGAACAGTAGCATTTCAAAAGAGGGAAAGCAATCAGTAGGAAAACAGCAGAGAACTCGGGAAAATGAAATCTTAGGAAAAGACATTGACAGGTTGTAATTAACAGCCTTTGATTTTGTTATTTTCATGATGATAGAGTCTGTATTTCAAGGGGTTAGAGGGCACATGTTTGGTGAGTGAAGCCAAGCACTAGACAAAAAAAAAAAAAAAAGAAAAATTTAAAAAAGAAAAATAGAAGACTAGATAGAAATGACGGTGAACTACAAAAGTCATTTTTCTATGTAAGAGACGCTTTTTTTTTTTTTTTAAGTAGGGCATGGAGCCCAATGCAGGGCTTGAACTCACGGCCCTGAAATCAAGACCTGAGCTGGATCAAAAGTCATCTGCTGATGGGATGGGGAAGGAGACAAACCATAAGAGACTTCTAATCTCATAAAACAAACTGAGGGTTACTGGGGGGTGGGAGGGTAGGGATAGGGTGGATGGGTTAGGGACATTGGGGAGGGTTTGTGCTTTGGTGAGGGCTGTGAAAGATGTAAGCCTGATGATTCACAGACCTGTACCCCTTGGGCAAATAATAAAAATAAAATTTAAAAAAAAAAAAAAAATGAACAGAAAAAAAAAAAAAGTCATCTGCTTAGCTGACGGAGCGGCCCAGGTGCCCCTGTAAGAGACGCTTTTGTGTTTGAAGGCAAGAAATTACAGAAATCAGAGGAAGAAACTGGAGATACCAGAGGATTCTCTACTTAAATTTCTAAAGAAAAAGCAGGAAGGAATAAATTGGAAGAGAGAAAGAAAAAAAAAACAGATTTTTCCATGGGATGGCTACAAAAGGGACCAATGATACATATAAAATTAAAAAGAGCAATAACCGCTGACTAAAGTACATAAACAGTAATGGTTTTATCAATCCCCATGTCCAGTAAGGTCAGATTCTTTTTGTTCCTTCCGGACAGGGAAGAAAGCAAATGGGAAAGCACTTAATTTTCGGCTTTCTAAGTTATCAGAGATTGATGGGAAAAGTCATAGAAAGTGTGCACAAGGAATGAATGGGAGAAAAGAAGCTGGAAAAAAAAAAGGAAATGAGGAAAGATCAAGATATCTTTAGCATAATAACAAAGCTGCATATAAGAAGTACATGGTATTAATCTATAAAATAACAACTAAGTGTGAATAGAAGCTTTTCTATCCAAGCTACACTCATGGTACTCTATAGAAAAATACATTTGAGATGCTGAAAAGTATTACTTTAATTAAAATATACTTTGTAACTCATTGCTCAGAAGAAACACAGATTTAAAAAAAAAGATTCAAAAACACCATTTACAAAGCAGATTCCTAAAACTCCATCATTGATTATTCAGCAATTCCAAACATGAAACTTTGACATAGAGATGATCAAAAAGAAGTCAACAGTCTTTCTATCCTCAGCACAGAAAAGAAATGGATGAACCAAAATAACCCAGAATGGAAATTCTGATTTTTTGTGTGTGTGCAGGTAGCAAGAATTTTATAGTTGTGAAAAACAATTCTACATGCTCTGTTTTTAAATTTTACTTTCATAGAGTCAACACTCTGTCCCAAAGTCCCAACATGTTTCACAGATAGTCTGAAGGGCCTCTGAAACCCATCTATAAAAACACAGGGCTTCCTGTTCTATTTACGAGCATGCACAACCACACTTTCACATGTCATTGGGATCCTCCATGACAGAGACAGACAAGCTCATGCATGGAAATCATGGACTCCAACAAGGCAAGTAGAACTTGACAAAGGCGAGTTACAGCAATAGCAAGTCATCAACTTTCAGGATCTAGGCTATGCCATCAGCGAGTGTTTTCAACTATGAGATGCAGTCCATCACAATAATATTTTCAATAAAATTTCTGCAAAATTAGATGATAACAAGACCATGATATTTTAAATTGAATGAATTTGAAGATAGTTAAGAATTAGACTCCCAGAGGAATACTTTATGTCACAAGCTATGAACACTACTGTTTAATGTACACTCATGCTCCATCTGCTTCCTTTTCCATTACTCGAATCTCCTAACCCGTTTCTCATGCACACTTTTCAGCTCCATGCTGTGTTTTCTATTTATTGAATACATTTCTCACTTCAACATTTTTCCACCTGAGCTGGCTGTTGGGGCCTTTATGGCTGTACACATGCAGGTCTCCCTAGATTATGAACTTCATATTTTTTCATTTGCCTCATGCTTCAGTTCTCCAGCTTAGTAGGCCCTAAAATGTGCAAATTGAGAGGTGTTTTGAGGCAGCCATTGCTATTCTAGGCCATTGACTTGTCATCAATTAGATTAAAACATTGGTTTACAAAAATAATGTTTTCTCTTTCCTTCATAAAAAATAAAACACTCGCAAAAGGGAACCCAGCTGTGCTAAGAAGCAAATTACTTTATGTGGGTAGGCAAACATCTTCTGGTCAGGACTGCAATGTATTATTCAGGTCCATTTTACTACATCAGTTTTAAAGTAATGTGAATGTTACGTGTTACTACTAAGTAAAATAAGGGGGGAAAGTCCAAAGAGTTAACTTGCTCTCATTTCTTTTTCTTTTTTAAACATGCAGAGATCTACTCGGGGTCTCAAAAAGCATGTTGTCTGCAGTTCTAGAAGAATAAACATCTTGAATGACAACTAAGGTTCTCATTTTGTCAACACTGTCTCAAAATTCTGTTTAAGGAAGTTTGTAAGTAGGTGAGTGAAAACCTGATCGATAATTCCAAGTCTTGTAATTTTGCAAAGTAGCCAAATATGTAAAAGTTGTTCACTTTGATAAATGTATTTTTAAAAGCAAGGAAGGAGGTAGGGAAAAAAATAAAAACCATGTATATTCCCTAGGTTATCAGTAAAAGCAAAGGACTTTAGGTATTTAACAGATTCTAAACAACCCACCACAACAGTTACCTAGTAAAGTTTTCCATGAGCAGGAATTTTTGTGTCTCAAGATCATAAGGAGTAAAGCTAATTTTCTACTTCCATGGACAGGTGATTTCTTCTATTTTTCTCTTTAGCATATGAATTTCCTTCTAATTGTTGGTTGTCAGCACAACAAGTAATTAAAAACATGTTCTTCTACCACAATCTTTCTGATGCAAATGTAGTTCAGAATATTATCAAAAAGCCAGAAATGACAGAGCCAGTTGCCTTGGTGCAAAAAGTAGCATTTATATTTCCTGCTGGCAGATGCATTTGCCAGGAAATGTCTAATGTAATAAATTTAGACAATTTAACCAGCATGTGGATTTGTCCATTTTTGCTGTCAAGCATCAACACTGGCACTTAACCCGAGTAGAAAGAGACACATGACTAAACTTATAATGAAAGATCCCAAATCATTAATGGTTGTCAAATAAGATGTTTTATTGGCTCACTGTATGAACATACATGCATGCATATGTATCATATCGCTGATGGAATCAATATCACCATATGATGAAAAGTCATCTTGGTTCTTTGATTTCTGAAAAAAGGAAAAAGTAATCCTAATATAGTCTGCTTTTGGTGCTAAATATGTGTTAGAAAGTTAAATAATGCACAAAATATACAGGAATCAGCCAAACACTGTCTAACCCTATCAAACACAGGTCAGTGCCATCATAGCAGCCGACTGAAATTTCCTCTAGTAGAGCTGGTGAACGCTCTGGACACACAGAAAGCCTAGCATTGAGACAGAATTACACTGGCATTGTGTAAATAATCTAACTGTGACCTATGGGGTTAAAACCTATAATTGGAGTGATACTTCAAAGCAATGACTACTTTTTCAACACTATTTTGTGCAGCCAGATAGGAAGATGACTTGTTGGGGTTTTATTGGCCAGGAACAGTACTGCAAAAGTGATATTTTCAACAGCTGCTGGTGCATTTGTGCTCTGACAAATTAGAGGCTAAATCAAAGCATTAAAGAACATCAAAGGCTTAATTTAATGCAAAAACAAGTACTCCAACTGGATCTATTTTACAGTGAATTAATAATGCAGATTTATACAGAATATAGATGCTTTTTTAAGGTTTGGAAGATAACTTTTTGCTTTCAAAATATAAGATGCATAGAATGCCGCTTCTTAACCATGCAAAAAAATGTTAAGTATTTTGGTATACTGTGCAAATTCTAGGAATTTACCAAATGATTGACTAATTGAAATTTGCATTGATTACCAAAACTAAAGATATTTGCCATGAATGTAGTAGCAAAATAGACACAAATGAACCACTGAGCTCAGCTGTAATGCTTCTTAAGGGATACATGGTAACTGCTCTAAAGGCCAAAAGTTTTTGTCAATTATTATGATATAAGAAAAATATATACATATGTGTACATACACATTGCTTATGCTATATTGAGGATTTATGCACATTTAGTAGACTTGCCTAACTATGTACTTACCAACAGTTCTGCTCAAAGATAAAAAATATCTTGTGAAACATTTAATAGAAATTGAAAATGCAGATAAAAATGCAACTTTACAAATGTGTTGATATGAACAAAAACAATTCTAAAATTGAAGATGGTGACTTTTTTTAATTCTTTTGAAATGTTTGCAAATGTAAATTGTCATTTCTTCCTAGGTTGGAACTAACCTGAAGTTTCAAAATTGATATTAGAGCACTTGGAAAGTCAACCAGCAGATGTGTTTGACTATATACATCTTATTTCTTTTCACTAAACTCTAAATTTTATCTTCACCCAGGACCACCCTTGCAATATCTCCAACAATTATCCCAATATACACAAGTTACAAAAATAAACGAGTCAGGTTTTTCCAGAAAATATTTCCATATAGTTATTAGGCTGCCATAGAACCCTTTGGAGAAACTAGGAACACATTTCAAATTATTTCATATGTTAGCATATTTAGTCATATATGCAACCAATATTTATAGTATATGGTTTGATTTTTTAAAAAATATTTAAGACTATGCTTATTTAAAACTTTACTTTAAAAAAAACATGCTGATCACTAAACATTTCACCTAAATTAATTTCTTACTTTCACCAATAGAGGCAAGGTGCTGGGAGTAATTAGCGTCCATTTTTCCTTCAGGAAGAGAACAGATTCTGCCAACACACTCTAGTGAAAAGTGCACATAACATCTGAGCTCTGATGTAAGCAGAATGCCCAGTTTGGAAATAGTGAATTTGTATCTATTATGTATTACAATAAATACCCCTTCCTCATTAATTTTATTGAAGTCTCCAGATGGGAAACAAAATATTAATTTTGTTCAGCCTTAGGCATTGTTGACTGTTAAGGTACTCACTAAATCACTGATCTTATTCACATTAATATTAGATTTCTGCTATAAAAATTTAGGACCCTTGGGTATAGGGCTCAGTTTGTCATAAGTATAATTAATTGTTTTTAAAAATGATTAATTTGTCAAAAAAGAAAAAATATGTATTGGGCAGATGAGGCTCCTGAGCAAGCTAGCCTACCTTAAAGTCATGGTAATACTCATGAAATTATGCAAATTAATTGACTCTTTCAATGTTGCATAAAATGCTACTTCTAGTATAGTGCATGGAACATTAGGCTGTTCATCCAGCAAAAAAAAGGGGGGGAAAAAGTTGCATTTCAGAGGCTGGAATCTTACAAGCGAGGCCTTATGGTTGAGGATACTCACAACTACAATCTATTTTTCTACAAAGCAATTGGCTTTCAACGATTGCACACAGAACTTGTGCTATTTATTACAAATTTTTCCTCAAGCAACTGTAAAGAAAAAGCCAGCTACATCTTGTGGATTTTCCCTCTTCTTAATAAAAAGAGATTTTCACTGTTCAATCATGCTAAAGGAAAATAATATTTATTCTAAAATTATTTAGCAATATGAATTTTTATTGAGAAAGGCTCATTTAAGAGACCCCCCCAAACACAATATGGTATGTAAAAATCTCATTAAATTATGTCAAGTTAGTTTACTTACTAAACAGTAAAAATCAGAGACAACAGCAAAGTAAAAAAGCAATGCTTTCCAGATAATTATTCTGTCCTAAAGCAAATTTAAGTCAATTTTCAAAGACTGGAATAAGAATAGCAAACTTAGGAAGTCACAATACTGAATTTTGTGATATCATAAATGCATTCTTATTTTAAACCACCTCTAGCAAATGAGTGATACAATTGAGAAATATTCAACACTTAAATCTTAGAAATTAACAAAATTGTCCTATGGCATGATCAGACCTACTCTAAGAAAATAACAGAATTTTCCATTGGATGGGGCGCTTGGGTGGCTCAGGTTCATGATCCCAGGTTCCTGGGACTGAGCCCTGCATTGGGCTCCCTGCTCTGCAGGAAAGCCTGCTTCTCCCTCTCCCACTCTCCCTGCTTGTGTTCCCTCTCTTGTTGTGTCTCTCTCTGTCAAATAAATAAATAAAATGTTTTAAAAAAAAATTCTCCCATTGGAGATTTAAGGCCACATTCCAGGGTTTCTACCAAAGAAAGACTGTATCCTCTGCTTTGCAACCAAGCTCTCTCATTAGACAAATTAACACTCATGTAATCAATTATTATAATTTAAGACAACAAGTCCAGCCTTAGTCTAACAGACATGTATTAATCTTCAACTCTCTGCCATTAAGATTATATTAATAAACATATCGGAGCACTATTGTTACAATGAAATCTGTCCCTGAGAATTCTATTGGTTTGGCTTTTCACATCTTTTTTTTTTTTACACCAGTTTAAAACTGACCACTTGACTATAAAATTAGAATAACTGATTTTTATACTATGAATGCTCTATCTTAATGTTCACCTATAGCAAATGAATTCTGTAGGTGAGATTTCGTGCTTTACTAAGGCCCTGATAATGTATCTGTAGCCCATCTTGTAGGACTTGTGTTTAATATGAAAATCAAGACAACAGGTATTTCCAATAGCATCCATTCTACTTTTTAAGACAAAATATAAACCTAATTAAGACTCTCCAAATAGGGAGCTTGCCTCCTCCTCTCTCTCTGCCTACATGTAGTCTCTCTGTCAAATAAATAAATAAAATCTTAAAAAAAAATGGATTCTTAATGCGAGTTTGTGATGGTCCAACCTAGGGACTCTTAATGAGCGAAAAAGCTCATGAAGGCTCATCTAAGGGGTGATTAGGGTAATACTTGGACATTGGTAAACGTGCTACCTGTTTGCATATATTAGGTTGGGCCATTGTCCCCATGCACATCAAACCTGGAGTTCAAACAATGGACATGCAGCAGTGAAAGTGGCTGTAACAGTTTTTGCTCAGTGTCTTTCTCAAGTTGGGCCAATAAGCTTGAGGCTCCTAGCTGGGGCTGAAGCCACTTTGGCAGTATGAAAGCATGGAAATTAGGTTTTAAAACCAAATGTGGTAAGTCAGTTGATACTGGTTTTAGCAAGTGTATCAGGAAAGAATAATTGACCCACAAATATTGGTGTCACCTAAGATTCTACACAGTACATTAGTAGACCCAAATTGTTTGACCATGTGGAAAGATGCATAGGCTGTAGAGTTATAAATGTGCATGAATTAAAACATACTTGGGTAACAGAAATGGGTAATTACATCAGTAAGCCACAATTAATTTAAATAAGCATGCTTCCTTTAATTTTCTGATTTTCACTAACTGGTGTACTCATTGAGCAGAGTGTTGGATCATTAGGTGATTACTTCCTATCATAGTATTTTTGGGAGATGAATGTGTTTGCATGTTTATGTTGTCCTGATTTTGTGGTTTGGAAAGAAATCTTAAAATGCCCTGTATATGAGTATAGGAAATGGGGAAATTATAACACATGCTATATTTTCATCATGTTGATTTTTCTTTGTATAGGTAGAAATGTAGTTTGGGGAAACTTTGATCATTTTTAATTTAAACATCTACTTCTGCGAGTTGTTTAGATATTGATGAAACAGCCTTACCATGAACAGGTTGATGAATAATACACATTCAAAATGAATAAATAGATTTCAGTACTGATAATTACCATAATACTATGTAATACCAAGTCTCCTTAAGAAATGTGTTAGTTTAGAGCAAATTTTAAAATCCATGGTTTAAAAATATTTTGGGAAAACTCTTGTTCATATTTGGAGAGTCTTTTTTTTAAAGATTTTATTTATTTATTTGACACAGAGAGATCACAAGTAGGCAGAGAGGCAGGCAGAGAGAGAGGGGAAGCAGGCTCCCCGCTGAGCAGAGAGCCCGATGTGGGGCTCAATCCCAGGACCCTGAGATCATGACCTGAACCGAAGGCAGAGGCTTTAACCCACTGAGCCACCCAGGTGCCCCAAGAACCCATTTTTTACATGTGTACAAAGGACCACTAACATTACACATTACAGTTGTCACAAAATGTCATGATTTGTCACATATGCCATTTCCTCTGGTGGTTTCTCCCTACCCTTGTCTCTAAATTGTGAGCAGCAAATTTGAAAATAAAGCAGGTATAAAGCCAATACACCTGAGGATTCCAAGTATAAAGGAGGATTCTTTGGGAACATTTAGATGAGTGACTGAAAGTAGATTATACAGATACCATGAAATGTCCATGAAACTTGAGGTTGGAAGGTATTTTCACATTTGTTCATTTAAACAAAAACGTAATGTTAGCACACCTTACAACTTTTACTGAGTGCCTGACACATGCCAGCCCTGTGATCTGGTCTAGATTCATCATGGCATGTAATTGATCGTATGAGGTGGAGATCACGGCCCACATCATAAACACAAGGAAACCAAGGCCTAGAGGGAAACCAAGGCCTAGAGAGAAACCAAGGCCTAGGGTCTGCTCAAGGGTCTCAGCCGCACAGCTAGAACAGATACTCCAGAACTGTCTCCTCCAAACTTTATTACTTTCTCTGTCATTTATACCAAGAATTGCCCTTTTCCCTCCCCTCAGATCAGCACTGGGTATCTAGCCCTAGGTGTGCTTCTAACTCTTCATCTGACTTCATGTTCCTTGAAGGTGAACCTGTTTTTCTTTGCAACAGTGGCACCGACCACAGCATCTGACATAAAGTACTAGTGAAATGGTAAACTGAAAGGAATGTAGAAAAGGCCAGAATCAAATATTGTGTTGTCACTCTCAACATTCATTCTCCACAGTCCAAAAAACTATAGCCCAAAACATTAATTTTACTTGAGAAGAGGGGGCCCATTGAGCAACCTAATAGTCATTGCCATTCTTACCAGGCAATATTCATGAGTCACCAGAAATGAAGTCTTCCTGCTTCTGGAAAATCCCAGAGACTGGGGCTATAATATAGGCTTACCCAAACTAAAATTGTTGACAGCTCAACTTCCATAAAAGTTTTCAAGAAAGGACAGTAGGAATCAGTCCCTTTATGCCTCGCCCTGGAAGCTCTCACACCAGAAGGCCTAGGTTTGTCTCAGAAGCAGCAACGTGTTATGGATTAACAATCCACATTAAAAAAAAAAAAAAAAGGACTGAAGCAACACGTCCTCAAAAACTTCATTTGCATTACAAATAGGTAACCTGCCATGGTATTTCGCTACCCCACTGACATGTTGCCAGGAAACAACAGAAAAATAAAAACCAGTGTGTCTCCTCACAGGTGAAGAGCAGAACTTGAATAAAATGAAGCTGCTATTCAATCTGTTATTCAGCTCACCACACAAACACATCCCCGCTCTCCTTCGCAACCAAGAGAAGGAGGATGACAGGGGCAGCCACCCCTGCCTTTTGAGGTCCCCAGCATGGAGGGACCCTAAGGTTTGGCACATGCCGAAGGGGATGTTGAGAAAACAAAGAAAAGGAGGTAGTGGAATGGAGAAGACACATTATGATTCTCATCCAGGGAAAAGCCACTTCAAATCTGGGAACTAGCAGCCCTCCAAAACAAAAGAGTGATAATTGGTTGTAAGAACTGCCAACAGTAGACTTAGCTAGGCCAAGAGACTGTTACGAAGTGCTAACACAAACTCATTAAGAAAACTCATCCCACAAATATTTATGAAATGTGCCATAATCTGGTTGGGTGTTTCTTAAGTCCACTGTTATGGCTCTTTATAGTTTGTATCAGTTTTTGTTTAATTTCTGCATCTCTTTGTCCTATAAGGCAGTTACAACCTCTGGCTAATAGTCTCTGAGAGAGCAGTGACCCCATGGTTACTCACCTGAGAAGCAGGAGACTCAAGAAATCCAAGACTTACAGCCAAATATGTCCACCCCCCGACAGCCGTCCTGTCGTCTGCTCCTTGCCACGTTCCTTCATGGTACACCAGCATTTCAAGTGACCACGGAATAGGCAGAGGGGGTCAAGCAAGAGTGCAAGAACTACTCCCTTTCCAACTCCTGAATCAAATTTACCATGCAGCCTTGTGTTTACGCTGTCCTTTCTTATATACCCTTCCCTCATTCCCTCCAGCCTCCACCTGAATGCTCTGAGGCTGCTCATTAGCCCACACCACCACTTCCACTCTTGCTGATCATGGGAGGATTCTTTTCGAAGGCAATGGAAAGTACTATGCTAGGAAACATCTCCAGGAGATGCTCTACGTGTGCATTCAGCCGTCGCCTCTACAGCACCCACCAGCCAGATGATGAATCAAGTCAGAGGAAACCTAGGTTCCACTGAGAATCTTAGTTTCTTCCTATTCCCTCCTAAACCAGGAAGTACTGTGCTTGTTACATAGGCCAACGACACCAGCATCACCTGTGAGCTTGTTAGAACTGCCCGACTCTTAGCCTTCCAGATTCCTGAATCATAATCAGCTCCTTCCAGACCTCTAGGTATAGGTAATCTGAGGCACATCCCTGTTCCAAAAGTAGGGCTTCCTCACCAAGAACCATTAGAAAGAAAATCTCTTTGGCTGTGGAAGGAAGCTTGTGCAGGTGGTGATTATCAGATGAGTAACCTTAGGTAAGACAAAGGTACGAAAGGGGGCAGTGTAAGGAATAGTGCTTGCCCTTCGTTGTTCTAATTAGATCCCTGTGATATTGTGCTTCTACTCTAGAAGCCAGAAAAACGACCGTGCTGGATCTGAAATCTCATCCTATTGCAATGGTTACTTGATGTACTGGTAAGTTTCTAATATTTCTAAGCTGCTCGCAAAACCCCCGAATAATGCCTCATTATAGCTGATATTGAGGAGACACCAAGACTTCTTTATGTTCTAGAATCAGACAGGATTCCAGAATGGAGTACATCACAATCCTATCACGACCATATGGTTGGTGATGGCACTTTGGCCAAAGAACAGTCTGAGACCAGAAGACACATGTAATTTCATCTTTAATGCAGTACAAAGCCATTATTACAATAAGAAATAGGAAAAATATCATTAAATTGGTGGATTTGAATGAAGACTGACAGAAATGAACTAGCTCCATTACAAGTTTCTTAAACAAAAACTCCCTAGGGCCGCCTGGGTGGCTCAGTCAGTTGAGTGTCCAACTCTCAGTTTCAGCTCAGCTCATGACCTCATGGGCCATGAGATCAAGCCCGAAGTGGGGCTCTGGACTCAGGGTGCAGTCTGCTCGAAGATTCTCTCCCTCTGCCCCTTCCCCTGCATGCACACATTCTCTCTCTTTCAAATAAATCTTTAAAAAAGAAAATACTTATTAGACCAGAGACGACACTGAAATAGGATGATACCACTTCTTTAATCATACCAAGAACAACTAAGATATAATTTATACTTTCAGGGGCACCTGGGTGGCTCAGGTCATGATCTCAGGGTCCTGGGATCGAGCCCCACGTTGGGCTCCCTGCTCAATGGGGACCCTGCTTCTCCCTCTCCCTCTGCACTCCTCCTGGTTGTGCTCTCTCTCTCTCTCTCAAGTAAATAATATCTTTTAAAAAAATTATACCTTGAAATTAGAATTTAGAAAATAATAAGTCTGACTTAGATGTCTATTTTGGCTTTTAGTAATACTGTTTTCAAATATTATGTACCATAATTAATTTCTTAGGAAGGACAAATTATATATTACTTATATCTGTAATTTAAAGTTATTGCAAATTATACCCAGTACAACTTTTCCTGGATCTGTATACATTTTTCTACAGCCGAATTTGTTTTGGCTAGATACAGACATAGCAAAAACATCTTTCAGTGATAAGCAGTAACTTTTCAACTGGCAATATATAAACTCCAGATTGTAAGCAAATGGCAAAAGAGGAAAATCCTAGTATGGGTAAGTTCATTGCCACATAGGTTTGGATACCAAGGATACAATTGCATTCTCTGAATTATAACTCTGAATTACTACCTATATATACATATAGTAGAGGCAGTATTCACCCATAGCAAAAGGTATGACGATTATGCCCTGTCTGCAGCATTTATAAAAAGTTTCTCCCATAATAAAATACACAAGATGGAAAGGTGGTAGAAAAGGAATAGGGAGCTAAAAAGAGTGTTTTTGTCAGTACCCTAATTTTAAAAAGACTAGATAGAATTCATGGCACGCCCAAATTATTTAGGTGATACTTTCCATGATGTTCTTTGAAAAGTGTCAATTCCTGGGCGCCTGGGTGGCTCAGTGGGTTAAAGCCTCTGCTTTCGGCTCAGGTCATGATCTCAGGGTCCTGGGATCGAGGCCCGCATCGGGCTCTCTGCTCAGCGGGGATCCTGCTTCCTCCTCTCCCTGTCTCTCTGCCTGCCTCTCTGCCTACTTGTGATTTCTCTCTCTGTGTCAAATAAATAAATAAAATCTTTAAAAAAAAGTGTCAATTCCTTACAAGAAAAAAAATTAATACCTTGACTATATGTGTATATAAATATAAAACTAATAGCTAATAATTACTTAGTGTTTAAAAATACCAAGCACTGTCCTAAAAGCTTTATAAATATTAGCCCACTTAATACAAGAAGTCTCTGAGATAAGTAATATTATTATTATCAGTCCCTTTTATAGATGGGAAAAGAGAAATACAGTCATGTTACCCAATTAGCCCAAGGCCGCCAAGCAGTAAATAGTAGAGCCAAAATGCGAGCCAAGAAAGTCTGGCTTCAGAGTCTGTGTTCTTAACCACAACACTTAACTGCGTCTCTCTTTTGTGTGCAGAATATTTAAATGATCATTTCTTTTGCCAGTAATTTATAATATTCCTAGGCATTTTATTTCTAGTATATTCAGATGCAGATTACATTTTTATAATGAAGTTTTCTAAGAGGAATGTGTTACTATTCCAAATGCACAGCAATTTAACTTGCTCTAGAACATCCAGAATCCGTGAGGTGATTTTTTTTTTAAGATTTTATTTATTTATTTATTTGACACACACACAAAGAGAGATCACAAGCAGGCAGAGAGGCAGGCAGAGAGAGGAGGAAGCAGGCTCCCTGCCGAGCAGGGAGCCCTAGGCGGGGCTCAATCCCAGGACCCTGAGATCATGACCTGAGTCAAAGGAAGAGGCTTTAACCCACTGAGCCACCCAGGCCCACCTGTGAGGTGATTTTATATCAGAGATTTTTAAAGGCGGGGTATCTGGGTGGCTCAGTTGTTTAAGTGTCTGCCTTTGGCTCAGGTCATGATCCTAGGGTCCTGGGATTGGGCCCCTAATCACATCAGGCTCTCTGCTCAGTGGGAAGCCTTCTTCTCCCTTTCCCTCTGCCGCTCCCCCTGCTTGTGCTCACTTTCCCTCTCTTTTGTGTCTCTCTCGCTCTCTGCCAAATGAATAAATAAAATCTTTTTTTTAATTTTTAAGGACTTTATTTATTTATTTATTTTTGGACACAGAGAGAGAACACAAGCAGAGGGAGCTGCAGGGAGGGAGAGGGGGAGGGAGAAGCAGGCTCCCCGCTGAGCAAGGAGCCCGATGTGGGGCTCGATCCCAGGACCCTAGGATCATGACCTGAGCCGAAGGCAGCCACTTAACAGACTGAGCCACCCAGGCGCCCTAAATAAATAAAATCGTTTTTAAAAAACCTTTAAAAGTGCCTAAGTAGATGGCATTTTGTTAAATTATGCTTCCCAAACTTGCCTAATCATTAGAATCACCTAGGTAGCTTGTTTACCATACAGGCTTTGAGTCTGGTCTCAGACCTAGTAAATCCTGGAAAGGTGTCTGTAAGTAGTGCCTCCAAGTGATTCTTAGTACTGAGGAAGTCTGGGAAACACTTGTCAAATAATCAGTTTCATTGTAAACCCTCTCTATAGGATCAACTCTTGAGTCTCTGAGTGTCTACACAACCTTTGACGGAAGAGTGATTTCTGGGACTATGGCGGCTTTTGGGGAGAAATGAGCCCGCTAAATATTTTGACTTGCCTTTTGGCTTCAAATAGGCAAATCAACTGAACCTCCGCAGTGCTACACTACTGAAAATAACAATAGTTACATAATTTCTCCAACGTAAAAGTAATGATTGCAAAAACTAACAATCTTATTTATTTGCTTGTTTCCACACTACTGAATGTCAAACACATTTAGTTTTTACTAATAGTTCATGATGATAAAGATTTTTTACATATGTAGTCCTTTTAAAAATATTTTTAAATTAGTGTTCTCTCCAAATAACAGATCGAGATTTTCTTTTTTAACCATTTCCCCTTGTATCCGCTTTTTAATCCTGTAAAATTCTTGCTAACTCATCCCTACAGTCTCAAATATTTTGTTTTAACTTTTAAATAAAATGGATATTTTCATGGGAAGATACTGAAATTTCTTAAAAGAATTTTTTTATCCATCAAAAATTACTGCCGCATCCAAAGCATTTCAAACCTATATGTGCTTCATACCTTTAAAATGCCAGTTTAGTATTATGGCTGTAAACACTGTTATTAAGCTCAAAATATACATATTTTTTAAACTCAAAATCTATTTTTTTAAATCCTACAAATATATATAATTTAAGAGAGAGGGATAATGAAGTATGAATTTAATTATGCCATTTTCCATGCCAGGTTTTTCACTTATTTGGATTTTATAAGAAATTTTATGGGAATATTGTAAACCTATTCAATGATTATTATAAGAGTGACACAAACATGGGTGCCTCATCCAAGATATAAATTTGCTTCTTCTTTATGACGAAGTACTTAGAAATAAAAGATAATATAAATCAAGTCCTCCCATGTGCATAAACAAAATGCATGGTCCATTATCATTCTGTCTGATTTAATAACTTGAGAGCAGAGGGCTTTGGGCACCTTGGAGAGAGAACAGATCACCATTTTTTACCTGCACAGAAGGAGAGAAAACTTGGTTTTGAGATGTGACACCCAGATAAGATGTTAGTACTCCACTTTAAACAGAAAGCCATCTTTGTCCTTCTGTTTTATGAAATTTAAATGCCGTGGGTTGTAGAACTATATATATATTGCAACTCCCTTCTGTGAGACCCACCAGGGCACCCATGAAAAGAAGATGTATCTCGATAGGGTTTTCCTTGTAAAATATTTAAATGAAAAATTGAGCACTTTAAGGCTTTCACAATCATTCTTTTTCATCATGCAATAAAATATTCATACAATGCAAAAACGCTGCAGTTCTTACAGCATTTTAATTTAAAAAATAAACAATACAATGGTGATTTCCAAGAATGCCATGTAATACGATAAAGGAAATACCAAGAGAAGGAAAGGAAATTATATTTTTAATCTCCTAGAATTTAATATTTAACAAAACAACCCTTCACTTTTATTTCAAACAAAAGCCTTTTTTATTAGAGGAATCAACACAAATTTAGTAGGCACAGCACAGATTATTTATTTGTTTTATAGATTCTCAGTTTGTAAAATGGCATTATCGCTTTTATTACTCATTGCTTTGGTTCATCACATGACGAAGTCTGCAAACCCAGAAAGACTTCTCCATTAATTTCTAGGAAGTAATTTAGATTACTTATTGAGTTTGGGTGCTAGGACATTTGACTATAAGGAAAACTGATGAAGGTAACTCTATTAAAATCTGAAAAATTATACCACAAAAATATTTTAGAAGTCTCTCAAAGGCAGTTCTTCTATACATAGTTCATACCTTTTATTTGGGTCCAAGATATAACAAGAGACAATAGAGCTCATATGCAAAGGGTGTGTTGTATGTCAATTAAATTTAAGCATGTATGTAGATTATGTCTAACTATACCATGTAATGAAATAATGTATCATGAACATTTCAAGCACTGTAGAAACAAATGTCAATTCATGTTTCAGTCTCCAAAGGAGAAGTCTAAGTAACTTGTGGTCAAAGAATGTGGATTATGGGGAAGTTAAGTTCATAGGTCATTATATAAATCACAGAAGACTTGGTCTTCCATTTCCTTTTTGAAAAAATTGTAGTCTCCATCTCCATAGCATACATCAGCTAAAGGCTGTATGTTGTTTTAACTAGAATTAGAAGCCATTTATAATGGTCAGTGCTTCCAAAGGCATAGCATTCTTCAATTTAAATATGTATGTATGTATTTCTCACACACTAGGCATTTAAAGAGAACTATCAGTTATTTAGGTGTTTGCATTTTGCTTTTGGAAATAATTTTCCGAGAATATTTATGTATGATGTGATCCTTAATGCTTCATCAGTAAAAAAAAGTAAAAAAAAAAATGCTTCATCAGTAAAAACACACAAACTAGAAGCCACTGAAACACAGGGCATGAGGTTGCTTTTGATGTTACCCAAATTTATATTAAAATTAAATGTTAGAACTCTGCAGGAGGTAAGACACTGGACATGCAGGGGTTAACCTATGAGTAGGGTCAAGAGGAATTGAAATCAGCAGGGGTAACCAGATGTTAGAGAAACCCAGGCATCACCTCTCAGTTGGTGATCTGCCTCTCTGGCCCTGCTTTGTCCCAGCCTCAGTGCTTGAATCATGGTGTTCTCCTGACTCTGGCCTCCAGGGTTCCCCACCTCAGTTTGCCAACCTGGTTTTGCTCTGTGGTAAGCCTGACTTTGACCTGACAATCTGATTCTAATGTTCTGCTCTGTTTCTGATCTTATGGCCTATTTGCTCTGTCTATACTATCCCAGGTCTTAATCTATTTCCACAACCAAATCTCTATCCTTGACCACTCCCTTTTTTTTTTTTTTTTGATGCTTTGGCATTTTTATGATTAAGTCTGTGAACTAGCCAATTTGTCTATTTTACAAGAGAAGGAATAACCCTAGCCTATTCCTTCACAAATTTTAGATTCCATTGGTGTTTCAAAGTTTCTGGATTTTTAAATATATATCAGTCATATGACATGTATATTTCATATGACCTATACAGTCATAATATGTCATATAGATTTAGGTAGTCAATGCTAATGTTTCCAGATTTCTAAAATATATATAAATTATACTATGACATACAGACATAAGTAGTCAGACCTTCATCAGTAAATTGAAAATACCAAGAAGAGTTCAACTTTAAATTTTGTCTATCTATGAAATCTATAGAGTCCATGGTGTATTTTCAAAACATATAATAACTCCCTTTTATTTATCTTATGATACCAAACTATAAAATGTGCATGAAAAAACAAAGTAGAAATTTTCTTTCTAATAGACAAACAGCCATAATAAAACTTCATCTCATGTGGCATCCTTTTTGAAAATATGATGTGGGATGAAGGTATCACACTGTGAAATTTTAATTAAAGCATAGATAAAATCCCAATGCTTGGACAAGAATTATAACTAACCTGACTTTGCATATCAGTCAAAGTTTGTTATCTAATGTAATTGGCAACTAAAGGTTCTTGTTATTTTAATACACAAAGTGAAAAAAAATGTCCACTTAAGTAACTGAACTGGGTAACTCTTTACTATCATCACTGAAACTGTAATACACTGAGAAAATCAACTATAATCTATAAGAAATCACTCAGCAAGCCCAAGACAAATTTTGCATATTCACCACTCTGGAGATAAAAATTATGTATATTGATAAACCCCATGTAGGTTCCAAAAACCAATTAACAAACATTGCACATTCCAGCACTTTTTGAGCAATATTCTATAAATGACTGCAGTTTAAAGGAACTGACAATATATGAAGTCCAGAGACAATCCATGTTGAAATTGTGCAAGTCACTGTACAAATCTTGGTTCAGAAAACCCAGGGGCCCAAAACTGTGTACCTTGATATTCATACTGGTCCTCATGCACACACAGGGAGTCCAACCACAGACAGATTAACAAGCTAGGAAAAGATGGAAAAACTAAGTGATTTCAGAACCACTCTGAGGTATATTCTGAATATTTGTTTACAAGCTAGATAAGGATGGAAATTTGGTGAGAAAATATCTACTCCCCATTCTGAGAAAATGGTGATGTTTTGAAGCACCCACCAAAAAACAAGTGGATTTCAGTGGACCTCAAACCAGCTTCTAAGTCTGTGAAAATCAGGGGCGCCTGGGTGGCACAGTGGGTTAAAGCCTCTGCCTTCGGCTCAGGTCATGATCTCAGGGTCGAGATCATGCTGGGATCCAGCCCCGCAAGGATCTCAGGGTCCTGGGATCAAGCCCTGCATCGGGCTCTCTGCTCAGCGGGGAGCCTGCTTCCCCCTCTCCCTCTGCCTGCCTCTCTGCTTATTTGTGATCTCTCTCTTTCTCTCCCCCTGTCAAATAAATAAAAGCTTAAAAAAAAAAAGCCTGTGAAAATCAAATTGTATCTTCACTTCTTTTGATCCATTGATTTTTTCTGAAAGCACAAACCCCCACAAATCTTGGTATGTCTGTTACTTAAAAATGTCTCCTTGAAAAGGAGGAAATCACCACACTTCACCGGCACCCAAAGAGAAGATGTATTGACATGCCTCACACAGGAAAGAGGGGCCATTGTCAGCAAAGGAGAAGAGGTCTAGTGGTTTCTCTCTCTTCAACCTGGCAGATACTTAAATGATATCTTAATAAGCCAGAGTGGGTGCTTGATCTATTGGTGTCTTTTAATATTCTGACTTAACCGCAAGCGCAATTTTTATATTGCAATAAGAAGAAACCAAAACAGAAGGAAAGGGCAAAAAAATGCAGTTACAAACAAAAAGGTAATACCCTCAAAAGGGAAATCTTTCCATGTCCTGTTTTCCCTGGCTCTGGATGTCCTGGCTGCCTGGCCAGCCACCTAGAACTGCCTGTGGGATACTCAGGGGGGCGCCCTAACCTTCCCTCCAGTGTAAACAAAGTACTAGAGTCTTAGTCCCCACCAGGCTTAATCCTCTTGAATGGATACAGGGCTGCGGCTACATTCCGCACCTAGAAATGGGGTGGTTGAAGTGACATTTGAAAGGCTGATGGAGGAGCTGGAGGTCGGTCACAGACAGAACCCGCCGCCCGTTCACGTGATCAACCACGTTGTGAACTTAGAAGGTGTGCCACCCTCCTTTGTGGGTACGCTTTCTGGTTTCCAGTAGCTTCCGGGACCTGTCACAGGCCATGCAGAAGCCTCACCCCCTCAGACACACCAAACACACACATTCACATTGCTATTTTTTTCAGGCTTGAAATCTGCCTAGGAATTAAAGACTATTTAACAGAACAAACACATCAAATTTAGTAAAGGGCAGATGAAAACAAACAAATTCCAAATCCAGGAAAGATATTCTGCGTAAAAATACGTAGCTAGTGAAAAAATCAAAATCGTCCATTTATTTAACATCATATGTCCAAAGAAGCCTCGGGATTTTTATTGATTTTTCTTTTTTTTTCACTTGCATTTATATCCCGAGAAATACTCCTTAAACCCCCATCTGGGGGGAAAAAGCAAAAAACAAAAAACAAAACCAGGGACGTGGATACCCTTTGAAAATTGAGCTCGCCTGAAAAAAATGAGCCGGCACGGCTGGTGGCTGCTTTGGTGTCTACCACCAGGGCTGTTTACTTTGAACCGTGCTGTCTCCGCAAAGTAGTCATTTAGAGGCTTCTAACCATTGAGAGAAGTAGTCTCTTCATTCTTTTAAAGGATCTCCATTTTCCAGTAGTCACTGTTTTGCAACACGGTCGCGTTCTTCTCTCTTTTTCAATTACAATGCTCTTTCTCTCCACTGATTTCAATAATAAGTAAACAGGAGTAAAAATTACTTTGTTGCTAGTAAACCTGAAGTGAGAAAGGAGGGGGACGAACCTTCCAGGACAGCAACCTGGAAAACCTGAAGAAGTGAGGAAAATCGTAGAGCAACTACAGTTAAATCTGAATCGGGCAACTTCTCTAGGTTTTCTTCGTTTCCTTTCTTAAGAAGGAAGAGAGAAAGAATGCTCCTCTAATACAATGGTTTTAAGCACCACTTTATTTTTCTCCATGTTCCTATAGAGATATTTTATACATTAGCAGAAAAATGCAAGCTATAAAGCTGTAGTAGCTCTTTGGTTGTGGTTAAGCACCTTTTTAAAGGATTTTTTTTAACAATTTGATGTATGTTTTGATCTGAATTCTCAAGTTGATGCATATGAATAAGTTCATAAGTACCTGATCAACAAATGACCCCTGCTTTTCCACCCGTTTTTTCATAGACTTCTATAGTTTATATTCTACCTGTATTCACCTCAACATTTTCACCTAAAGCAATGACTTATCATTACTATTCAAATTTCAGTCGTTCTCTTATCCCCTACTGTAAGTGAACTTAAGAAGGAAATGTATCGCTTCCTTGATGGACACTATTTTAATTGTACATCGAATAACATAGACAAAAGTGTTTTTGAGTGGAACAAAAGCAAAGACGCTTTTGCAATGAAAAATAAGACAATTTATGATTGTGTACTCTGTCACATAGCTTAAAAACTGTAGGTTAAGCAAATTACCGTAGGGACTTTATTCTTAATTCTGCCCATCACCTAAGTGAATGATCAAGTCTGAACCTTTCAGTGAGAGCTGCATTTTTTTTCTAAATACCTTCCTACTTAGCAGCCTAAAGGGACCCGTCACATCAGTAACACCTTCTATGCGCTGTCGCGTCCCAGCTGGAACACACTAAACTCTGGGGGCCTTTGAAATCTTTAAAGCCAATCATACATAAGACAGGTTCTATATTGCAGGGCTGGCTGGCTACACTTCAGCACAAAACAATATTTCAAGCTTTCTGATATACATGTGTCACCTCTTTGTGACAAATAGCTGGTATTAATTAGGCACTAGACTTGGTGAGATTGCTGTTATTAACTGAGAGAAGATGGGTTGGATTTAATTGTGTGTGACATCAAAGTCAAGTGACTGATATTTCAAGCATCATTTAAAATGTTTGATATTGAAGTCATTGTATTCACATAAAGACTGTCTAAAAATATAAAGGAGACTGATGAGAAAAGAACTGAAATGCATTTGTACATCTATCTTATGAAGTGTATTTGATGTCATTTTACTGGTATTTTCACTCCATATATGTAATATTTATTTGTTTAGCTGCATAAAATTTTTATTTCATAATGGACTTGAAAGTTCTCAAAATTAACACTAAGCCAAATATGGTCTGCTTAGAGTGGTAATCTGTTCTTTAAAAAACAAGTTGCCAATTTGTTTAAAATATGTTTCGATGTAAACAGAAGTAGAATAAAAATGTTAATCAAATTATTTCCATAAAGTATCATATTATCTATGAAAAGAACACTGAAAATAACTAAAATAACTAATAAGCATTTGAAATTTAAAAAACTAGAACTTCATCAAGAGTTATACAAAGAGGGCAATTTTGCTGCAAAAAATAATTAAAACACTATCACTTGAATTATTTAATGATGATCAGCATTTCCCATGTTGTGTTAATACATGAACATGCAGGAGACAAACATTGTAAATCAAGATCAATTCAATAAATCCCATTAGTTAAAGTAAGGATGCTCTAACATAAAAATAGTGTAATAGTTTGTTTAATTACGTTCAGAGAAAAGATTAAGATATTTATTTATTTGACAGTTGACATAAAATACACGAGACAATTACATGGAAATGTGCTTAATTGAAATGTAATATGTTATAACAAAATATCCCTTGGGTATTGTTTTAAGAACAGAAATATAATTCACAATAGCTGAAAGCTAATATGTTTTCCAATATATCGTCAAGTGCTCTAATAAAAAGCCAAGAAAAGATATCCAAATATAAACATATTGAGACCTGGGTAAGCAGTGTTAAATCACTGTATTTAAATATTTTTTCATTTTTCTTATTGATCGTTTTAATCATAAAGGTTTGTTCTTAATGAAAGTTTAGTTGAGTATGCTTAAATCTTTAAACTACACTTTAGTTTTTTATATTATATACATAATTTCTCCCTTTATTCTCAAAATACTCTGAATTACTTTTGAAAATAATCATGATAAACCATTAGATTTACTGACATATTTGACTAATGATAAAAAATGTGACTGTAGGAAAGAGTGATTTTTACAATAGAGGTGCTGAAACTTGATCTTTAAAATTACTTCTATCCTCCCTAAATTTTAATGTAGTATTTTAAGGTAACCATAAGCCCTTAGTTCTGTAGACAAATGGTAAAATGGTAAGATGGGTGATGTACCTATGGATATCTATCAGTTTGTGTACAGAAAGTTCCAGAAATAAATAGGGAGAAATTCATAACCCTTGCTTTGCTTTCTATGGATCTGATTAAATAATTTTAATTTGAAAGTCATCTTTACTAGACCCATAGACCTAACAGGTGTTTTTTTAATGATTTCAAACATAGGTCTTCTGAAATTCAAGAGTTTTAAAGAATATTGAGATAAAGAGAAGCTATATATTAAATGTTCATTACCAATTATTTATTTGATTTTCTGAATTTATGACAAAAACAATTCTGTGTTTCATCTGTACTTTGTTCTGTGTTTCTGTCTCTCAAATTTAACTTCCAAAAAAGTGGGTTCAAAATTATATCCAAGGGTGCCTGGGTAGCTCAGTGGGTTAAAGCCTCTGCCTTCAGCTCAGGTAATGATCTCAGGGTCCTGGGATCGAGCCCCACATCAGGCTCTCTGCTCAGCAGGGAGCCTGCTTCCTCCTCTCTGCCTGCCTCTCTGCCTACTTGTGATCTCTCTCTCTGTGTCAAATACATAAATAAAATCTTTAAAAAATTATATACAACTTAGCATTGTTGTTACTTCAAACGGTATTTGTAAATTGAAAAGAAGTATTTAAATATAAAATATTATTAATATAAACATCGTAGGAATAATGTCCTCTTTATAATGTTAAAGTGTCTGGCTTTTCACTCCCTACAAGAATACTTTTGTTAACAAAATGAGTCAGACTCAATAATTATGCTCTGGGTCCACCATAGTCAATACTTTGAAGTAAATAACAACTGTAATAACCTTATCATACCATATCATATCCATATCCATATCATAACCATATCATACTATTGTTTAAAAGTATTGTCATCTTATTTTATCTAATGTTCACAATACTCTTAAGATAGGTAGTAACGTTTATTTGTCTTTGAAACATGTATGGATTTTTGTTTGTTCCTCCACACTCTGCCGTCTTCCCTACTGCATGTCCTTCTTTGTTAGATGAATGATTGGTCAAATTATGCAAAATCTCAAAGAGAAATGGTAGTTTAACACAGTTCAATTCCAAGCAAACTCATTCTAAACAGGACGCTCTGAACTTATCCAGGTGCCACCTGACACCATGACATTTCACTGTGGCAGATACTTTGAAGTTAAGGAACTTTCCTACATCCTTCCATTGAGATTATAGATGGGACTCTTATTTTCCTTATATGAAGAGCAGGCCTGGGTCCAACACGATTGGGTGTTTGGGTATATGTTTGTTTTCTCTCTCCATCTTTTTCAATGTATGTCACTGATTGTCCTTATCAATAGTGAATTAAAGAATGTAGCTAAGCAAACTATGTTCATAAATTTAATTCACATGTGAACATAAACATATCCATAGATATCTCCTAGCCATTCTGTGGATTTGTGTTCCTAGTCATAAAGTGAGACAGGTGGATGGATCTGTCAACCTATCCTTCTATCATACCAGATAGAGGATATAGATAGACAGATGGTTGATTGATAGATGGATGGATGGATGGATGGATGGATGGATAGATAGATAGATAGATAGATAGATAGATAGATAGATAGATAGACTTCTAAAATAAAACATAAGCCTAGGTGTCTAGAAACTGATTAAAAATGTTAGTGTGGTCATTTTTGGAGACAAAGTCCAGAATTCTTATTCTCAGTCTTTACCTTGGCCAATCATTCCACTGGGGCCCAGTCTCTTCCTCCTTCATGTGTAGAAGGTTTATAAACTCTATAGAGATAAGACTCTGTCTTCTTCACCATCGCACCTCAGTGTCTAGGACAGAGACAGTCCTATAATAGATTCTCAATAAATACTTATTTTGTTTTATTTTTTGTAAAAAGCCCTACTGATGAATCATTGAACCATACATTAAAAACTAATTATGTACTATACAGTGGCTAGCTGAACATAATAAAAAATAAAACAATAATAGTTTTTTTAAAAAAGCCCAACAGATGAAAAGTCAACAGTTCCATCTAGTTTTCAAAGCACAACACATTATTTTTATGAAGAATCAGTTAAAAAGAATCTTAGCCAAGTTGCCAAGGAATGGGAGTTGCCAAAGAAGAAAACCTCAGAACTGATTTTCAGCCAATAGGTGGCTGGTGTATAGGAATATGGCTTTTTGCGTCAATATATTTAAATACATGCTACTTGGGAGAAAGCTGCTCTCTTAGCCATCTCAGCCTTGGACACTCAGGGCAACCCTGGCCTAGAAGCCACAGGTGGGCACCTAGCGGGCACTACCCTGGTGCTTCTGCCCTCCAGGCCTGTCACCCAACCCGGCTCAGCTCCTGCCTTCCAGTCCCCATCACGGTGTTTTTGCTCTCACTGGAGCAGGTCACAGCAGGACTGACAGTGTCCACCAGTGGCTAAGGTATCCTGTCAGGGATTTACCCAGTGCCCATCTAGACATTTTGTCAAACACCCCTGCTGCTCACACTGCCAACCAGCAACCTCCAAAGTCATACTCACATGACCGAATGCTTGTGGCATCTGAGCCCCCAGAGCTCATCATATCGTTTCTTAAATATTTTTCATAACACCCTTGTGTGACACTGTAGGTGTAAAGATACTATGTGCCAGATAAAAAGATAAATCGAGAATACTAGAAGTGGGAAACACCTAAGACATCAGCTGATCTCAACTATTGATGTTTCAAATTAAGAAATTCAAGTCCAGAGACATTAATTAATCTAACTTTACAAAGGAAATGGCAGACTAAGAGAGTACAGGGGAATATTGTATGCATTTCCAAACTATTATTTTTATTTATTTGGGTCAAAATTTAAGCCAAAAAATCTAAAATTACTTATGATAAGAACTATTAAATGCACGAATAGAAACAGAAACTAATAAACACCACTAGGTCCTTTAAAATTCCCCTAACAGAGGAGTGCCTGGGTGGCTCTGTCAATTAAGCATCTGACTTGGTTTCAGCTCAGATCATGACCTCAGGCTCATGAGATTCAGCCCCATGTAGGGCTCCATACAGGACCCTGCTTGAGATTCTCTCTCCCTCTATCTCTGCCCCTCCCATTCATGCTCTCTCTAAAATAAATAAATAAATCTTAAAAATAAAATAAAATTCCCATAACAGATTTTGGATATGTAAAAATCAAGACAAAATATGAATGTTTTATAATAATTGCCTCATGTTGATCACAGCATATTTAATGGTATTATAAATTATATGTATAAGTTATAACATAAAATATATGTAACAATGTCAAGGAAAGTCCCTGACATATAAAAGGTATGATAAATATTAAGCAAACTGCTGTACTGTTATTTAGTATATTAGCTAGTATAATTTCTTCTGAATTTTTCTTTAGGTTTTATTTAGATACAATGAATAGCCAGAAAATAATATCTTAATCCTAACCCAAGATCTATTCTTACTGATCTCTTAGTGAGATACAAACTCTCTTAGTCTGCCATTTCCTATGTAAAGTTAGATTAATTAATGTCTCTGGACTTGAATTTCTTAATTTGTAACATCAATAGTTGAAATCAGCTGATGTCTTAGATGTTTCCCACTTCTAGCATTCTATGATTTATCTTTTTATTTGGCACATAAGTGTCTTTACATACACAGTGTCACACAAGGGTGTTATTAAAAATATTTAAGAACTGATATGGTGAGCTCTGGGGGCGCAGATGCCACAGGCATTCAGATCTGTTCTTACTCCTGGTCTTAGGGCAGGGCATTGTGACCAACTGGACAGCCTCTGTCTTAGGATGAATGGAGACAGACAGTGGATTCAGTGTTACTGGTCCCCAAGAACTGAGTTGGCTCCACTGCATTCTTGGCAAGGCTGCAGTTCCAGAGGAAGGCGTACGAGGCAGGAGAGGATTTCAAATTCTATCCAAGGATGAAGGACATCTAGACCAAAAGGATTTATTCCACCTCCAGTGAGCTCTATCCTCTCATTACATGCAGAATTTATCTCTTAGAGGCTTGCTACCTCTAATAGTGTACTAAAAGAAACAGAAACCTAATTGTACCTGGCATAATAAACTTTAACTATTATTATTAAAGTATTCTTGTGAAAACCATGTAACAATAAGAAACCCACTATGGAAAAATCTTGGTGAAGACAATTCCGAGCAAACAGAATAGCAAAGGCAACGACCTTAAGGGACATAAAATATCTAAGAAAGCAAAGGCCAAGGTGTCTGGAAACAACGATGAATATAAGGAATGAAATGAAATGATCTGGAAGTCAATAGATAGCAGATTAAGGAGAACCATGTATGCCATTTTACTGAGTGTGAATTCCACACTAAATGCAATGGGAAGCCAGGCCTAAAGAGAGGGCCCCTCTGTCCATTCTGGTACTATCCCAGATCTTCCTTTTCCAAGATCTTTTTGCTATACCTGCCTCAGGATTAATTGTTGGGGAATCATCAAAGGCCTCCAGTTGCTCTGCAGGAAGGTTAGAATAAGGTCCAGAGTCTAGGTACAGAAATTATGTTTCAGGCAACATAATACCAAAGATTGATCCAGTAAACAAGAAGCAGCTTCCCCAATGTCTTCAATTAACATGATTTCCCTAATTCCACCCCCCCATTTTCAATCAAGTATGAGCTTCTGAATCAATTTTTGTTTAGATTCTTACTTTCATCATAATCTTTGTATTCTTATGACATTCTCTGTTCGAAATATCACATCATATATTGCCAGATCTTATTTTTAAATTATTCTTTAGAAACATCAACATAAGAAATGTCTCAATAATATCACCTCCAAGAAAACCATGAGTTGACAAAACATTCACAGAGAAATGAAGCAACTGTGATGTCTCCACTATTTGATAAAAAACAGAGGAGATATTCCTAAAGAAGTAAAAAGTGCAGGCATATTCTTGAAAAACATATTTGCACTTTTTTTTACCATCAAGAACTCTATTAAGTAGAACAGATCCTCAGTATGAACTATTTTAGACTTCTAATTGCTGAGGTGGATGCTTATTAAGGTACTTTTCTCTCTGAAAGAACACTCCTTAAGAAGGGTTTCTATGCATTTTTCTGTCATTGGTAACACATACGGATTTTCTTGGAGAATCTAGTACCAGAAAGCATTTTTGTAGAAACAATATGCAAATCATTTGTGGAAAGAGAGAGAAGAGAGCCAGGGAGAGGCAGGATTACCAAGATCCTCAAAGACTTTTAATGTATTAGTGACCACAAGTGGAAATGCAAACTACTCTCTAAAATGCAAACTACTTTGTACTTTCAGAAAATGGTCAATAAAGATATTCCTGCATGTAGTGAAGCGACAAAAACATGACTGTCCACCTAAAAATCACACTTCCCAGAATATTCTTTTCCCCCAAATCGGTATTCTCTACTAAGGATGCTGCAAACTGCGAGTACCACTCTCAGTGCACAGGGCTGTCACCTAAACAACCCCTGCTTCTAGATGTGTTTTATAGGTTTACTAAAAGTCTAGTACGGGGAGCACCTGGATGGCTCTGCTGGTTAAGCATCCAACTCTTGATCTCAGCTCAGATCTTGATCTCAGGGTCTTAAGTTCAAGCCCCGCACTGGGCTCCACACTGGGTATGGAACCTACTTTAAAAAAAAAAAGTCTAGTGTGGGTGAAATACCAAAATATTATATATATATATAATATATTAAATATATAATATATAAATGACTTTTAATTAAAGTGGGGATAAGGTTTTATGAGATATAGAAATAACTGCTTTTTTTTACAAAATCAGTTTTTCACCTGAAAAGAGCTTTTCAAACAAGGGATGACCTGCAGTCACTCCAGAAACTAGGGCAACAGCCAGACTCTACTATCTCACAGTGGAAATTGTTTCCTTTTCTCCACTAAATCTTTCTGACTTTGGGGAAATTGCAGACCCAATAACTAAGTTATTTATGTCAACTAAACTTCTGATTATAAAGTCGAGATCACCTGCTTTTGAGAGCTTAAACCTAGAAGATGCCATAGACAACTTGAAGAACCTATAGTCAGGAAAAGAGAGATTTAAGAACCATGAAAAGTGTCTGTCCCATGTTGATTATCCTGAATTATAAAGAATATTTTGTTTCAAAAAGTTGCCAAATAGTCATGAGGCCAAGAAAAGCTGGGTATAGACCTTATTAGTTTATAGCACAGGGTTTTCATATTGTAAAACATATGCCTTGAAATTTTTATCACATAATTATGTAAAACAAACCATCATGTTTAGTAATATTTGCACTTGTACCTGTAACATCTTGCAATGCTCTACAGCATAAGAATATCCAGGCAACATATTTAGATTAAAACCTAAGGCACTAAAAGGAAAAAAATCAAGTGACACATACTAAATTTTTCCACATAAACAAATTGAGGTTTTAGAAATGCTCCTAGATTTCAAAATCTTATTTTCAGATTAACAAATTCTACACACATACAAACCTCACATACACACACTTCATAAATCAGGCAATTTATACACACTGAGTGATTGATATTCTCTATAGAAAACTTCTAAGTTAGATGTTAAAACATCTATCTACATGTATATGTACAACACAAACTCTCACACATACAAAGTAACTCTGTTTCTTTGGTGGACTTGAGTGAGGTGTGGGGAGGAAAATAAATTCATCTGAATATACAGATATTACATAATTGATTGACTTAATTCAGACAACTGGTCATCTGTCATAGCCTCAGTAGACTCCAAACAGTACTTCTTAATGTTATAGAACTATGTTGATTCTTTTTTTATTGTGCTTCTTATTTTTTTAAATAAAAATATTCTTTAAAACCTAAACAAAAAAATGTATAGATAAAAATAATCATGCTGTACACCTTACACTTATACAGTGATGTATATGAATTATTTCTCATTAAATGGAAAAAAATGTTTCCTAACTATAAAAATAATACTTATTAGATGCAGAAAATTTAATAGATGCATATATAAGAAACACACACAAAAAATCCTAAGCCTGTGATCCCACTAACCAGAAACCATTGCTATTAATATTTGATATATCTTTTATCTGGTATCGTTTGGGCTCTAATTCCACTACCCCAAGACTACTACCATGAACTTTTGGATGTATGTCCTTACAGTATTTTTTCTACAGAATCATTTGGCCTATAGACAAGGTATTCAGCAAGCTAGACCCTTCAAGAACCAAAGCCATCAAATGCTGTCCAACACTGAGCAACCCATTTGTCAGCCAGCCTTTCTGTAGCCTCATCGTGCTGGTGATGCTCTGAGCAGGATCACCTTCCCTGCCGTACTAGTATAACAAAAGAAGAATGCCTAGGGATGCTGCAACCTGTCCACCTCTGTGCCCACATGCCTGACTCCCAGTGCTCAATTAATGCTGCATTTAAAAGAATAAAAACAAAATCTGAGTCTGAGAAATCTGAGAGGGAGTTATTTAACGTTAAAATAAAACTCTGGACCATAATGGTCACATAGAAGCCTCCTGAATTTCCCTCCTCCCACAGACACACAAATATATAGTTATACATGAAGGAATTCACTTTTCTTTCTTTTTTTTTTAAAGATTTTATTTATTTATTTGACACAGAGAGAGAGATCACAAGTAGGCAGAGGCAGGCAGAGAGAGAGGAGGAAGCAGCCCCGTGCTGAGCAGAGAGCCCGATGCGGGCCTCGATCCCAGGACCCTGAGATCATGACCTGAGCCGAAGGCAAGGCTTTAACCCACTGAGCCACCCAGGCACCCGCAATTCACTTTTCAATAAATCCAGGAACTAGTTGAGTAACTCCTAGACATTGGGCAACTGAGAAAACACCCACATCAAAACGGGTGGAAAGGCTGAGAAACACTTTCACCATAAACCCTGCTGCCAACATAGCTCCATACAGTTGGGAGGAAACCCCCAACTCTCAGTTTCTCCCTGAGGAGCAAAGGATTTGGACCGCACATGTAGTACTCCAACTGTAAGGCTGCCACCCAAGCGATGGTCCCACAAAACATTAGCTCTGATAGGCAATAGGGTTTGCCTTCAGAGTCTGACAGGACTATGGCAAATACAGAAGAAGTTCTTATGAAGGATGTGAGCATTTTCCACAGCTATCCTTTCAGGGATCAGCACAGGGAAAACAGGCAAATATGCCTATCTCACAATTTTTCTCCAGAAGGTATGCATCTAGGTGTCAGCTGTAATCCTCCCCAGAAGCAAAAGAGCCAGAGTGCACTTCCCCTGTCATCTCCCTCTAACTCCTTCCAACAATAAAACCAAGTTGCCAACATCTTCCTGCAAAGAACATATCCACACATCTAGCACCCCAACTTTATGGCTGCTTTCTGAGTGATTGACACCTAAATCACCTAGATCTGATAGCTGAAAAAGAATGTATTCATGAGTCCCACAGGACTATAGGAAAGAAAAAAAAAAAGCACTTCTTAATAGATGCACACCACTTGTGCCAAAACATGTTAGGACTAATCGATGAATTCAGTAAAATTACACCATAAACCAACATACAACCCTTGGTTGTGTTTACATACACTAACAATGAACTATCAGAAAGAGAAGTTAAGAAAACAATCCCACTTACAAGCACCAAGAAGAATAAAATATTTAGAAATAAATTTAACCAAGGAAGTGAAAGACCCATATTGTGAAAACTATAAAACGCTGATGAAAGAAATTGAAGAAAACACAAATAAATGGAAAGATATTCCATGCTAAAGGATTGGAAGAATTTTTAATGTTAAATGTCCATTTCACTTAAAATGATCTACCGTTCCAATTCAATCTCTATCAAAATTCCAATGGCATTTTGCACAGAAATAGAAAAAAAATCCTAAAATTTGTATAGAACCAAAACAACCCCAAATAGTCAAAGCAATCTTAAAAGAGAACAAAGCATCACACTTTCTGATTTCAAACTATATTACAAAGCTATACTAATCAAAACTATATAGTATTGGCATGAAACAGACATAGAGATTAATAGAATATAATAAAGATCCCAGAAATAAACCTAGGCATATATGGCCAACTAATTTACAACAAAAGAGCTAAGAATATGCAATGCAAAAAATAGTTTCTTTGGGGTGCCTGAGTGGCTCAGTGGGTTAAAGCCTCTGCCTTCGGCTCAGGTCATGATCTCAGGGTCCTGGGATCGACCCCCGCATCAGACTCTCTGCTCAGCATGGAGCCTGCTTCCTCTTCTCTCTCTCTGCCTCCCTCTCTTCCTACTTGTAATATCTCTCTCTCTCTCTCTCTCTCTCTCTCTCTCTCTCTCTCTCTCTCTGTCAAATAAATAAGTAAAATCTTTTTAAAAAAATAGTTTCTTCAATAAATGGGGTTGGAAAAACTGGACAGCCACATTCAAAAGAATGAAACTAAACCACAATCTTACACCATACACAAAAATTAACTCAAAAATATTGCAGTCTTAAATAGAAGACCTGAAATATAAAATTTCAAGAAGAAAATGTTGGGGTAAACTTCCTGATATTGGTCTTAACAATGACTTTTTTTTAGATTTGACTGCAAGAACACAGGCAACAAAGCAAAAATAAGTGGAACTACATCAAATTAAGAAGTTTCTACACAGTAAAGGAAACCATCAACAAAATGAAAAGTCAACCTATGAACTAGGAGAAAATATTTGCAAAAAACATATCTGATAAGAGGTTAATATCCAAAATATACAAGGGATTCATACAACTTGATAGCAAAAATAAAATAAAATAAATATAAATTTAAAAAATGGGCAAAGTACTTGAATAGACATTTTTCCAAAGAAGACATACAAATGACCAACAGGTTCATAACAAGGTGTTCAACATCACTAATCATCAGGGAAATGCAAATCAAAACCACATTGAGATATCATCTCACACCTGTTAAGATAGCTATTATCAAAAAGACAAAAATATAACAAAGGCTGACAAGGATGCAGGGAAAAGAAAACCCTGTACACTGTTGGTAGGAATGTAAAGCAGTAGAGCCATAGTGGAAAACAGTATGGAGATTCATCAAAAATTTAAAATAGAATTGCCATTTGAGGGGTGTCTGACTGGCTCAGTTGGTGGAGCATATGATTCTTGATCTTGGGATTGTGAGTTCAAGCCTCACGTTGGGTGTGGACATTGCTTAAAAATTAAAAAAAAACTAAAAAATAAGAATTACCATATGATCTAGCAATTCCACTTCTGAATATTTATCCAAAGAAAGTGAAATTGTTATCTCAAATAGGCATCTTACTTTCATGTTCATTGCAACATTATTCACAATAGGCAAGCTCTGGAAATAACCTACCAATGGAGAAATGGATAAAGAAAATATGCACAATGAAGTATTATTCAGCCTTAAAAACAAGAACATCCTGCCATTTATGATGACATGAATGAAACTGAAGGGAATTATGCTAAGTGAAACAAGTCAGACACAGAAAGACAAATACTGCATGGGTAATTTATATAGGAAATCTAGAAAATAGTCATAATCAATAGAAACAGAGAATACAATTGTGGTTGCCAGAGCTGGGGAGTGGGGAAATAAGGAGAGATTGGTAAAAGGGTATAAATTTTCAGTTATAAGATGAATTAGATCTGGGATGCCTGGGTGGCTCAGTTGGTTAAGCAGCTGCCTTCAGCTCAGGTCATGATCCCAGGGTCCTGGGATCGAGTCCCACACTGGGCTCCTTGCTCAGCGGGAAGCCTGTTTTTCTCTCTGCCTCTGCACTTGCCTGCTTGTGCTCTCTCTCTCTCTCTGACAAATAAATAAATAAATAAAATCTTAAAAAAAAAGATAAATTAGATCTGAGGAGCTAATATACACACGGTGACTATAGTTGATAATACTGTATTTTATAATTGAAATGTGCTAAGAGAGTTAGAACTTAAGTTTTCTCACCAAAAAAAAAAAAAAGATAAATAGTGAGGTGATGGGTATATTAATCAACTCCATGGTGGTATCCTTTTACAATGTGTACACTTCAAATCATCACATTGTACACTTTATACATATTACAATTTTATTTGTCAATTACACCTCAATAAAGCTGAAAAAATTTAAATGAGATAATGCACATATTAAACTTGGTAAATTATTGAGAACAAGCCAAAATTTATCAAATACAAGCAGTTTGTCTCTGCCCATCTGCTCAAGTACACTGATAGTTCTTTTGTTTTGTTTTGTTTAAGATTTTTTTAAGTAATCTCTACACCCAACATTGGGCTTGAAATCACAACCCCGAGATCAAGAGTCACACACTCTACCAACAGAGCCAGCCAGGTGTCCCTATACTGATAGTTTTCTAGAACAAAATACAAACTACTAAAATTGACTGTAATAAACTCTGTTAAATATTGATTCAATTATTTTTTAAGTCTCCCAGTTCAAAAGATACTAGCCATAGCTTCTTGTAAACCATCAAGAAAGAGATAATCTATGTCTTATAAAAACTGCATCACATTATTTTAAAAAAAAAGACGAACCCAATCAATTAATTTTGAGGCTAACATGACCTTGATACATAATAGAACAAGAATAATTATTTTTTTAAAGAACGCTATTAAAAGTTATTGAGAAACCTCACTTAAGAGACAGGTACAAATTTCTAAACCTAATTATTAGTAAATCAAAGTTATGATGATGAAGTAGAATTTTTACCAGAAATACATGATAATTCCTCATCGGGAAGGCTATTAATGGAATACAACACATTGCTAAAATCAAGATGAAAAACCATGTAATCACCCCCATAGAAGTATAAAACAAAAAATAAATTAAGGTGAAGACAAGAATGCCCTCTATGACTTCCTCTGTCTTACACTGCACTGTAGGTCTTGGCCAAAGCAAGAAGACAAGAAAAAGAACTAAGATTTAAGAATGAAGGGATCAAAAATTTATTTATATGCATAGAAAACCCAAGACAATCTATAGGTGGTGGGGGAGAGGTGTTAAATTAAGGGAATTGATCAGATTGTTAATGAAACATCATCTACAAAAATCAGTAGTGTCCCTATATACCAGTACAAACCAATAAGAATATATAATAGAAAAATAAAAGATGCCATTTATGATATCAATAAAAACCTTAGAGTACCAAAAAATAAATTTGACAAAATTATATAAAAATTTATGGAAAGAGTTGTAATGCAATACCAAAAAAGAAACCTAAATAAATGAAAAGAAATGCCAGGTTAATGCATGGGAAGACTATTTCAAAGAAGTCCGTCCTCCCCCAAATGAAATTTCAGTGCAATTTTAATCAAAATAGCAAGGAAAATGGTAAGTTTATCTGAAGTTCATATGAGAATACCAAAATGCTAAGAATAGCAAGATAACTTAGAAACAGAACAAAGTCTGAGGAGTTTCTCAACCACTTATCAGAACTGTTACCAAGCTATAATAATAAAATGGGATGGAATTAACATGGACATAGAAAAACAGACCAACGCGGTAAGATAAAGTGTTCGTCATGAGCAGACTTACTCATATATCAATGATGACTTGATATATGACAGAAGTGTAATTTGGTAAGATCTAGAAAATTTGATTTTGTGTACATTAATGAACCACTAATTCTACTTCTAAGTAGATACCATATGAAAATTATCACAGAGGTACACAAGGATACATATTTTAAAACAATACACTAGAATCAACATATGTGTTCATAAAATAAAAACTGATCAATAAATTATGGGTTATTCATAAAATGAAATAATATTCATAAGCTGGAATAAATGAGCAACATGGATATATCTCAAAAGCGTAATGTTGAGTCAATCTCTCATACGTTGCTGGTTGAAATGAAAATACCTTAACACTTTTAGAAAATAATTTCGTAGCATAACAAGACTCTTAAACATATTCATGTTCTTTGACTTGGAAATTCTGCTTGATATCTATCATAACTACATTACTAGAAATATGGGAAAACCATATGCACAAATATATTCATCATTTTTATATATAACTACAAAAATAGTAGAAGGAACATAAATAAAACATGGAAAATTAGTGAGGTAAATTATGCATATCCAAATGGAAGAATACTATGTATCCATTTGAAATAACATGAAAAAGCTTATGATATAATATCATAGAAAAAAACAGAATACAAAATTACATATACGAGACAATTGCACTTTATGTTAGGGTGACTTCCTGAATACCACACACAATTTAAGACAACTATTCACATAGGAATAAATGTCAATGGTGTGATGAATTTACAGAATATATACATCTACAGTCATGATAAGCATGATAGCATTTTAACCACATGTTTCTTTTATGTTTTCAGCCTTATCGCTCCTATTTCTCATTGTTCTCTCCAAAATGACAGAACTGGGTATCATCATGATTGTTTGGCCTCCTTCATGGCATTTTAGCCAGATCAAGTTCCATTCCAGTTTTACTGATTTTTAGGCCCATTTTTCAGCACCAGAACAACCCACCATTTGAGAAACACTTGAAAAATAGTGTAATAAGATCCTAAAAATATTTTAAGCTATAAAAATTGGATACACACACACATACACACAGCTCAATTGTTGCCAAAACCATTTACAGAATTTCTGATAATACATAAATGACAGCATGTTTCATGTGATACTGGAAAAGATGGTGGACATTTCTGCTTAGCAGCTAAAGTGAGAGTTTATAAGAAAAGAGGATAAACCCAGCTTATATTCATGTCAGCTTTGAAATTCAAGTAATAGATTTTTATATTTATTTCAGCAGGTTATTTAAACATACAGCTAATCCTAAATGACACAAAAGCCCAAACCTAAATTTTATATAATAGTCAAAATTAACTTTAAAAAAAAACACTTAATCAGCCCCACAGCAATATTGTAATAAATCTATAGTGGGTTAAATTATGACTCCAAAAAGACATACCCATGCCTTAGCCCCCAGAACATGTAAATGTGAACTTATTTGAAAACATGGCTTTTGCAAACATAATAAAAGATCTTGAGTGGAGATCATTCTGGATTATCCAGATAGGTGCTAAATCCAGTGAGAGATATCCTTATAAAAGACATCAAGGGGCACCTGGGTGGCTCAGTCGTTAAGGGTCTGCCTTTGGCTCAGGTCAGATCCCAGGGTCCTGGGATTGAGCCCTGCATCAGGCTTCCTGCTCAGCGGGAAGCGTGCTTCTCCCTCTCCCACTCCCCCTCCTTGTGTTCCCTCTCTCGCTGTGTCTTTCTCTGTCAAATAAATAAAATCTTAAAAAAAAAAAAAAAGACATCCAAAGAAGAGACAGAGAAGAGAAGAAGATAACATGATGATAGGGGCAGAGATTGGAATGCTATTGACTATAAAAAAAACACCTAGGAACACCCAAAGCTGGAAGGGGCAAGGAAAAGAATATTCTCTGGAGCATCTGGAGGGAGTGTGGCCATGCTCACACCTGGATTTTGGACTTCTGTCCTCCTGAACTATGATAGAATAAATTTTTGTTGTTCCAAGCTACCACGATTATGCTGATTTGTTAGGGAAGCAACAAGAAACTAATACACCATCCTTTCACTTTTTCTTTAAATAAAATCTTTTAATTTCTAGTAGCAAAAATATGCCTTTATAAATATGTGCTAACCTTTGAGGGTCAAAATGAAAAACACAGGAATAAACAAACACACAAACAAAAAAAAACAAAATATAGAGCAAAGCACTACCAAATCAATACATATTTACACTTCCAATTGTTTTGACAAGAATAATTTGTCATTCATTCTAATGTTTCAAAATACACTAATTTCCAGTTTTCAAAAGAATTTTAGCTTTAAAAACATGAAAGCCCCTTAATATATCCCATCATTAAACCATCCCTAAAAATTACTTGATTATATTAAATTCCTACAAGAATTAGTGTTTATAATTGAGAAAATTTATCATTGTAGATCTAATAAAACCCAGCAACTTCAAAGAGATCACAGAATTCTAGATAAATATGTACTAGAATAACATAATAAATTCTGCCTTTTGAGTTTATTCATTTATAAAAAAGAAATAAGAACAGAGATACACTTCCCAGTTTGTGGCAGAACAAATCTCTAAAATATGTGCATTGCATTTGCAACTCATCACTTAACCTCCATTAGACTCCCTTTGACATCCTTGGCATCTTTAAATAATAATTAAACTCCCAGGGACACCTGGGTGGCTCATTCTGTTGAGCATCTGACTCTTTGTTTTGGTTCAGGTCATGATCTCATGGGTCATGATCTGATGGTTTGCAAGATTGAGTGGGGCGGTGGGGGCGGGGGCTGCTCAGTGGGGAGTCTGCTTGAAGATTCTCTCCCTCTGCCCCTCCCCCACTTGCACACAAATGCACTCTCTCTCTCTCTCTCTCTCTCTCTCTCTCTCTCTCTCTCTCTCTGTCTCTCAAATAAATCTTTTAAAAAAAACTGCTTAGTTGAACTCCCCTAATTTTATCAAGGATCCAAATTATGAAAACTATTTTGTTGACTGGACCCTCCAATGAGCTAGTATGCCTACTAATAAAATAACCAAATTTTTCTATGATGCATGTGTATTACTTTTTTAAAAGAACAAAAATCACAAATAAAATAGACATACTTGAATTTAAGACTGTTTCCTAAAAGATGCTCTGGACAAACACTGTTCCCTCCAAAGCCTGGGGAAAGATTTCCCCAGAGGTGCCAGGACAACTTTCTTCCAACATCCTGTTTGTAGAGTGGTAAAGAGAGATACATGGCCAAGGGAGTTTGCAGTTCTGGAGGCTCAATCAACAAACACGATCTAAGCCTGCTTAAAGTGTCATCGATGTTGGAAGGTTTTACAGCCCTTAGTCCAGCAGATGCTGCATGTTTCTTAACCCTAAGTGACTCCTTCCTCTGTTCACCTTTCTCCAGCTGAAGTATAAAGAAGGTCACAAATTGGGGTTGGGGGGATAAGGATTAATATGTGTACGAATAGCAGGACACAAATGCAGCTAATTCAGAGAAAAGATTATGCTAGTCTAGACCATGTCGATGGCAGTATAGGTAGGGAGCTGGACCTAAGGAAAAAACACAAGCAGAGTAACACTCTTTTACTTACAACAAACAAACTAATAAAAAGGAAAGGAAAATAAAGGGAAAGCAAGGAAAAGAGAAATGTTGAAGGGAGAAAGGAAATGAAGGAAGAAAAGACCTTTCTAAAATTAGGATCCCCATGTAAAGCATAAGTAAATTTCTCAAAATTTACACCATCACACTAAGCTCACCAATAATCTCCTAGTTGTTAAATCCAACAGACTCTTTTTAAATATCTCCTTTCTTGGCCTCACTCCAGTGTTTGACTGCTTCACCTTAAAGCATCCATCCTTTGTTCTCTACCAGCACTTGCTACCTTTATTGCACTCTTCCAAACAATCCCTCTTTTTAATGACATGAGAACATTTTAATAATATATTACTAAATAAAAGGGAAACTGAGTATATATAATTTTAGCTATGTAAATATACAATGCATATCACATAGTAAAAGATTCTAAGAAAACATGAAATGTGACCATTATCTCTAAGCGGTAGACAATATGAACAATCTTGCATTCTTCTTTTATTTTTCCTTGATTTGTCAAAACAATTTAATCAAGGTCATGTTACATGCACATGGAATAACAATTAACATCCATATACAGATAGAGGGATGTCTCTTCACACAAAGACCTCCCTTTCTTTCATTCATACCAAAATTAGAGTGACTCTTCCAAATACATTGGACAATTTCATTCTTAGGTATTTACTCAACAGAAACGTATACATATATCCATCAAAGATACGCATAAGAATGTTAAGAGCCCTATCATATGTAAAAACCCTTAATTGGAAACTTCCAAAATGTTTATCAAGAAGAGAATACATAAATAAGTTGTGACATAGTCACTCAATAGAATACTATAGAACAAAGAAAATGCAGAAACTACAACCATGTAACAAAATTGGGGGGGGGAATCTCACAAAGATATTATTAAATGTAAACACCATACACATACATACTGTAGATTCCACTTATCTGAAATTAGAAATCAGGCAAAACTAATCTATCATGTCAGAATAGTGATTGTCCTTGGGAGCCATGAGCCTGGAAGAGGTCACCACAAAGGATTCGTGGGTGCCTTTTTTTTTTTATTTGAGTGTTGCTTACATGAGTGTGTTCAGTTCACAAAAAGTCAAGTTGCCCACTTGTAATTTGCGCATATTTTTCTGTATGTGTGTTCTCTTTCAGGAAACCGTCTCAACAACTCAACGAAGAACTATCACCCTCTGTGATCTGAGGAAGTGTCGCTACTACATTTTCACATGGATCAGGTTGTTCCCCTTCAAAAACGGCTGGATCATATTAAAGATCATTGCACCTCCTCCAGAAAACAGTGACGAGAGTAAGATCAATTCAAAAGCAAGCTTTTGTAGGTGGGTTCTTTTATTTTTGTTTTAAGACCTAACTGTTTTGAATCTGTCACCTCTGCAGAACCTGTCCGTATCCATGTGTATGTGTACATCAGTAGAGTTCCATCCCTGAAACTTTCTCTTTGTCCTATTACCTAACTTAATGCTGATGAACAAAAAAAACCAAAAACCACTTTTGAAACCCAAATGAGGCCAGGACAACAGGGAAGCCAGAAATCAGAGAAATAAATGAAACTCTATGTGAATAAGACCACACAGGAATAAATGAAACTCATCAGAAAATCACACATCAAAATCCTGACTCATCCCATGGTTAGCTGTGCGACTTTAGTCACTTCACCTTTCTCAGCCTCAGCTCTCTCACTTGAGCAGTTGATTTCGTTAATTATCTTACAGGCAAAAGTAGAAAATGATTTTGGGCAGAGGAAATGTTTCTCAAGATAAAAATAGAATATTTCAAGCATGCTTCACTTAAGTAAATAATGCTGCAATATAATAGAACATCTGTGTTTTATGGAAAACTACCTCGAGACCATATTTGCCTCACTTGCTTTTGTGTTATGTTATTTACATATATGTGTATGGTTGCTTTTAAGTCTGCACTCATTTACGTATCAAATGGGGAAACTTTCAGAGTGCTGTTTATTCATTTCTGACATTGAATTTGAGAAAAATGAGATTATTAATGTAATAAGCAATATTTTAGCTCATATGGATAAAAATGATACCTTACTAAATCTGGGCATCTTAGAAGGAACTCTCAATGTTCAATGAAATGTTTGAGAATGGAATTCTCATTAACCTTGAACATCCTCCAGATGCTCCTTTGATAATATTAACTACCTCAAACACCATGTGGCTTCAGCCCACTGACCCATACAATACATGGTGTGAATGCACATGTGAAGGTTGAAATCAAAGTTTGAGAAAGGTGGGTTGTCCAATTTCAGATGAACCTCTACAGACTCAATATTTGTGTTAGCCCTTATTGAGTGAAGTTCACAAATGTGTTTTATTTTTTTCTTTAGTTACTTATCCAGATGATGGAATCATGTGTTCTATGTTGTCTTTAATTTTAAAGGCAGCTTAGGTGACTGGATAGCAGGAAACTAAAGCCCCACATAAGGAGTTTCTGCAATATGTTTGTAGCCAATGATGGTCATATCTAAAATATTACTAAGATTTTTAGCTCTTAAGGTAAAATTAAGGAGAGAAAATTACTCTTAACATTTAAATTTCAAGAAACAAAAACCAATGGGAGCTCCACGGAGACAGGAATTTTTATATGTTTTGTTCACTTCTATATTTACAGTGCCCAGGACAATGCTTGGCACATAGCGGCACTCTATAATTGTTCAGTTAATTAATTAATTAATTAACAAATGAATACAGGTTCCTCACTAGCAGACAAGGAAATTATATTACTAAATTTTGATTTGCCTACCAGATAACTTTGGAAAGTTTGGATTTATATCTTTGCCTTTTAATACTTTCCTGCCTTTGTCCCAGTAACTTCTCATATTTGTTATCAGAAATAATTTTCAGACATTTATTATATCAATTGTCTTCCTTTAATAAAATGTAATGCTCAGAATAAAATTCCGTACCACAACAGTGGGATAATCAGAAAAATTATAGTGATTCTATTTCCTTCCTTATTCCAGATACTGTACTTTTAGCTTTTAATAAAAAGAATTTTCAAATTATGCCAGCTTTGTTGTGGTGGTGGTGGTTGTAAGCAGTATGGTGGTTACTTTATGTTGAAACTGGAGTCAACTGAATTTCTTTGAGAAAATCTCTGCAATATAAAAATATACTGATGACTTTATTAGGACCCAAATGACAGGATTTACACTGATCTCCATGATTTTTCAAACTCAGTCTTCTCATTCCTAATTTTTAAAGTCTTTTATAAATTATCTGGTAAAGACATTAGCCATCACTGTGGTGCAGTACCTTATATGTCTTCATGTAAGTCCCTTCCTTATAGCTCAATTGTACTTGTTCGAAGCGATTTGTCCTCTTAGAAACAACGGAAGCGTTGGCAGACCCTAAATGACCAGTGATGCTGCAACCAGTCCATAAATACTTTTCAGTGAGTTTAGCTAGGACTTTAGGTGCCAGGCACAGTGTCTGCACAGTGATTGTGGAGTTCAGGAGGTACAAGATCACAAAGAAGAGCAAAAGAGAAATTGCTGAAATAGGAAAAGGGCAACATTCAAAAGGACCTCCCTGCTGACACTAAAGCTAGTAAGAGAAGTCTTGGTCACAAATGCTTAACCTTCTAGTAGCAATTCCTTGCATCTGTGGTCTCTTTCATTCCTGTGTTCCTAGAACTTCAGAAATAATGGTGCACAGGGCATATATTCCTGTCAATGACCACCGAGTCTTCTTTATACAAATAAGTTCTTTCTTATTCCAAGAACCAGTGAAATCATATGAAATGTTTTCATACTAACCAGAAAGAAGACTTTTCCCAAACTCCTTTTTTTTAAATTTCTCACAGTGTGATTTTTTTATAGTACATCATTTGTTCCAGATGTAGTGTTCAAGAATGTATCAGTTTCATATAACAGCCAGTGCTCATCACATCACATGCCCTCCTTAATGTCCATCACCCAATTACCCCATCCCCCCACCTACCTCCCCTCCAGCAACCCTCAGTTTGTTTCCTAGAGTTAAGAGCCTCTCATAATTTTTTCCCTCTCTGATGACTTCCCATTCAGTTTTCCCTCCCTTCCCCCTCGGTCTTCTGCCCTGTTTCTTTTATTCCACATATAACTGAAACCATGTATTCCTTTTTAAACGTAAAACTCTCGTGACTCACTGTTTATCTTTTTACATATACATTTAACCTTTGGTTTGTAACTTCTGTATTATAGATTAACATACACATTGAGAGGGGTTCTTAATGTCTTTATATTTTTCTCTTTTCTTTGAAACAATGAAAAATTTGAGGTTAAAAACTGCATTCGATACCGTAAGGTAGCAACTAATGCATGGTGATGATGATGATGGTGGTGGTGGCAATTGTGAGGTATGAATTAATTAACAGTATGCTCACAAAAAATGCTCATAAACTCATATTTTAAGGAAAAGTGCCATGCATAGAGTATTGTTTGGAATGTTAGTTTTTAGTATCAAAAAAATGGAAAAAAGCTAAATACCTTTTTAAATCATTTAACAAATATTTCTTGAGTACTATTCTAGGTGCTAGAGATATGGGAGTAAACACAACTTTATATAACTTTCATGTCTTTTTTCTTCTAGCTCTTTTTCCCCCACCTCCTCATAAGTGTTTTCCACTGACAACAGGACAAGCATTTATTATCACTCAAAAAATAATTATAGAAAAACAGCATAAGTTCAGTAGCTTACTAAATATAAGAATAACCACAAGTATGTGCTATATTCTTAACTATGACACCTTGAACAATTCTTTTGATCACTTTGAGCTGGTTTCCTCAACTGGTCATATGAGGATAATAATAACTACCTTAAAAGTTAAATACAGAGAACAGACTGGTAGTTCTTAGAGAGGTGGGGGTGGAGAGATGAACAAAATAGATAAAGAAGATTAAGACATACAAACTTACAGTTATAAAGTAAATAAGTCATGAAGAGGGAAAGTACAGCATAGGGAATATAGTCAATAATATTGTAGTAATGTTTATGGTGACAGATGGTGACTACACTTATCATGGTGAACATTGAGTAATTGCAATCCAGGAATTGTACCTTCTCCAAATTTTAGCACTGGTGTAATGTGATAGAGTAGACTTCGCTGGAAAACCAAGAGCTGGTGTCTCCTGGATGCCACATTCAGGGCCAGTCTTACTGCAAAGTGAGCAGTGTTTTATGTACTCTGAAAAGAGTTTCAGGAGCATCCTTTCTCTGGATGCCTCCTTTCTGTTCACACCTGGCTCTGTTATGCCTTTCCCATCCCTTCACATTTATGTTCCTCCAACCCACGGACTTTCCAAGTTTATTTTTGAATTGTTACATCAGTATTTCATGTTGTCAAATGACAGGCTTAAGAAATGGAAGATTTTGGCTTTTCATTTGGCAAAATACAGCATCCATTCTTTGATTTAAAAGAAAAAACAAACCTCAACAACATAGGTATAGATGGAATATACCTCAACATCATAAAAGCCATATACAAAAGAGCCATAGCTAATATCGTCCTCAGTAGGGAGAAACTGAGAGCTTTTCCTCTATGGTCAGGAACAAGACAGGATGTCTATTCTCACCATTACTATTTAACACAAAATTGGAAGTCTTAGCCTCAGCAATCAGACAACAAAAAGAAATAAAAGGCATCCATATCAGCAAGGAAGAAGTCAAACTTTCACTATTTGCAGACGACTTGATATTCTATGTAGAAAACCCAAGACCACCAAAAAAATGCTATAACTAATACATAATTCAGCAAAGTAACAGGATATAAGATCAATGTGCAGAAATCTGTTGCATTTCTATACAACAATAATGAAACAGCAGAAAAAGAAACCAAGGAATCAATCCAGTTTACAAATGCACCAAAAACAATAAGATACTTAGGAAAAAAGCTAACCAAAGAGGTAAAAGATTTGTACTCTGGAAACTAGAGAACACTTAGGAAAGAAATCGAAGAGGACACAATGAAATGGGAAAACATTCCACGCTCATGAATTAGAACAAACTTTGTTAAAATGTCTATACTACACAGGGCGCCTGGGTGGCTCAATCGGTTAAGCATCTGCCTTTGGCTCAGGTCATGATCATGGGGTCCTCGGACTAGCCCTGCATTGAGTTCCCCACCTGGCAGAAAGCCTGATTCTGCCACTCCCTCTGCCCTTCTCTCCCTTTGCTTTTGCTCACTCTCTCTCTCTAAAGTAAATCAATCTTTTAAAAAGATGGAGTCTTCATGTCTAACATCAGGTCATGTATGTGACATGTTCATGTGTGTGACATAGGTCACAAAGAATCTTCTTTTCCCTAAATATCTTATTAAAGCATAAAATTTGGGAAAACAAGCCTTTCTGATATGTGAGATATTTATAGGATTATGGGGAAAACGTAGCTATCATTCTACATGATTCCATAAAACAAATTCCTTGGGAATGTATGTGAAAAATTAGAGAAGGAAAGTTTTGTTACAAAGTGTCACAAATCCAGAGAGGAAACAGCTTTTTCTCCCTAATCCAGATTACCTGCAATGATTTTTCTACATCAGCATTTATAAATGACATGTGAAACACTTCATTTGTTCAGCCTAACAAATTGGATCCTTTTTTGTCATATATGCAAAACAGTTTTGGTGTGCAAAAATGGCCAAAAATATACATGATGGGAAATGTCTTTTTACCATTTCAAAGCTCACAAAATTAATGTCTGATGCTGGTTCATCACATACATTAACTACATATATTAGCTAAGATATACTTTCAAGATTTTTCTTCCTTCAAATTTTGATATCCACACAGTATTGGATAAAAAATACATTTCTCACATTATTGTCAGAAAAGCTACACATTTATTTATATTTTAAGGGATAAAATTTTAATGTAAATATATTCGGTAAAACCTGATGCTAGTGATTTTAATGATAAAAATACCACCATTATATATTCTATAACCTGAATTATAGATTTAGTTTATAATTCATTTTTAATACAATGCTAATATTCACCACCACCCTGTACCTAATGATTTTGAAACAAGCCTGAAAGACTTAACTAAGCTACATAAAGATAAACCAAGTATAGATACACAATTGTTGAAGAAAGTAGTATTTCTTACTTCATTTAATCAAGTGAAATACAAGGTAATAAGATACCAAAAAATGAATTAAGAATCACACTGATGTTAATGGTTTTTTAACATTTATTTTTTTGTGTCCCAATTTCTGCTGGACAATACAGCAATAATATACTAATAGAACATTTCTTCAAATTTCTTGAAATCACTTGAAGGACACTTTATAAACTTTTAGTAGCTGCCACATACATACATGAAGGAATGTAGCTTCCTTGGACATATATGAATGCTATCACATTTCTATTATGATTGGATATTTAACAATTAAATGTGAGTGAATTAGCAAAATATGTCCAAAAAAACACCCCATTTTTTTGCAACCATAATACAGATTATGACACAGTGAAAAAGAACAACAGACAATAAAATAGGAAATATGGGAGTCTGTTTTGATTTTAAATTCTGTTGCCTAAAGATTCCATGACCAGCCCCTTATTATCAAGAACATATATTTAAATCGAGGAGATAAGAATAAACAAAACAGCTGTTTAACACCATGAAGCCGCATACAAATATTCAGAACATCTGTCCATAACAAAGAGAATGGAAAGATGGTTAATAGTTAGTGAAGACTGACTGGTGTTAGTCATTGAGGAAAGCACATGACTTTGTTTTGGAGACAGAAAATGAGAGACATTTTCAAACACATTAAGCACAATGAAAGAAGTTAGGAATGAGAAGGACATATAAAGACTAGCCCATATTAGGATCAGAGTATCACAGGCATTATAAAATTTGAAAAACTTGGTGGATGCAGAAGCTTAGGCTTCTTAGCCTAAAGAACCAAGGAGCATATCCTTGAGTGCAGCAAATAATTGAATTAAAATGTGCAGTATGAAATTTAAGTGAAACAAATATTAAAATTGAAAATAAAATGGTATTTATATGTTAAGGTCACAGTTCTCTGTATCAAAAATATACACATTCCTTGCTAATAAAAACTAAGGGGTCACATCACATATTTCATGCATTTCCCCCATTGTTACAATCAATGAGATACCAAATGAATTGAGGAATATAAATTCATTTGACATTGCAAATTTATTTACAGCATCAAAGCAAAACTACAGTGGAAGAAGCTAAAGTAAGTGTGGAAACCATGATCACCAACTTTCTTAGGAAAATACATCACCACACTTACTCCTTCAAAATTTCTGTTCTGATAACCCACAATCCAGGAAGCTAAATAAAGCTGTGTAACATTCTTAATACTATTCCTAATAAGATGGCCTTGTTTTCAGACTTCTATACTTTTTCAGATACATAAAGGTTAAAATCATGTTTTGGATAATGTTTTCTTCAATAGTTATATAAACAAAGCAATAAAATTAGGGAGCATAGAAGAACATATTATTAAACTGCTATTATAATTTTAATATCCATGAGCTTTGTAATGGGAAATAAACATGTTTTGATAGCAAGAAAACAAAACTTATTAAAAGTTTAGACACAAAAAGGTGGCAATTTCATTCCTCAGGTTGTTGGCTCTTATTTGCCTCAAAACTTAATCCTAAAACCTGATTAAAATAAGAACTTTATTTAAACACATTTCTGGGAGAAAGGGGAACCCTCCTACACTGTTGGTGGGAATGCAAGCTGGTACAGCCACTCTGGAAAGCAGTGTGGAGATTCCTCAAAAAGTTGAAAATAGAGCTACCCTATGACCCAGCAATCTCACTACTGGGTATTTACCCTAAAGATACAAGGGTATTGATCCTCAGGGGCACATGCACCCGAATGTTTATAGCAGCAATGTCCACAATAGCCAAACTATGGAAAGAACCTAGATGTCCATCAACAGATGAATGGATAAAGAAGATGTGGTATATATATACAATGGAATACTATGCAGCTATCAAAAGAAATGAAATCTTGCCGTTTGCAACGACATGGATGGAACTGGAGGGTATTATGCTGAGCGAAATAAGTCAATCAGAGAAAGACAACTATTACATGATTTCTCTGATATGAGGAACTTGAGAGTCAGGGTGGGGGGCCATGGGGGGTAGGGAGGGAAAAATAATGAAACAAGATGGGATGGGGAAGGACACAAACCATAAGAGACTCCTAATCTCACAAAACAAACTGAGGGTTACTGGGGGGTGGGAGGGTAGGGATAGGGTGCCTGGGTTATGGATATCGGGGAGGGTTTGTGCTTTGGTGAATGCTGTGAAAGATGTAAGCCTGATGATTCACAGACTTGTACCCCTGGGGCAAAGAATAAAAAAAAATAAAAATAAAAATAAACACATTTCTGTATTTTATGTCTTAGTTTATCTCTGCAATATATACGTGCTATGATTTTTCTACTCAAGATGAATAAAAAGCATATATATTTTAGATACAGAAGTAAGAGTTTCCTGGTTCCCATCAAAATATTTTGTCAAAATTGTGAAATGCTATTTCATATATCATAAAATCCATTTTAATTTTTACTTCAACATAATATTTACAAATACATTCAAAAGGCAATAACCAAGAAGATCTTAGAGTTAGATGATGAGGTTATATCACCATAATTTCTGTGTTTCACTTTGACCCACTTAGACCACCTGCAGTGTCAACTCTTGGAAAGTTTCAGAAGTTTGAAGAGAGCTTTATTAATAATAAATCCACCATTTTTTAATAGTCAATATTACCTGTATCATTTTAAACAAAAAACACTTCACTTTCTCCTTAATGTCTTACCCTCATATATCTAGAAGTTCATAATGTTAAATATATATACATCTCTCAATATATATAGATATATACACACATCTAGTGAATCTTTGGTTAAAATTTTTCTCCATTGGTATAAATCATCATTGATTTGTTTTAAGTAACATCTACAAAAAAATTACTTTTTTATTTCAGTAACAATATTTTTTATCACTTCGTTTCTACGACAGCAAACCTATTCCAAAAACTAAAGCTGCCCTGAAATTTTACAAAATTTTCAAATTGTGTAAGCCCCTGAGTCTCTTTTCAACAACACATGCCATTCATTTTGCCTCTATAGGTGCAGTTTTGGTGTTCTGACTAAAAATTCAGTGCCGATTTCTAAAAGGGAAAGCTTTTTGAAACTCATTCTACATTCTTTATTCTTAATTAGTCTAACTTCCAACAGAGAGCTAATGGCAAATTGAATCATCATTTCACTCTCTTATATTCTCTTTATTATCATATTTAATCTCTTAAATGGATTACAATACTTCGAAGTGAAATTTAGGAATTTTTGAAATATTGGCATTCAAATAGGTTCAATCTAAACAATGTAAGCTAATTTGAGATCCTGATGAAATGTTGTAAAAGGAGAAACCAAAGAGTTATATCTGGAATTTTGAAAAGTAATAACTTTGTGTCTTTTCAATATATCCTATATATTTGAGTCACTAAATGGATGATCTCCACTTAAAATAGATTACTTTTATATCATTATTTTTTCAATACACATGAATGATTTTCTTTTCTAAACTTGTTTGAGCTATTACTTATTTATAGTATAAAGTAATTCTTATGATTTCAAAGTTCACCTTTCATGGTATTATATTAGCTAGTTTGGAATACTGTGCAATATTTGTATTTAATGTTAATATATATTCCCAGAAACTCGGGTTACAGGAATATAACTAATATTGACTATTACAGTACTTAACATGCTTAATTAAATAAACTTCTATTTGTAAAATAAAGGAAAATATGCATGACTAGTACTGCAAATTTCAGTTTTAAGAGAAAATGGATGTATTTTCTAGTAGCTCAAAGATACAAGGGAAAAATTTATCTTGTGTATTATCTAATAGGCCTTCCAGAACTAAAGACCACAGGAGGTAAGGCTAACAAAATTAATATGCAAAGAAGCTCAACACTAGGGACCTATAATTTTCTTGCAAATGGTTTCGCTTTAAGGATGAAACAACACAAGACAATACCAATTTCTTTCTTTTTTTGCAAATAGATGAAGCTTTAAAAAAAATTAACACATGACAGCAGGTGGGAAGAATCTAGACAAGTGGATATTCAAAGTAGGGAAAAATCCAAATTTGATTTGCCTAACATTTCACAAACTAATTTGCATTCATTGGTATGTCTTTTAAAAACCAACTTGAGTAGATATATTTAATTAATGAAGGATTGCTTATCTGTCAGACATGAAGTAAACGCTTAGTAGACTTGGTGAGTCATTATAGACTTATGAACATGAAAGGGTCTGCAGAAATAAAGTTGGTAGGATTTAACTCACTAAAAATACTTGTGAGCATTTTATCAGCAATTTTTTACCTGTGATTCTTTTACTTAACATTAATAAGCTATTGATTACAAATAAGCGAGATAAATTAGTAGACAAGCAGTCTTCAAACCTATTTTAAATATTCAGTCTCCCCAGATTCTTAAAAGGTCAAGGAGAAAATGACACATTAACATTTTAAACAAATAATGCAATTTTCTTCAATTTTCAAACACAGTAAGTTAAAATTAAATAATTTGTTTCCAGTTATGGAATTAGTTCATCTTTAAATGTTATTCCCATATTTGTTCTTAATCAGTTACTAATATATAGGTATAATCTACCCTGTGGTAAAGAGCTCACTGTTACTAAAATTTTAAATGCATTCTTGCACCCCAGGAATGGTTGGCGCTATACTATTCCCATCAATTTAAAATATGTTAGTGTCAGACAAGCTTTGAAACTAACAAATCAGTTCAGTTTAATTTGAAATTTTAAAATCTGGCCTTTCAAGAGAAAAGAACAGTATGTCAGATTGAATATCTCATTTCTACTTTCTCTTATAATTTGATTTTCTGATACAGCCAAAAATAATCTGTTGTAACAATAAGATAAAATAGTTTATATCCTAACAACCCTAAGGGTAGGGAACAAAATCACATGCATTTCAAAAGTGAATTCTTGTGCACACAAATTATTAAATTTAATTGGCTAATGATCTATGTATTAAAGTCTATTTTTAATGGTGCAAATTTGGGGCTTGTGTTATTTTAATAATTGGCTTTAAAATAATTGATACAGTTAATGTCGAAATAATGACATTTTTTCTAAGTGTAAGAGAAAAAATAATAATTTTACTACCTTGTCTAGTAATTTTTCATTTCTTTATTAAACATATCAGACCCACACTTTTACCTTTTAATGGTGAATTTATAATCAAAGATATTAATATACTAGATTAATGTAGTATAATGTAATGTTGTGCTTTACAACCATATACTAGAAAAATCTAAATGATTCATACCCCAGGGAAGAGTTGGTGCTATCAATTTAAAGTGTTTAAAATACATTTATTTAAATGTGAAGTTTCACTTTGCCTGAGGAATGAGTATTTAAATTGACAGCCTAATAAAATTCCTAAGTAATGTAGTCTTTCCCCCCATTTACTTATTAGTCATATTTTAAAATCATTCATTTAGAGACACTAGAAAAGCATGTGAGCTAATTGTTTAGGGATACAATAATTGTTTAGGGAATTAAATGTTAATTCTATGGCTATCTTCTTTTTTTACCATAAATATAGCGCTTTGATCTTTGGTCTTACTTCTCAAAAGCAAGGAAGTTCCTGAATTAATGGCTTGACACGAATGGTTCCATGAATAGTCAGAACACTTTAAGTATATAACATATGTTATTAACATTATGTAGAACTGTCCAAAGGTAATATCCAAATTTCAGTTTTTAAACTAAGAACCAATAGGGTTTTTTATAAAATTATAAAATGTTACAATGAGTTAATATATAAAAATGAGTCCTCTTTTATAGACGCATTTTAGATAGTTGAAATTTCACATTATTATGCTTTATTCTAGTCTCATAATTTATGGGCCTTGATAAATTTAATTGTTGTAGACATCATAAAATTGAATTACTTTTCATGCAGTCAAATTAGTTACATTAATTATTTGCTGGAGTTATAAATATGGAAATCCACTAAGAAACAGTTTTCAGCTCTTCCAAGTAAACAGTTACAAATCCATTTTCTTTGTGTTTTGGACAGAATAGAAACTGTCCTAATAGGTAGAAATTTTAATTAATTCACTAATTTATCATTCATATGTTTCATTTTGCTCTCAACGAGAGTTACCTATCTGTATTTCAGCTATTACTTTAATTACCCAAAGTATCCACAAGCTATCTGTGGTAGATTTCTACGCTATTTGTAACACATCAGTCTCTCTAAAAATCTATGTAATTGCCAGTGTGGAAAGGTTGCATCCAGTTATGGTGCCCCTCCCCCCTCCTCTCTTTTCTCTCTCTCTCTCTCTTTCACACACACACACACACACACACACACACATTTACACACACAAAGTAATGCTAAATTTTCAGGGATTGCTAAATGGTAACCAAACGCACTGGGTAAATTCAGCCTTCAGAAGTGTTGGCTTTGGCCTCACAGTGGTTTTTAAATTTCTCAATTTGCTTGTATCTAAGCAGGCATGCCCTTGCTGACTGGTTCACCACAAGTCCATTTCCTGTGGTCTTATATTTGGCAGGATTTAACAGTGCCAGGTGCACATGGATATGTGGATTTGTTACCCCTGCTTTTGCCTGATGAGTATCATGTTCTCACAAAAAGATTGGCTTCTACTGACTTAGAAAGAAGCACATTGTCTTCACTACACCCTTTCTAGCTACTTCTTTTAGATCCTAAAATTATCCCCTGCTTCTTCCTAACCCTGACGATTGACACGGTATGAAAACAACTTTACTTTTATTATTCTGCAATGTAGTTACCACAGCCTGTTTAAAAGTACCAACCATAGTGAAAAGAAACCAAAGAAGATACTTCTATGTGGAAATATTACATATTTCTGCCTAATCAAACTTAAAAAGTTGCATTATCTGTCAATTGTTTATCAAGTAGAACATTAAATTGTTTTCCTTCGACGGAAAACCTTAATAGCCATTTTGTTTTTGTCCCGGAAGCAGTCAAATATTGTTCTCTTAATAGAGAAGCTTTTTCAACATGAAATGCCATAATATTGTGTACCACCCAAAATTTCATGATGCACTTAATAAAATAAGCTCAGGAATGTCTCAAAGTGTCCTTTTTTTTCCCCCCATAAGGATTTATAGAGCCATATGAAATAATTGTAAACCAGTTGAACACACAAAAATAAGGATGATAGAATCATATCTTTGATATGTATGCATATATTATAGTAATTCAGATATTACTAATCTTTTCAAGTGTTTAAAAAGAATAGCTTATATCCATATATTATCTATCTTAAATTTACTTATCTATTTTATAGTTCTTTCTAAATTGTGAAAAATATTTAAAATTTGTCTGAGGTCCACCAGACTTCCATGACATACACACATATCCAAAACACAGCATACTTTTGTAGAGAAACTATGAGAGTCTTAAAAAGCCAGAAGTATATTTTATTAAAAGTATACTTTCATCAATTCATCATTTGTTTTTCCCAGTTTGAAAAAGGAAATTGCCAGGTTAAAACCACATTCATTTGTAGTTGAGGGATGCAGCACCCAAATTTCCTCCTGGAATCATTTAGTGTAAATGTGTTCATTCGTAAAAAATAAATAAATAATAAATAAATGTGTTAATTCATAACAATACTGAGTTAAATAAATGTTGCTGTTGGTAGAGTGTAGTTTTCTTTTGTGATAAATGCCATTGATTTTCTATTTACTTTTCAATTGATTTTATTTGCCAAATTATATACCACACAGTCCCATGGGCTTACAGAATATATGAGGGCTAACAATGAAAAATGTGCATAGTTTTAGCACTAACTTTGTAAATTGCCTTAATAATCGCTGGTATAATGTAATAGTATTTTCAACCAGTACTTTTAATTTCTAGCTCATAAAGCCTTTTCATTGAACCCCAAGGGTGTAGCTATAAAAGTAAGATTTAATTTTGTATATAATGTGGCCTAAATTAGCATTAAAGCAATAGGAGAAACATGCAGTTACAAAGGATAGGCTGAAATTATTATAACTTGATATGAATTTCTGCAACATTAATTATTATTTCCATTGTAAAATAATTCATAATGAAAATTTGAGGCTGTTCAGAATACACATTTTAAATCTTAGTATTTTTTAAACTGTGACAAATGTATGGAAAATTTTCATGGCCAATAGGAAGAAGAAACCATTAGCCAAACATATTTTTCTCATATCTTCAAGCACCTAGGTAGTCATAAAGGCCAGAGGTAGTTGCATGATGTTTTACCTTCTTAGAATATCTCTTTGCTATACTAATTCCCTGCTAATTATTTGCCCACTGGGACAAAACAAGGAAAATTCAACCTTGTCTTTGGTTCCTGCTATCTCTATACAAGGAATGTAATACTTCCCTATGTTTGTATGGTGCTTTACATTTGACAATAAGTTCCTATTTGTGATTTCATTTTGTCCCTGTGTGAATGTTTATGACCAGTATTACTATCGCTATCTCATGGGTAAATAAGCTTAGTACTTTGTCCAAGATTAATACATTAATATACTAATTCATATGCCAGGTACACAATACAATCTTTGAGGTATGTAATAAAGTGATAATATCTGGTTCTAGGAAAAATTCATATGAATTTGTAGAATTAGATGATCAATTTTAATCCAGTATATCTCCTAGGTCACCAACCAATTCACACCAATCACTCAGAGTATTTCAAGTCCTTTTTTTTAAAGATTTTATTTATTCATTTGACACATAGAGAGAGATTACAAGTAGGCAGAGAGGCAGGCAGAGAGGAGAGAGGAGGAAGCAGGCTCCCCGCTGAGCAGAGAGCCCGACGCAGGCCTCGATCCCAGGACCCTGGGATCATGACCTGAGCCGAAGGCAGCGGCTTTAACCCACTGAGCCACCCAGGCGCCCTCAAGTCCTTTTTAAGTGACCTATATAACTTGCTTCTTTTTTTACATTTCTAAAAGAAAAAGTAGAAAAAAATTCTTGATAAGTTATGGCCATTCTTATTAGAGGGAATAATAGCTATACAAATAGCTACACAATACAAGTACTTGACATTTGTCAACCTGTATTTTTATATTCAAGACACAGGTTTAGGTAGAATTCTCTTCTAAATACATTTTGGTTTTAAAAATAATTGAGGAAATCTATTATGAAATATAGATTCCTATATTTGGCATTGTAGTTTTATTTATTTCCTGTTTAAATTATAGAGATAATACTCTTTCATTTGTGTTTTAAAGTCTTACCATATTTCATCATCATAAGAAATCAGCCAAAATAACATATAAGAAAGTATTGCAAAATCTAAGAGTCCAATTTCTGAGTCAGCTAACAACTAGACCGATTAACTTAATCAAGTCATTTCATGTTGCAGGGTTTTGATTTCTGCAACTATAACACAAAATGATTGGAATATATAAATTCTAAAATCCATACCCAGCTCTCAAATTTGCACAAATATATAAAAAAGGCTTAATTTTTTTCCAGCTTTGTCACTTTGCAATCTTTTAGGATAAATTCATTTTCCCCCAAAAGGGAAATTGCCATATTATTTAACATAACCAAAGTCTGAAAATTAGTACACACAAAAAAAATGGATAATGGGAGGAGTATTTAAAAGTATGTTTTCAAATGTTAACATTTAACAGGTGGGGGGAGGGAATTTCCACAATAAAAGTGTGTAATTCCATTCAATAAACATGAAAAATATTGAAAGCTTATTTATGTTAAGGTAACAGAATAATTTCTCATGCTGTTTATCTTGCTATCACACAAAAAAGTGAGACATACTTTAAAGCATGAAATGAGAATACTCTAAGATCATTTTTTAAAAGATGGCCATTGTTGCTGCATATAGTAAAGAAAGCAAGATTTGAGACTAGAGCCGGCCTGTGCAATGCAGTCCCATCCTACGGGAGACAAAACTCCCCCTACGTCACCACATGGCATGCTAGCAGCACTTTAAAGACCTAGCTGCGAGCTCACTAACTAAAAAGCCTGACGTGGCATTAATTTATGACCAATCTGGGGGCTTTTCTTTCCCTTACTCATTTTTTGGGAGCTTGTCTTTAACCGAACATTTAATTTGTTTAGTTGCTGTGATTATGCTTTGGTCACATTTGGCAATGGGAACGATCTGGAAAGCTTAAAGGGAATACATTATGGTGCCATAAATTTGAGATGGAAGTATGTTTTTGTATTTCTGCCAGGAATATCAGACAGCAAGTTACTGTTCGAAAATCTGCTTTTTCAGTCTGCTCTGCTAATACAAGGGTGGGTGGTCCTGAGGTAATCTCATTCCATCCTCAAAAAGACAATCGCTATTCCTGATGTGTCCTGCTTCTTCATGGCCCAGTTTGGGGATATTTTCTTTTTATCATTAAATTGATTTCATAAATAAACTTCAGGGGCATTTCGTTTTGTTTTGTTTCCGTTTTCTCTTCCACCAACATGGATTTCTCATAGCTCTAGCTGTTCGTATTTATAAACTCCGCTGCAGAAGTTGCACATTCCACACCTGAGGTGGGATGCCTGCATTCTCCCTGCCCTAGACCGTGAAGAATGTGTTCCTGATCTGCATGTTCATCCTGGCTGCCTGCAAGATAAAGAGAAATTCAGACATAAAGACTGGGAATTCCCATGAAGAGACAAAAACAAATGGTGTGGTTCAAAGAAGTTGTTACAAGAAGAGATGCATTCCTGATGTTGTGCAAACGCTTGCAAGCATTCTCTACCCTGCAGAAGTTGCCTGAGAGCAGTTACATTTGCCAGTTCAGTGTCTCCATGAGTTATCTGACTCACAAGAGTTTATTGTGAAAAGATATGTTGCCTGGCAACAGCTTTAACATGGTGCAACTGACTTTTCTGCACTTCTAAAAAGATGTTTTATTCATTAGTTGCCTTCCTTTGCTTATTTGTGTGGGTACACCCCCCCTTTCTGTATCGAATGCCACTTCTGGTTGTGAACATCTCCCTCTGCTTCTAGGCTAAATGTGCCATTGTTCACCATTTATACATATCCACATTCATACAACAAAAAAGAAACAGAATGACTGAGAGGGCCGTTTCCTGTTATGTGGGGAACAAGCGGCTATCGTTGAGAACGACATTAGGTTATATCAAAAATGTCCTTAGTACTTAAGAATGTTTCCTAAAAATGAGGGTATTTATAGGTTGAGCGAGAGAGGGAAAGAGACACTGTTGGTGTGACCAGTTCATTATTGGATTCTATTCCAAATTTCTATCCGTACGATGAGCTTTGGCTATATGAAAAGCATATATCTAACAAGGTATGCTTTAGATGTCAGGTTGCCACAGGCTTTATTTAACCCATATCTCACTGGATAAAATATTGGTAGTGTTATAGCCAACCCCTCTGTACCTTCTCCCTGCCCCCAACTGACAAAAGTAAACCTGTCATTACACCCATAGGACTTAAGGTCTTAAGAAAGGCTGAGCCTCCCAGTAATGATTCAGGCATTGGAGCTGCAATCATACAATTTCCATCATGACATTATTTTGTTCAAGCATTTTTTAAAGCCAACTAGAAAACCTAGAAGTGTTTTATTACTCTGCTAATGTCACAGAACTGCTTAGTAACTGAGGCCATGAAAGCATCGTCTCGTGCTTCACTCTCAATAACTTCATGAGGTCTTTCTACCTAGGCTTTACGATGAGATACAAAAACCACCATTTCTGAAGAAAGTCTAGTACTAACAGAAGCAAATCTGGCTACAATGACTACCTGATATTGCAGCCACTCTGACTGGTAATAGATATCCTATTGCAAAACCAAAAAAGGCTAGCATATATTTAGTATTTATCTCATATAAGCCGTATATACCTTATTCCACTTTGACCCCAAAACACTAGAGTAGAACATTATTATCTCCATCTTACAGAAGACTTTAAAAGTTTAAGTAATTTGTTCAAAGCCCTGTGTCCGACTCCATGCTTAGCAAGGAGTCTGCTTGAGATTCTCTCCCTTTGCCCCTCTTCCTACACTTTCTCTTTCAAAATAAATAATTAAAAAAAAATAATTGTGTCCTCTAGAGCTCAGAATGAGCATGTAAATATAAATACATATAATTACATTTGTACTTGAGTATACACTATATAAAAGAGTTTGAGTTTTAGAGCTGGAAAAAATTCGGACACAATATATTCACTAACAATTTCCATGCATTCACTGTGCTAAATGCTAGGGTCTTCATTCATGCATTCAACAAAGCACATACTGTCTTGTGCTACATGCAGGAGGAAACTACGCCCATAGCAGGACATAGCCATTCTCCACTACACTCACATTCCTACAAGGAAAGTAGATCATTATGATGAGAACCATATGAAATGGAAAATTAATCTTATACTGGGATCTGATTAGGATGAGGAAGAGTTAGCTACAGCTCTGAGACAGAAAGAAACAAAGTTGAGTTTCAGGAGCTGAAGAAGGTCATTGTGGCCAGAGTGCAGTTAGTGAGAGGAAGGGCAGGAAATGGGTCTGCTGAGGGAGGGAAGAGCCCAAGCAGGCAGGGCTGGGTGGGCCATGGTAAGGACACCAAGGTAGTCCTTACATTCATGGAAATTACAGTCCAGCAAAAGCAAAATTTTATTGATAATCACATATTTTATATGTGACACAAAATCAATTTACAGTAAATATCAACTTCTCAAAATATTCCACTACAAACATGGCCTCACTCCCTTTTTAAAGTAAATCAGCAATCTAAGTCGTTGGCTAACATTTCCAAAGGACTCAATTTCCAAGCCAATCTCATTTGTCAAATACACATTACTGTATCCCTCTATGTAAAATAAATGTGGCCTCATATATGGTTCATACAGTCCTTTCTCTAATTTTACTGTTCTTGTGGACTATATAAACTTAGTGGAAAGATGTAGTTGATGGAAAAATTATAAAATGTGAAATGCAAATTAAATTATGTCCAGCAAATATTTGCCTCATATTTATTACTATTTCAAAAATAGATTTATTCCCATAAACTTGGATAATAACAGAGTGGAATCAGTACCCACCAAATTTACAGAAATACAGTTATGAAAAGGAACACTCAGTTGTGGTAAAGCCTTTAAGTATTACACAAAAATAAGAGGAGTTAAAATGACATGTGCATGCAGTCTTGTATCTACTTCTTGGTACTCAGTTAAGTTCCTAAATTGACTTAAGAATTACTTATTTTAAGGGACGCCTGGGTGGCTCAGTCTATTGGGCATCTGCCTTTAGTTCAAGTCATGATCCCAGGGTCCTGAGATTGAGCTCTACATTGGGCTCCTTGCTCTGCGGGGAGCCTGCTTCTCCCTCTCTCACTGCATGCTGCTCCCCCTTCTTGCGTTCTCTCTTTTGCTGTCTCTGTGTGTCAAATAAATAAATAAAATATTTTTTTATAAAAGAAAATAAAAACAAAAAAAATAAACCAACTAACAGAAAAACCTAGGTTATTGTTTAATTTTTATGCTGTATAAATGATAATGATGTAGTTTTTATAATGAAAAGTCGATTACCAACTGGACAGTCCTCTAAAGTCTTTTTTTTAAGATTTTATTTATTTATTTGACACAGAGAGAGAGAGATTACAAGTAGGAAGAGAGGCAGGCAGAGAGACAGGGAGCGGAGGAAGCAGGCTCCCTGCTGAGCAGAGAGCCCGATGCGGGCCTCGATCCCAGGACCCTGGGATCATGACCTGAGCCGAAGGCAGAGGCTTTAACCCACTGAGCCACCCAGGCGCCCCGGTCCTCTAAAGTCTTAATGTAAGATTAAATCAGAAGTAAATGAATCCACATTTGCAAAACCCACTAAAAGTTGTTTACAAACTACTTTATAGTATTTGCATTCATAATGGGCCATTCGGACTCTTCAAATTCAAAATTGGACTCAATAGCATTTATAGCCTCTGACTTTAATAAGCTACATTAAATACTTCAATATGATTACTACATTTCTGAAGGTTAAAATTAACAATGCCACCACATCGTCCATGATAAGAATAGTCCTTGTTTGCCCTTGTATGTATGTACAAGGACATAGCATGGCTTGTACATATATTTTATCATGTTCTTCATGTTTTGGTAATTCAGATGCAGAGAAACTACTTCACTGGCTTTATTTTTCACTATTTTTTTTCACTATTATTTTTCAAGTTGTAGTGAAGGGTAAATAAAAATAATAATAAATAATAATTAAATTCTCTAGGCCCTACCTCGTGTGTGTGTGTGTGTATATATACATGTGTGTGTATATATATATATGTGTATATATATATTTGTATATATATAATGACACACATGCCACAGCAAAAGTCAGTGAACCATATAATGACCTCAAATTAAAAGATTTTGCCTCCACTGACATTTAAGTTTTGAACCTAATGATTTCTGTATTTAACTGACCTTTGCTCTACTTATAATGGGCACTTACAACATTAATTTTTAATATTTAGTAATTTAATATACTTTATATATAGTTTGTATATGTTAATTTAAAATAATAATCTAATCAGCATTATTTTGATAAGCAAACATAGAAGAGTGACAACAATCCTCAACTTAAACCAACATAGCACTAGGTAGGAAACAATAATGTTAACCCAAGCCCAATTTACTAATTTGCTGATCATGATAGATACTAATCGGTATATAGTCATCATGTGTAGATGTGTCTATGTTTTCAGCACATATCTGTGAGGAACCTGCACAAAGCAAACACTGTCTTAATGCTACCTCAGGCTGTACAAGTCAAGCTCAGTCTACTCAGAGAGGGGTGGGGAGCATGTACGAAGAAGACTGACATTTCCTTCCTGCTCTTGCCACAGGCACTTTTCATGCACTCTCTCATTTATCATAGCCTCACCACTCTGGTAAGGGAGGTATTAATACTGCTACTGGAATGTCCATTGTACTGATAAGAGTCTTAGGCTGAGAAAAGTTAAAATTCCAAGCAGAACTTTTCAAGACACTGCCGTATGGCCTCTTTGCATGTAAGACAGAGGTTTTCAGCCATCTCTCTTTTATTTTCTGAAGGCCTGCACTGAAATAGCTTCAGACTGATTTTTCGAAGTCCTTTTTCCCAGCTTGTTTACAGGGATGTCATTCTCCAGGTGCCCACTCCTGCGACAGTCTTTGCAATGTCATTCCTGCAATGGGAACATTTGTACACCTATCATCTGGCACACTGTCCTTGCTGTTGGCTCACTTGAAAGTGTTGCTAAATCAGAATGAGTTGCACAGAATTTCAGTAGGAAAAAAAATGGTCCTGGAAATTTCTTGTCTGCTGGAACAACTAATCAAAATCTAATGGAAATATGATTCAGTATTCAAAGCTCCTACAAAGTAGATAAAGAAAATCAATACATGTCCTCAGCAGCCCTTTCCATAATCACAGAGTCATCTATACTGAGCACCAACCTCGTGAACACTAAGGGGACCCATAATGCAGTTGGAGGCAGCTGTGGAGACTCCCTAGACCCCCTATTTGGGTTTACTGACTACCCATACCCCCAAATCTCCCCAGCAGACCTATGTTGTGGGGTTTTTTTTTCAAATATTTATGAGCACTTAGAAATCAGAGGATTTATAACCTTCTCTTAAAAAAACATAAAGGTCAGTGCTCGCTTTGGCAGCACATATACTAAAAAAACAAAAACAAAAACAAAAAAAAACATAAAGGTCAGGGACACCTGGCTGGCTCAGTCAGTAGAGCATGCAACTCTTGATCTCAGGGTCATGAGTTCAAGTCCCATGTTGGGCAGGTAGGCTACTTAAATAAATAATATATAAACATATTATATGTACATATAGTGTGTATATTGAAAATACGTGTAATATTTGTAAAAATCAGTCAAATTTGGGCAGATATCTCACATGACAACAATTAGCTATGAGCCACTACCTCTCTTAGGTTAGGAATTGTATCTCCAGTGGATCACAGTCCTCATCACATTCTCTTACATGACATCAGTCCCATTTCTTAGGTCACCTATGGCTCCTCAGTTCAGACACTTGAGTCTAGGACCCTTGTTCTAATCCAAGATTTCTTCCAGGTCTGAAATTCTATTTCTTATAGCAGAAGGAAAACTAAGACATCACTGAACTGAGTTCAATGCCTCACTCAAAGTCACCAGGTGAGGACTAGTTAAGAACACAGACAAAACTAGAATTTAAATCTAAAGTCCAGGCTTTTGTTTTTCCAACCCACCTGCTGCCTCTTAATATCATATGAAGAATATGATTCAGGAATGGTGAAACTGTGAATATTGTTTTGGCAGCTACAAGGAAAGCTAATTTAGCCTCTTGAAGTGGTAGAGAACCCTGGGAGTTGAATTAGGATTCTGCCAGTACACAGTGTTTCCATAAATCCTATTTACAGAAAAGATTTCAAGAGCTGAGAGTATGTGCCATGAATAGGAAAGGATATAGATGTAAAGAGAAGGCACATGAATATAATTTGGCCTTCTTCTGTGACACCTTTAGATCCCTGGGAATTGCCTGTGTGGCCTGAAGTCACCTGCACACAGATGTGGCATCAAGACTCTCTCTACCCCAGTGTGGGATTATGGCTCCCCATGGTCCTCTAAGAAGTTTGCATATACACATCCTAACTTGAGGCAAAACCCAAGATAGGACTACAGGTCATCTCAAAGATTAAGAATAAAACCTTGTCCAAATTTTTGTAATAAATTGCTGAGCAAATATGTCATTCCTCTGGTTGGGGGTGGGGGGGTCACACACAACAATTTACAAATGATGAGGATATGTAGAATAATCTGGTAACTCTTTTCCCAGAAATCCTATCATTTGAATAGGATTTCACAGTAATTAGTCATTATTTTTATTCAGAGGCATCAGTCAGGATAGAAAGCGCAGGGAAGAAATTCAAACAGTTCTCGAAACAAAACTCTTTTTGTCTAAAAACTAACAGATTCATTCCAGTAATAAAAATGTCTACATTCAAATGCATGCATGTATTATTGTATCCATATTAATTCAAATTAACTCAGTATATACATGTGGTTCTATAGCTCTCTAACAAATAGAACAGTACATTTTAATTTCTATAGAGACCAGATAAATTAAAATTTAAAAAACATTATTGTTGCTTATTCAATTTGTTTCTCAATACAGAGCAAGAATCTAGATTTTTATTACTTAAGTAATTAATTATTAAATCAGTTTGACACAGGCAACACAAAGCTCTCAAATATTGCAGGGCTGTATAGGGAGTATGGCTCCAGCAAGCTCATACTGTTGCTTAATCTGTTCTCTCTGACTGGGTTGAAAGTAAAATTATGTTTACCTTCACATTTTATAAATCATCTGCGTCTGTTTAGAAGAAAGCACTGGATCATTATTATTATTATTATTAATTTGTAACTTAAATTTTCTGAAAACCAGTTGCTTTCTCTGTTATAAATCCTTTGTCACAAACATATTCCATCTTTTAAATCTTTACAATGTTCTCAAATGAAACAAAGGAAAAAAGCTTTTTTTTTCTCCCAAGTGATATCTCACTGAAGAAAAATGTGGGGGGAAATGAGTCTTCCAGTCAACATTTGGTCATGTACCTCAAACATCTGTTTCTCATAAGCTAAAGTTCCATATTTCACCTATCCTGATACCATAGTTATTATGTAGAAAGAACATAGACTTCTAAATAAAACAAAATTGAGGCAACAATCTAGTGGTTGTAGGCATGGACTTTGGAGTTAGACAAGGTTTCAAATTTGAGCACCCCTTCCAACACCACCACTAAGTTTTCAACTTCTATAAAACCTCAGATTTCTCATTTATAAAAAGGAAAGAACAATACCTACCATATGGACTTGTGTGCATAAAATGACATAATGGTATGAAGTGTTTAGCATGATACCAGGCACAGAGAGCCATGCACTCATTGGGGTTCTACTGTTGCTTCTACACAATAGTCCTAGTATGCAGAGTGCTGACAAGATGGTTACTGACCAATTTCTCATCCCATACAATTCTGGAAGGGAGTGAACAGAGGTGAATCAAGAGGGGTCACACCTTGATTTGTTATGTAGTACACTAACCTCCTAACAATTTACTTTCTGGTAAAACAGGTAACAATGATTGGAAGAAGGAAACATGCAAAGTTGAACCCTCCCTCACCAAAAACTGAGTGGCTAAAATGAAAGAACAGGAGGAAAGCAAAAAAGAGGCAATGGAAAGGGAGAAAGAGGGGAAGAACACAAAGTAGAAGTGGGAAGCATTCCTTAAGTTTATTCTGCCTGGCCACTCACCCCAGTTGAATGAAAGCGTAGCTCTCAAAAGCCATGCATTGGTCATTAGGCAAAAGAGTTACTATTAGCAACATGGGGGTGGGGAAAGGCTGAAATAAAACTGTGTGCACACACACACATACACACACATACACACACACACACACACATGTACTACCTGATTCTATAAAAAACATGGATATGTAACTATATAAACTTTAAAGAATATATGTAGATATCTATAGTAATATGATCCAGATCTACATCAATAGATAGATAGGTATAGATATCTATATTTATAGACATCCATACATCTAATCTAGATCTACATCTACATACAGAGAAATAAACATAGATGTAGATATACACCTGAATTATATATGGAGAGAGATGCAGATATCTCTAGACCTGGATTTTAAAAAATAGATATAGATAAATAGATATATGATCCATATAAGTTTAGGATTAAGGTGTTTATAAAAATACATATATGATCCATAAATATATATTTTTATGATACATATATAAAAATCCAGATAACATATCTGGATAATATCTGAATCATATTATACATATGTGTTATAAATAAGTAGATGTGTCCAGATAGTCCATATATATGATCAACATATACTTTAAAATCTAGATATATAGATACAAAGAGATAGAGATGGATTATTCTTTAAAACTGACATGTGCCTGTTTTTTACATTTCTGTACTTATAGGAGCCAATGCTGTTACATACACATCTAAAGACTGAAATGCTTCCTTTATGGTAATGAAGAGCCCACTATGCCAGTTATTGATAGGCTAATTCTAGTTTTACAAGAACCTCCTACAAGAAGCAAAGAATTCTTATGGATAAGACAATCTTAATGCACCAGTTAGTCTTAATAAAACTTCCATTTCTGTTGTGTTATAAATTTTTTTCAGCTTTAATTTCTTTTTACTATACTGTGATAAATTGTACTTAACTCATAAGTGTTTATTAAATAATACATGTTTTCAGGGATTATAATATCCACAAGAATGTGACCCTGTCTATTTAATTAACTTTATACTACTTTGAAACTAGCTTTATGGGATACCTAGGTGGCCCAGGTCATGATCCCAGGGCCCTGAGATGAAGTCCCACATTGGGCTCCCTGCTCAGCAGAGTCTGTTTCTCCCTCTGCCTGTGCTCCCCCTGCTCATGTGCTCTCTTTCACTCTCTCTGACAAATAAATAAAATATTTTAAAAAAAAGAAACTAGCTGTATTTTTCATATTACCTTATTAATATTATTTTGGCATTAATATAATTAATTTCATTTATTATTATATTATAGATATCAACATCAATTAAACGTGTATGAATGTTTACCAAACACCAGACAACGTGCTAAGATCTTTACATGTGTCATCTTACTTTAATCCTTATATAACCCCTATGAGATAATGTCTATTATTATACCCATTGTACAACATAGAAAATTGAGACTCGGGGCGCGTGGGTGCCTCAGTGGGTTAAGCCTCTGCCTTCAGCTCAGGTCATGATCTCAGGGTCCTGGGATCGAGTCCCGCTTCGGGCTCTCTGCTCAGCAGGGAGCCTGCTTCCCCCTCTCTCTCTGCCTGCCTCTCTGCCTGCTTGTAATCTCTCTCTCTCTCTCTCTGTCAAATAAATAAAATAAAAATCTTAAGAAAGAAAGAAAGAAAGAAAGAAAGAAAGAAAGAAAGAAAGAAAGAGAGAAAGAGAGAAAGAAAGAAAGAAAATTGAGACTTAAAATAAGTGGTTTTCCCCAAGCCACACAGCTAGTAAAAACAGAGCGGGGTTTAAACACAAACAGTCCAACACCACAGCCCAAGCTTATCACCATTCTGACTACAGTTAGCTCACAATGTTTCAGATAAATATCCTCTGTGGTCATTACCTAATATGTTTTCACTTCTGTCCACATTAATACAATGAAATAAAGTAAAATTAAATTTAAAACTAGTAAAAAGAAGAACTGTAATTATTAATGTTCTATATTTGTGTATAACACATGTTTTTTCCCTCTGACCATTTTGTTCCAGCTTCCTGGGGAAGCAACAAAATGGCTGCATAGTTCACTATTGTTTTATAACGAGCTATGGTTATTAAGTCATTAAATCATTACCAATCCTGCTTTCCACAGTATCTAAAAGTTAAATTAACTGCAGAAATATTTGTTTTTGAATATTATGACCAGAAAAACTTCAACTTCCTAAATTTATATTTCAAAATACCTTATAGAAATAAGGGGGGGGGGGAGAGTGTCTACATTAGTCAGCCCCATACAGAAAGAACATTGTCCAACCTGAAATGACCAGTGTATAGTATAATTATCCCTTCATTATTTGTCAATTCTAAGAGTTTTCTGTAAAAACTCTTACGTTTGAAAGCTTATACATACAAGAAATCACCTTAAACAACTTTCATATCTTGAGAGATTTTTCCTAAAAATTTTCCTGGAGTATTCCTAAAAATATTAATAGTTTCTGGGGTGCCTGGATGCCTGAGTTGGTTAAGCCTCTGCCTTTGGCTCAGGTCATGATCTCAGGGTCCTGGAATCAAGTCCCGACTTGGGCTCCCTGCTCAGCAGGGAGTCTGCTTCTCCCTCTCTCTCTGCCTCCCACTTGTGCTCTCTCTCAAATAAATAAATAGAATCTTAAAAATATATAGTTCCCAAAATACATCACTCTTGAGTGTTAGGTCGTATCTATGTTTAGCTTTTAAATATATTCAAAGTGACAACATGCTTAATTTTATATATTAGGTAATTTTATTACAATAGATTATTTATTCTTTAGAGATTTTTAAATATCATATAAACTTAAGCCTTGCCATATTTAAGAGATTAAATAATTGTAAAAGTCCAAATTTCTAGTAAATTTGTAAGACATAATTGATCTCATTTTTAAGTCAATTTAATGTTTAATATTCCCAACATGAAATAATTTTGCTATGTCCAAGAAAATAATTGTTCTGCTTCTCTCTCATAAGTGTCTGCATATTAACGTATGAAGAATATAAATAACTGATGGTTATAATTATAACCAATATAATCTTTATCAGTAAAATTTTTATAGATAACACTAAATAGGAAACAAGAAAAGTTATAAAGACTCAGGAGCACTAGCTGATTAATATATTTTTTAAAGAATTTATTTATTTCAGATGGGGGGAGAGAGAGTGAACACAAGTGGGGGGAAGGGCCAGAGACAGAAGCAGGCTCCCAGCTGAGCAGGGAGCTGGATCCCAATCCCAGGACCCTGAGTTCATGACCCGAGAGGAAGGCAGATGCTTAACCAACTGACCCACCCAGGAGCTCCTTATTTTTGAAAACATAAAGGGTTTGAATGTGTGATCATTTTGCATACCCATACAAAATAAAATGAGAAAATATCTGGGGAAGGAAACATGCATTTTAGTGTTGGTCAAATGCCATAAAATATATATATGCTAAATTATACATATGTACTCATAGTTTTATAATAATTTCAAACTTTTTTATCAGTAATCCTAGAAAAGTCATCATGTACTTTTATGCCTCTTTATTGTAGTCCCTACCACCTTGATCTTCGTCCTGATGAAATTCTGGGCTCTCATCTAGCACAACCTCATTTACCACCCCTTGCTGCAGAGTCCTCCCCTACACTCCCCAGAGTACTTTGTTCCACCACTCTTGTGGGTATTCTTGATTGTGCTTCATTTCTGGTTGTACACATGTCAGTTTCCCCTCTCCTTAAAAAGTAGATCCCTATTACCTTTTGGGTATCACCATTGGTAGCACTGTGCCTGACACAAACGTTCACTGGTTTAACTGACATAAAGAATGATTATCTTCTAGAAGATGGCCTTCATTTAGATCAAGGAGTTACTCTTATTCCCATAAACTATTAATTGTAGTTGGGAGTGAGGGGTCGGAGGAAAAATCAATATTACTAAAAACCAACTTTACCAATTTTCTAATTTTAAGAATTTAGATGGATATTTCCATCATTAATTCTCTGACCAAAATTAAGAACTCTCTGACCAAAATTAAATATAAACAATGTGTTGAATTCATTCCAGATATCAAATTCACAAACAAGCTTTTCCTGAGTTTCTCTGAATAGAGACTAGCAGATTTATCCATTTTTCTGGTCTGATTCTGACCAGATTTGGCAAAAAAAAATACATATTGAGTCCCCTTCAGAACTTAGTCCATTTCTTAACGTAATATATTCAAGAAGAAAGTCTGGAGAGAAGATATTTTTAAAGAGGACAGGGGACAGAAGAGCTGGTAAGAGCTTGAATACCTGGAAAGAAGCTTGTTTAAGATCGACTCAAGGTAAGAGGGAATGAGGTTAGGTGTTGCCAGATCAGACCAGCAGCAAAGCTGCTGAATTACTGTACAAGCTGCCCACGTGAGGAAGATCTGTGGGGCACACTGCACACTTGCTAGGATTAACAACTGTCCAAATTATTAGTTAACTCCAGGAATTGTGAGTTGAATATAGATTGAGCTCAAATGACCTTGCTTAAATACAGAGCCTCCAGAATCTGTTACTTGAGGTGGAATTCACTTTTGACAAATGAAATGCAAAAAACACTTTTTCTTCACTTATGATCAAGAGAACAAAGGCTGTAATCAATGTTTAGTAATATCACAAACATAACATTCAATATTGTTCAATAAAAGTGTAAGTCTTTTTGCAATGTTTTCTTTGTTAATTGGAACTTTTATAAAACACATTTGTTAGGGCGACTGGGTGGCTTAGTCAGCTAAGTGTCCAACTCCTGATTTCAGCACAGGTCATGATCTCAGGGTCATGGGATGGGGCTCTGCACTCAGTACAGAGTCTGCTTGTCCCTCTCACTCTGCTCCTCTCCCCATGCATGCACTCTCTCTCTCTCTAAAATAAATTCATTCATTCATTCATTCATTCATTCATTTATTCCTGTTAAGAAAAGACATTAGTTTTATTAATTATTATTATATGTAATTTTTCTCAAATAATTCATAAAACTAGTAACTAAAATTTTCATTCTGTTGCGCTGATGCTATATAATTATTATCATGCATTAGATGTGTAAATATAAATATGCATACACTATTGTGTCAGATTTCTTAATATTACTATTGGTTAATTATTTCTTTAAATGAGGTCCTGTATGAGTAAGGGAAATTTATCATCAAATATGAATGAAAATAAATTATTCAGCCAATATTTCCATTGGCTAGTCACCTTAAGCAAAGTATAAAACCTTATCTAAATGAGCAAATTATGTATCTTACCAATATTACAAAAAATAAATCATCTACCATGTATTTATAAATTATTGAAACAATGTAAGCGATATATAACAAAAGAAAAATTAGAGTGAAATTCAAAAATATTTTTGACTAGGACTTTGGGCTTTCAATCAAATTCATAGTCCATCTGTGTTTGTTTCTCACATTTATTGTCTAAAAGATAATAAAGTGACAATCACTGCCTTCACTATGTCAAGGCAGATATGAGTAATATCTGTAAACATTACCCACTGTAAATATTATAGAGTTTGTACTGTACCCAAGTGGATATCTTCATACTTGAATGGACCAGAGAATACTCGTTTTTTCCCAAATGTATTTTTTGTATTAGAGATAATGATACTATGCAAATTAGCAAGGCTTAATGTTCCCACCAATATTTGGTGATTTGAAATCAGCCCCTGGTTAACAGATGGCCCCATCATTCTGGAACATAATTGATATCCTCTTTGCAAACTTCAGCAGAAAGGCCAATGGACATATATTCCACCTGGTCCCATGGGGAACTGTCATTTTCAGATAGGAAACTTTCCTAGAGTTTATTACCAAATCCCTAAATTTTGTACCCACCAAAAGCAAGTATGTCATTTTCAAGTTTTGCCCAGTGTTCTGGTTTTTCACACTGCTCAATTATATTTTTAAGGTTTTAGAGTAGTGCTTTTTGTTGAATTTTTTTTAAGATTTCTTAAAGACACATTTATCATAGTAACTCATTGAAAGGTGAATTTTTTGACAAAAGACCATGAACCTATTGATATTCACAGGGAAAAAAAAAACCTGTGTAATCAAACCTGCTATGCCCCCAGAAAAAAATTGAGACAAAGCAAGTCAAGCCTGGCATGCATGAAACAAGTCAAATCACAAAAATTAATATGGCTGTAAGAGCATTTGTGGGGTGATTGTATGATCTGCATACCTGTTCACTAGGAAATAATTACACATTGAATGACTGGCTACTAAACAGAAACAGCTTGTGTTTGCCATTGACGCCACTTGTCAAAACCAACCTTGCACCTGCACATACAACATCCCAACAGTTTACTTTAAGCATCAACCACAATCCAGACTCCCTGAAATAAAGAAAGGTCATCTTTGGGATCTCAGGAAAGCATAAGCCTTACAGAGAAAGCATGGCTGAGACCAGGTGTGACTGATGAGCCCTCTCATTTATACAATGAGATTCAAATCCAGGCTGAAATAACTAATGTAATGAAAGGAAAAAGACTTGTAAAGATTAATGGGTTTTAAGAACTGTACCCTCTGTTCTGAAGCAAATGTGTTAGCAAAATAGTTACTACCTTTTTCTGTTTTCAATCTCTGAAATTTCTAATCTTTTTGAAGTTTCAACTAGGACATTTTAAATTTTAGTCAAGATTTTGCTAGAGAAAAATGGGCACATGCAAAAAAAAAGTGCAATAATGATAGAAAAAAAGTATACTTCTACCAGGAGAAAGTCAGACCTTACTATCTCAGGCCACAACCACCACTATGCATATAACTTTTAGTTAGGATGTTGAGGTAAAGATAATAAATTCTCAAACATTTGGCAGTTTATTGGAGAGAAATACTCACAACATGAGCTACATAAACTCATTCTCTAAATGAGAATATTTTAAAAGATATTGACTACAGATGTTTCAAAGTAGAATTTAAGGTCTCACTGGGTGTCCCCAACTGGTGATCACTCTATTATAAACTTAACTCTTTAGCGAGGTCGTTCAAATTCTTGTTTTCCCTTCTCAACTTTTCACCCAGCAAGCAGTCATTGTTACATTTCAACACTTCTTTACATCAAGCACCTAACATAAAATGGGAACAGCTGCAGTTTCACTGCCCAGCCCTTTCTTCCACCCTTACAACATTTGTTCTGTTAATGTAGGTTAATTCTGCAAATAACACTTCTGTAAATTGTTCTTCCAAACTGCTACATCATTTATGTAAGGACTTCTGTGAACTTTGAAAAATTAATGCCTTTAATTTTGGTTGATGGCAACATCAGCAGAGCTCTGTAAATTGCACTTTAATGAGATTTTGCTACAGGGGATAATCTGCTACTGACAGAGGAACATCTTGAAAACATCTGTAGACCTATAATTTCTCTATGACGATTAGAGCCCACCACAAGACTCCAAATACAAACCCAAAAATAAAGGGGGGAAACATAAAGTTCTAAATGAGAATACAACCTGTTCTTTAAAAGCAAAAGGCCCAGTATGAAAAGTTCCATGCACTAAAAATAAATCAATTTTTTAGACTAATTAACATTTAGCTTTATTTAATTAAGAAAGACTATTACTGTCTCCACTGCTGTGCATCTGTATATAATGAAGCAAACAGCAGTAGGTATAAGATACCACTGAGGGATATGCCCAAGTAACCCAGCTCTATAGGTGCAAAGGAATGTCTATTATTGTTAAGTAACTGACATCAGAGTCTTACTTTAATGTTGTCATAAATAAAAGGAAGATTTCCACAGATGCCTTCACATATGGTTTCTTATTTGTCTCTGATGGAGAGTAGGAGTTGGATTAGATGCCAAAATTAAATGATTTAAATAGACAGCTGCATAATGGAAACTACTAAATAACACCTTTTAAACAGTTTCTATTTATAGCAAGTCTAAATCACAGAAGGATGACAAATTTTATTTGGCTAAAGTTAACATGGCTTGTTGATCTAATGCCATTACTTCTAAAGCCCCATCCTTATCTTAACTTCACTCTAGTTATTTGTGAACATGCCACCTTTAGAAGGGTAACTTTTGAAATGACATCTCATTTTCCTATCCAAACCCTATTCTTGAAAAGCAATCTGCTTGAAAAGTATACCATATTCATTATACTGGACAGGTTGAAAGAAGCAGAAAGCAACATAAGGTATTACACTATATTCTTCACCTTCTATGCCATGAAATTAATAACTACTTGTTAGATTGCCAACTTCCAGACCACAATACCCTATCTATAATGCTTTCATCTTTGTCATTTTTCACAGGAAAGAAATTAAGTAAAAACTGCAGAATTAATTGAGTACTTAATGAGACACAAACTGTTATTTCTGGAAAACTTAAATATATCAACAGGTTTAGTGGCTGTTTTATTGATCCTTTGAGGGTTAAATGGTGTCTGTGTTCTAAAACAAGTAATATATAAGAACAGTTTAATAGATGTTCAAAATTAAATCTGAAAAGCCTCATCATGTAATAAAAGAAGGAAGCTTCTTATTACCTCATTAGTAGAGACTTAAAAAATTTTTTAAGTGTGTCTGACAGAGTGGATACTATCAGGTACCCTGTGTACTCTGATTCTTCCACTTCCATCAGTGGTCAGTGCCTAGAGTTCCTATTCTTCTACAGTACATAAAATTGCAGCTGGAGAGGAGTAAAGATAAGATGTATTGAGGTGGAGGTCTCCGAAAGGGAAAAAGAATACATAAGGGGATGACCAGCAGGGATGTTTACCTACATCTGAACAACCCAAAAGGAGTGATGCTACATGTACTAGGCATTAGGCATAAACATCTATCTCCTGCTTCTGCATCTCCAATGACTGGTATTTGTGGGTATCACTGAAAGGTCCTCCTATATCCATGGGTTAGTTCCTGGACCATACTTTGAACTTGAATTGGGTACCATCATGGGCCTTTCTCTCTCTTCTCACCCTCTGAGATTTCCTAAGTGGTCTTGCACCTGAATCCGTTCATCAAAGGCTGCATCCCTACCTACACTCATAGGCATACTAAAGGAGTCCCTTGGACACAGCTAAACAGTTCGCCCTTTTCAAACACTGCAAGTACAAATAAATGTTTAGTGTTGTGAGTAACCTTTACAAGTAATAGACCCCCAGTTCCATAATAAGGATATTTGGAGAAATAATTCAGAAAATTAAGATTGTTAGGGTACAACACACACCTTTTAGATATTTCTAGGTGCTCTTTAACCTAAAGAAAAATCTACAATCATGAAATTGATCATTGCCTTTTCTTCTCAGGATTAAACTTTGTTGAAATGTGACTTCTGAAGATAACGAACAATATCCTTTGCATTCAGTAACTAATGTTATTGTAATGTGTTCATTTTTTACTGCAAAGAAGTTATTATCTTTAAGCTAATCCTGGAAAAGCAAGTGTTGTCAATTGCTAGATACTATGTATCATGGTTGATTCACAAATTTTGCTGCCTTCTTAACCCTGCCGTTGGGATGATTAGTCAAGTTGTCACACACCTTACATGAGTTTAGAGAACTAATCCTCCCTTTGGAAAAGAAACATTTAAGTTCCATCGACCCTCATGACCTAGCATTCCACGTTAATGAAGTGAACTTTGGAATCAACAAACCATTGTTGAAATTTCATCTCAGTCAGTTCTGAGAATTGGGACTTCTGAAAAGTATTTAATCTCTCTATGCCTTGGTTTCCTCATCTACAAAATGAGGTAAAAATTCTCTATGTTACTGGGTTGTTGTGAGGATTTAACATGATTATGTACGTAAAGCAGAGAACCATACATGTTGAAGAGTCTCAGTAAATATTATTTCTCGTTATTAGCTCGTTCTTCTGTCATCTTTTTTCCCTTTCCCTCGCCAGTTGTTATTAGTAGCTGCTAGAGTCATACATTCCCCAGTTAAAATGTTCCAAACAAGGGGCCATGCCTTGTCACAAATAGTTTTCAGGACCATGGAGAGATCTCATGTGCCCTTCCCCACAAAATGTATTAGTTCTGCGGTGCCAGGGGGCAGTTTGTCGATTCATTCAGTAAATATATTCTGGGGTTCTATACAGGCACTAAGTAAGTTCCAGAGAAAAAGTATTCAAAAAAACAGACAAGCCCCCCAACTTGTGATGCTTATAGTTCGGTGGGAAAGTAGACAAGAAACAAATGACTGGACTCTCTCGCTGCCTGCCCCCCAAGATAACAAACACTAACTGTATAGGTATGATAAATAAAAAGTCCAAAGTCCTAAGAGAAGAATCCTTACCAAATCTTAGAGGACTGAGTGGTTGTTAGGAATAATCTTCCTGAGAGGTGACATTTTTGCTGAGATCTCAGGGATGAATAAGAGACAACCAAACAAAAAGGATGATTGAAGAGCACTGCTGAAGCAGAATCCTTTGAAGAACTTAAGAAAGGCAAGTGCTGCTAGTGTGGAATGATGAAGGAGTAGCACAGTGGGAGACCAGGAAAAGTAAGGGCCTCATAGGTCATGTTAAGAATATAGCACAAATGTGGAAGACTTGTAGATCTGGCCCATTAATTTTTTGACCTACTTTCTGGTTTTCTAATGTACATTAATTACAACATTTAAAATTCAGAATAATAAAATATTGATATCTCCTTAAAAAGTTTAAGATCCAGTCATACTGGGTCTGCCTTTCCACGTCAAGACAATAGATAACCACTTCATCAGATAGACAAGGCATGAGCTCTCCATTTGCCACAGTCTCCACTGACCAAGTTCATTCCTATGCATTTTCTGTTCATTCTTTGCAATCCTGGAACTCTGCAAGTCCAGATATTGGTTTCTACCTTATTACTCAGAGCCAGGCCCATTCTGATATCTAAGTATGGGGAATGAATGATTACCTTGCTTCTTGTGATTATATCTTGCAATCTAGCCCCTCTGGAATATTTTCCGAGGTAAGTGTCATCATCCCACACTTCTAACACAAGGATCTCTGAGCATTGCCTACTTCCCAAGTTGCTATTTTCCCCCTAACTATTGGAAGGTCCTGGATATGTTTATTTGTTCCATCAGATGTTTTCTCTGGTCATATTCTTCAGATACTCAGATTTGCACCCAGTGGATTTACTGTTCAGTAATAGTTAATTACTATACCAATCCCAGCTGGAGACAGAATCACAAACTTCAGTCTCTTCCCTTCAGTCTTTCTCATCTTTCATTCATTAGGCATTGAAAAGTGACGTTACATATTATATCAGGCAGATTAATCTCAAAAAGCACTCTTTTAAAGAATAACCAAAGACATATAGAAAGGGTGAGTTTGTGATAAGCATTCAATTATTTGAAACTCAACTTCCCTCAATTAATCAAAATATCCAGTTTCACCAATTAATCGAATTTTTCTTAGCACTTTACTTCTAAGAAAAAGCAGCAACTAAAAGGGAATAAAGTTTCAAACACAAAGGGATATATTTCCAGAGTAGTCATAGAGTTCAGTGCAGAATCCTTCACTTGACATCCATTTCTGAACTGATTTTCAGTGAGAAAAAAATATTCAGAATGGAGAGTACAGGAAGCTCTACAAGATCCCAGGTCATCAAAGAAATGCACAATTATATATCTCACATAGTAAGAGAGAAAATCTCCTGGTCTAGTGCCTTGTGCATAGTAATGGCCTAATTTTTGATGAATAGAATCAAGTGCAGATGAGGGTATTTTACAGAGTTGTAACATTAAAGTGAATCATAAAATTCATTCTTACCTAGGATATCCCAACATTTCTAGAGAAAGAGAGATTTTATTAACATTGAACAGTTCCTATTAAAGATCTTAATAAGCAAGTAGATATCATATAAATAGCATAATTTCTAGGCATTTGTTGAAGAAAGATTGTCCAAAGGATTTCCCTTAGAGATTGGTTGAAATCATTTCCTGTTCTGGCAGCATCTGCGCAGGCTCCCTTGTTGTACTTGTTAGCATCCAACTCACAGCCCTTTTTTCCTATTTGCTAGTGTTAATGGCCCTTTTCCTAACAGCATCCTAAGAGAGACCCAAACCCCATCAGCTTTGTGTCCCCTGGCCATTGTGGTTCCAATTTGTATCACTGTAGTCTTTATCAATTCACCCAGCAATCCTGAGGTAACTATGCATTTGAAGATTCTGCTAACATTTGTCTCTTGCTACAAAGAGCTTTAGGGAAAGGGAAAAAAAATCATTCCAAATGGCATAACGGATGTTTTAGTCACGAAATTTCTTGGGAGCTTAAATTAAAATAAAAATGATATGCTTTGTACATGGATTTTCTTGTACTTAAGCCTTTAATGCTAGCTAAATAACAAAGGGGGCCATTAATGTAAAATTCAGCCTAAAGTCAATTGTATTACAAGCATTCTTAATGCTTGTACATTCTTAATGTAACAAGAAGTCTGAAAGGCACTTAACTGGATACAGCTGTATGCAAATTTGCTTTAAACTACTGAAGGTTAGAAACAGACATTATTTTAATCTTGAAAAATAAACCACTGAGTGTCTAGCATTTGGGTCTGTTAAACTCATCTACTAATGATTCCCCCATTAAACCATAATAAAGTGTTTGAAAGTTGATCCAGTCTTTTGCACATGGTAAACAAAGAGACTGGAACTACAGCAAGCTCTGCCAAAAACCAGCAAGAGGATTCTTGAATATATACATCCTCACACAGCTGTCATTCACCCCTGCTGCATTCTGTTTTTTGAGATAATCAAACAAAAATATGTGACATTTATCTAAAACTCACAAATTGGCCTTTTGGGGATGTAGCACAATCCATACTCTGGTTTGGAAATCTATCATCCAATAGAAGGGAAATCAGGTTTTTAAAAAAGAAAGAAGAAAATAGTCATAAATAAAAATGTGGGTGGAGATACAAAAAATTTGCCTTCTCAGTTCTAAGTGTGGTCCCTTAAGAAAACACACAAAACAATACTATCATTATTATTTTCAAGCATATTATATTCTACTATCTGTAGTTCTGAAGTAGAAAGCTAAGGTATACCTATATGCATCTATAAACCAATCCTTTATTAAATCATGAATTAAATAGATGTTTTTCTAAATTAAGCTGAACAAAAATTAGGAAATAGGAATTAAGAAGTAATCTCATCGAATGAATGGCTCATTCCTTGCTGAAGTTACTGTCCTTATGCAAAATAACTGGAATATCTTGAAATTTTTAAATGCTACCAAGTTAAAGTTCATAATACCCTTAATTTCTTTTTTTAATGAACCTAATATATTTTGGACTGTAAACCCCCAAATAAATATACTTCAAAAGTAAACATTTTTATTATACTGTCTACTGTAGTTATAACCATTTGATTAACTGGAAATTCATGAGATTTTTAAGTATTTTTGTTTAAAATATTTATATTTTTAATAAGATATTTTTAAATAATTACTTTATTGCTCTTGACTGGCTTGTTGTCTTGATTAATCCAAATAAAATCAGTTTTATCATTCATGGCCACCTCCCCAAAAAAGAGCAAGAGTGAAAGAAAAAGAAACAAAGAAAGAAAGAAAGAGAAGGGAAAGGAAAGGAAGAGAAGAGAAGGCAAGGGAAAAAGCATTCATTCATTCGACAAAAGTTTAATTACAGCATACTACATGTCTCAGATATGTAAAATGCAAGGGATACACTGAATGAAAATAGGCAAGATCCTTACCTTTGTGGAGCTTATAATGCAATTAAGAAGCCAGATATTAAGTAATAATACAAAGGATACAAAAATTGTAATTGCAATGTATGATGAAAATAATTTTCTATGGAAATTTTAAATAGGAGGTTAGGTAAGGTGTCCTGAGGAAGTAAAAGTAGAAGATTTAGAGATTGTGTAGAGGAAAAGGAGGAGGTTAAGTACTATTCCCTACAACAGAACATGTGCAAATACCCTGTAGCTGATTGAGAGAGGATAAGGTAAAGGAACTGAAACAATAGAAATATGGCATGGAACTGGGTTACTAAATGAAGCTAGAGATATAGGTAACAAAAGGTCTGGTAAGTTTTGCTCAAAGTCTTGGTCTTTATCCACTGGGATAAATTTGATTAATGGGAATGAACTGAAGACTAATTTTAAATAGGAGTTTGACACTACCAGATACCTATTTCCAAAGGATCTATCTATGTGCAGTGAAGAGAATAGAATAAAAGAGGACAAGAGTGTATATTAAAAGATCAGTTAGGAAATTTGGGTTGGGGAGTGAAATGGATTGGTGTCTGGGAATAATTTGCTACAGGTAATGGAAGAGAGATGGATCCATTAGAAAAACACATCAGAAGGAACACTGAGGAGAATTAATAACAAATTGCATATGGGGGTTATGTTTCTGACAAGTATAATTAGATAAATGGTGTACCATCTTATGAGAATGAGAAACTGGAAGTGGAGCAGGAAACAAAGAAGGAGTTCTCTTTTAAACATTTTGAATTTGAGGTGTTTTTCACTACATTACCTAATAAGTTTAAAAATAATAAGTTGCACATTATTAAATGTTATTTAAGTAATAAGACTTCAATAAGTTTCTCAAAAAAATAAAAATCACAATCAATTTAGAGTATGTACAGTATCAAAAGATTTCCTATAACTAGTCTAATGATAAAGTATGGGAATAGAATAAAAGCATTTTCGCACATGCATATTTCCAAATATATTTATTCCTTTGGACCTTTACTGAGGATACTAATGGAGATTGTGTTCTACCAAAGTGGGGATATGAATCAAGATTGAGATAAATCTGAAATTCAAAAACAGATAACCCAAACAGAAAAAATAAGTTACTTAATGAGAAGCATTTTACAGAGCTTTTGTACAGCATGGGAAAACTTGGCTGGAAGTGCTAAGAAATTAAGCAAATAAAAAAGTAAATTATGGGGTGCCTGGATGGCTCAGTCAGTTAAGTATTCAACTCTTGATTTTGGCTCAGGTCATGATTTCAGGGTTGTGGGATCAAGCCCCAACTCTGACCCTGCACTCAGCATGGAGTCTGCTTGTCCCTCTCTCTCCGCTCCTCTCTTTGCTTGCACCCTCTCTCTCTCTCAAATAAATAAATGAATAGAATCCTTTTTTAAAATAAATTAAATTATTTTTAAAAATAAAAAAGTAAGACAATTATTAACTCCAGGAGGAAAAAGTTATATAATAAAAGAAATGTAATCATAGGATACTACTTGGTTTAAGAGTAAACAATACTTACATAGTAAAAATATTAAGGGAAAAGTGAAATTATGATAAACTGAAAGATGAGTATTAAGACACTATTGTGTCTCCTCTGGCCAGGTGAGCAAGGACCCGTTTTTGTGAAACTGTGTGGCCATCACAGCAATGCCTGATACACACAGTGTCTCTCCTCTGGGTGAAAAACCCTGTATGGTGTGCTGGGAAACCATAGACCCTTAACCTTTCTTCCTAGGAATCAGAACTCTCCCCTTTCCACTCCCGGGTGATGGGTCATTTCATTAAGGCTTGCTTTATCTGCATTCTGTAAGAATGTCTCCACTCCCATGTGAAAGTGCACTCACATAGAAGCATAACGTTCCTCTGGCTTCACCTCTGTACTTGACTACACTACAGAGTTAAAGAGAATTTGTTGTTAAACAGACCAATGAAAACCCAATTCACCTTTTGCTGCCCCTGTAGCACTTAGTCTTCATTGACCAACAGAACTGGAAGGCGCAGAAGTGGACCAACTTCCACAGGGGGAAGAAAGGCAATATGAGGGAAAATCAAAGATGTTAAAGGATCAAGAAGTAGAAGAGCTCGAGGGAACAGATCGGAGGAATGACGTGAAGGAAGCACCCCAGCATACTAAAATTAAGAATCCTGTGAACAGATAGCAGCAAAATCCTAACACCCTCAAACTACACATGGGGCGAATTATACCACTGAAACCTGAGGAAAAGAACTGGTAAAAACTTCTGGGTTTTGTGTGTGTTCAGTTCATTTTTGTTGCTTGTCATGCTCTTCCTTCCTCTATAATATGAGACCGGTATCTGGGTTTGACTACCTGTTTCTCAGGTTCCCAGTTAAGTTCTACCTCTTCCAAGATATCCTCCTTGCCATTTATAAAGATTTCTGATTATAATGGTTATGTTAATTTTTTAAATGTTAAATCTTCAGGAATTTTATGAGTCAGTTTTTAAACATAACTATTATTAAAAATTAAGTTAACATTTTAGGGGCATCTGGCTGGCTCAGTCAGTGGAGCATGCAACATTTGATTCTGGGGTTATGAGTTTGAGCCCCATGTTGGGCATAGAGATTTCCTAAAAAAATAAAATCTTTTAAAAAATTAAGTTATATTTTAAAATACAAATTATCTCAATAAATTTCAAGTAAAAATTTATCTTAATAAATTTAAAATAAAAAATTTAAAAATTATTTAAAATATGTTACCTAAATAAATTATCTGAAAAATAAAGGTAACACTAAAACCTCATCACTTCCTAATTTCCATATTTTATGATTGAACTTGCTGTTCAGGTCATTTATGCCTGTTACATTGATGATAAAAATGTATCATTGTATACTACTGGGCATCCCTTTCCAACCTTGCTTCAAGCATATCACCTTGGTAGCTTGAAATTGGCAAGGTAGGAGGAGTGTTTATTACATGAAATTTGAAAATGCCACAAAACAGGTCTTATATTTTATTGATTGTGTTGTCTATTCTGTCTAATACAGACTGATCTTAAAAGTGTGTCACGTCTGTAGTCATTACATTGTAAATAATGCATAAAGTTGAAGAAACATTCTTTCAGTATTTGAAAACTTCTATCTTATTCAACAAAGAAGTTACTGACATCATTGACTAATAAGAGAGTTCCAATATATTCTTCATTGACTTATTTTTATCTTACCATAAACAAAAATGTCAACCAATATTCATCAGTTGGTTCTTTCATCCGTTACAACCATGTATCTTTGGCTGCAGATAAAAAAGTCCAGCAAAAATTAAAGAAATTGTTTTGTAGGAATCAATGGACTATACAGAGTTTATGAAAAAGAATACTGCACATTTTATTATTTTTGAGTTGTACACTGCATATTCTTTAAATCAGTAAAGTTTGTAACAAACTATTTTTCATGGAGCAAGTTGTTAAACTTTTGCCAGCACAGCCCTGCTCAGGATAACTGTTTACAATGCAAATTTTCAGGTCTCAATCCCTCAGATTCTAAATCAGTGGATCTGAGGTAAGGCCCAGCAATCCCTCTTTTAAACCACCTTTCTCTCTATGGTGGAAACCTTAGGTTTGATTAAGGAAGAAGAGAAAAGATAAAATGAAATATATTGTTTGAGCTGAGAAAAATTCTGATATCACCAGATGAGACCTACAGATACTCCTTTTGAGTACCACATTCTCTTTTTGAGGAGGGAAACCAATCTATGGTCATGATTGTGCACTGGGTATTATACAAAGGAAATCTATTTTGTAAATTAAAACTATCATCTTTTCTTCAAAAAATACTTATTATTCCTAAATTCCTCAACTATTCATTTAACATTATCACTCTAGTCAAAACCAGTGTGGAAATGAGACACCATCTCAGAATTATCCATGAAATATGGATTCAGTTATAATTTTTCTTTATTCTAGGAAACTAATACCTTTGAAAATTGTTTTCAACCATAAGGTGAATAATTGGCTCATGGAATGTTACACTTAAGTGTTTTCTGTTCAGAATACCAAACTGTAATTTGCACCATTGAAATTTATAAATTCTATCTTTCTAATTATCTCCTTTAATATTTTATAATATTTGTACCACCTAGTAGAAAAACAGTTTGAAACTTTTTCTCCTGGTTTGATGACATAACATGTATTATATGGCCATCTAAATGACTTTATCCATAGGTAGGAGTTTTGAAAACCCAGGCCAAACAGTTAGTTATTGCTGGTAAGAAGCCATTGGACCTCCAGTTACTGATTCTATTCAATTCTAGTAATCACTTTTAGTGTGTTCACATATAGTCCATTGTGATTTTGTTTTTACTGTTCAATAGTTACCTGCATATAAATCTTAATAGAAGAACAGCAAGCCTGCCTGGAAAGGCCAGCTGAAACATTAAAATGGATCAAGAAAAGTATTCAGACAATTATCAGAATCCTTAATACAAACAGGTGTACAATAACTCATTATTTGAGTCAATTTTTTTTATTTTTTTTTAATTTTATTTTTATTATTTGCCCAAGGGGTACAGGTCTGTGAATCATCAGGCTTACATCTTTCACAGCATTCACCAAAGCACAAACCCTCCCCAATGTCCATAACCCACCCACCCTATCCCTACCCTCCCACCCCCCAGTAACCCTCAGTTTGTTTTGTGAGATTAGGAGTCTCTTATGGTTTGTCTCCTTCCCCATCACATCTTGTTTCATTATTTTTCCCTCCCTACCCCCCACGACTCAAACCTATTTCTTCACCTTCCCTCAAAATAAAAAAAAAAACACTTCCAATTACACCTCCATAACCAATTTTGTATATTCACTGTCCCTATGCATTTTATATCGGAACATACCCAAGTTATTTAGTTGGGCTATTGCATAGCGGACTTGATATAATTCACTGTAGCTACATTTAAAAGGCCACATTTTTGCATTTTGCAACATATTTACGAGTGAAAAGAAAATTTCTGTATCAATTGCAAAAGAGAAATGACTGATTTCAGACAACATTAAATAGATCCTATTTTCTAGGATCCTCACTTCTGGGAGCCTGTGGAAATCAAAATATGATGAATCTTCATATAGTAGAAGCCAAGCAGGTTCATCACTTTATCTGTCCTTAATATCTAATTCAAAAGTAACCAGCTACATTCACAGCAGGGCTTACAAGATAAATTAATTCAAAGCCCTTAGCAACCTTACAATAACTAGAATTAAACTTTCCTTGTCAGGAGCTTAACTATGGTTAAAATTTAAATTAAAAATGTCTTTTTGAAAGTTTTGAAATTAATAAACCCAATTCATTTGTGACACTAGAGACAATTTGAGTTTTGCAATTAAATAACCAAAGGGAAAATCATTTGAAATATTTTTTGAATGTCTTAAAAGTTAAAAAATCATGTTTAAAATGAAAAGTCTTGGGGGTGCCTGGGTGGCTCAGTTGGTTGGGTGACTGCCTTGGGCTTGGGTCATGATCCCAGGATCTTGGGATCCCCCCAAGTAGGGCTTCTTGCTCAGCAGGGAGTCTCCTTCTCACTCTGCCTGTGCCTGCTGCTCCCCCTGCTTGTGCTCTCTCACTCTCTCTCTCTCTTAAATAAATAAAAATAAAATATTTTTTAGGGCGCCTGGGTGGCTCAGTGGGTTAAAGCCTCTGCCTTCGGCTCAGGTCATGATCTCAGGGTCCTGGGATCGAGGCCCGCATCGGGCTCTCTGCTCAGCAGGGAGCCTGCTTCCTCCTCTCTCTCTGCCTGCCTCTCTGCCTACTTGTGATCTGATCTCTCTGTGTCAAATAAATAAATAAAATTTTAAAAAAATAATAAAAAATAATAATAAAATGAACTCTTCTTTTAAAAAAAATATTTTTTTAAATTTAAAAAAATAAAATGAAAACCCAAGTTGGGTTTTCCACTTTGGTAAGTTGTTTGTATCTTGGTTATAATATTAATATACTTTCCATCTTTAAATTTTGACTATAATAAAAATAATGCTTCCTATATTTATTTAGCTACAAATTATTTAAAATACAATTAAGCACGAAGTATGGCTAAACATTTTTAAGTAGATGATTATTTGGAGCTTTAAATTGTACATATTTAGAAGGCAAGAGTGTTTTCTTAGTCCTAGAAATTGATGGGTCACTTCCTCAGTGTTAATTACTTACAGTGTAAGTACAAAGAAAAATTATCAAAATAGTTTGCTAATATTAACTTCCTTTTGATTTTATCCTCTGATTTGCAAGGGGGAAAAAAGCACTTTTACTGCCAATCCTTGTACCAGAAAGCTCATCATGTATTACAATTAATTAAAAAAACAATTTTTGAATGCACAGTATCCAATGTTATATTTTTCACCTGATAAGAGGTGCAAATTTTTTCAACTCGTGTTTGTCTAATGTTTAGGACGTATTTTCAGAATTATATTTAAAATATTTTTTGGATCAAATGAAGGTGTCTCTCCTATTCTTACTACTGCCAAGCCTATGATTTACACACAGTTTAATTATTCAGATGTTTATTATGTTCTACATAATGAAATTTGGACCCTCATATTTTCTTCCTACATGCTCGATGCAAGCTGCAATTATAGCCACAGATATCTGTTTATTTGATGAATTTTGCTTCTTCTGCATAGTTTGATAAATATGGAAATAAGTCAAAACCTACTTTATATACAGTAATTAAAGTGAAAAATCTAGTCATGATGCAAATCCTTAATTGGACTCCAGGAGAGATATGCAGAATTTCTCTTTAATAATATGAGATGACTAGGGACAGAAAAACAAAGCACACTAAAATATGGTTTAGAAGCACAATTAATCACAAAACAGAAAACAACCAATTTAGCATAGCTCATTCAGTGACTCTCATGGCTCAGGTAATGTTCTTTTAATCATCTGGCTCTAATATTAAGGTTGTGTCATGTGCATCTGAAATAAAATACAATATATATGCTGATCTTCAGTATGAAACATGTTCTTTGGTCTAATTTGTAAACAGAGCCCTTTCATAATAAAATGCTTAGACTACTTAATGACATGTAAGTGAATGATCAAAGCAGTACAAAATGGTTTAAACTGTATTCGTTAAATATATTAATTCTTAGGAAAAAATAAATAAATAAATAAGCCTGCAGAGCTCATGGTAATTGGGTAGTTCTTGTGGAAATTTCGTTTGTCCTAATAAAGTAGAAACAACTAGCCAAGAGATGTTTTAGGCTTATGACAACATAAAGGATATACTTGTTAAGCAAAATTAAATTAATGTACCCTGAGATGGTGCAGATGTGGCTAGAAAGCAAATCGTAAAAACATCTAAGACCATAAATGTTTGTTTTCATGTGCGATATGTGCATTTTTTTCTAACCAGCTAAAAATTAGCCATCGTTGTCCCCTAATTTGATTGTAAAGATTATTCTCCATATAGGTTTTTGTAATATCTCATTAAGGAAATAATTATATCAGCAGGCTTAACCAGAAAAAAAAAGCTAGATTTATTGTGCTACTTTGTTTAAATAGAAATCCCATTATTCTGTTCTTCTGTAGAAATTGTATTGTCCTATACTAAACAAATCAGAGTAGTGCTTTCAAATTTGGAAATGATCTCTTTCCAAAGTTATACTGAACTGCCTATGTATGCCCAATATGCCCTTCCATTTGTGTTCTGAGAAGAGCCAAAAATGAGGCTTATGCCTCTTCACTTCATAGAAACTCAGTGATATTATCACAAGGATCATTTTTCTATTCCCCAGATGTGTCCATCCGGAGACACCATGACTTCAGCCTCCATGCTGAGAGCAGCTGAAATCAGAGAGGCTTGATGTCCAATATTCAAATCACCACAAAACTCTTTCTAACCCAGAATGTCTACCTTGCCAAACAGATGAAAGAGACCAAAGACAATTGAGTTTAGATGGAGTCTTCTTCTGGGTTCCCAAGATGACCTGACATTCTCTATGAGGCACCTGCCATAAAACTTAAAGACTTCCGGGAAGCTGCCCTTTGATGTCATTTAATGACAGCCAGCCAGCCTTTTATGTGGTACTGGGGCACATGTTTTAGTTTGCAAACCGAAGCGCAGTTTAATAGCAAATAATTTCTACACCTAATCAGGGTAATATTAATGACACTCTAAAATACATATGTACAATCAAAAAGTGAAAAATGTATTTTGCTTTGGTTTGTAAGAGAAACATGTAATTGATCAGATATTAAAAATGGATTTATTATATAAATTTCACATGGGCCAGTATTTTTTCTTATATTATAATAAGACTGTCTTAGTGCTTTCATATAAATACATCAACTTTAGAAGTAACCTGTGCTACATTGAACTACCATGTACTTAATACACTTGCAGAAGTATTTAAAAGGTGGAAATATGTTTTCTTATTTACTGAATCTTTGGTTCTCCATTTTCCACTTTACCTTTTGAAGATTATTTACTTTTTAAAAGACTGGCTAAAAGATCATTTACACTGTTTTCTCTTTAATTTCCCACTTTCCAATGTCAGTGTTCCTAAAATCAAACTCTGGGAAAACTATTTGCAAAATTAAATGCAGTCAATCCTTCTCCATGCCTTCAGACAAATTAATGATTCATTCTTTGTTGAGTTCAAATTAGGTATAACCACATACCTGGACTTTTCCTATAGTGCTCATAAGAAAAAAAAAGGCAAAGAATATCTTTCAGTAGCCCTGGAAGGCAATTTTTAGCTATATTAGATAAATGGTTTCAGATTACCTCAATCTAATTTCATTTTATCAGATAAAAATAAAACTACAATCCATTGGAACATGGTACCTACATTATTTATGTAGTAATCAAATAATACAGGGTAATTTCTTGCTAATTAGTCCTTTCATTCATTTTCTGTTTCAAAACAAAATTATTTTATTGGTCTCATGTTCTAGAAATTGCTTCATTACAAAGAAAATCTAACATAGGTTTAATTTTAAACTGTATCATGTGGAATTGCTTTTATATTCTATAATATTTGTAATATGTATGATAGAACTACAAAATAGAATAACTCTTATCAGATTAAATCATATTCCCTAAAACTAATAAATAAATAAATAAATAAACTTATTCCTGAAGATTTTAGCCAACAGTGATGTAATCTTATAGAGAGATATTTATTTGGGAGACTATTACAAATATTTATAGATATATATTTCACTAGCAACTTTTTCTTTTCCATAATAAAAATCCTAGATATTTCACTCTACCTACTAGAGTGGCTGTGTTATTAGCTGTTATGCAACAGCTCTTTCCTAAGTGTCTGTATGGTGCACAGATCCATGCTAGTTGTGTCATTTAAAATTTTTTAAAGGCTAAAATCATGCCATCATTTTAAACATCTAACAGATTATTGCTATCATTGCAAAAGAAGAAGGAAGAGGAGGAAAAGAAGGAGAAGAAGGGAAGGAAGGAAGGAAGGAAGGAAGGAAGGAAGGAAGGAAGGAAGGAAGGAAGGAAAGGAGGAAGGAAGAAGGGAGGGCGGGAGGAAGAAAAGAAGGAAAGAAAATGATACAATGTTTTCTGTTGTCTAAAAATAATACACTACAATGTACAAACAACCTCAGTCTTCTCACTGGAAATACATAGGCATAATTGCATGTTACAAAGCCATTTTTGATCCTGTGAAGCCTCAAAAAATGCCTGTAATTTATTATTTCTCTCTAAATAATTTATAGAAAGATTGACACACCAGGTATTTTCAATCCTAAATGTGTCAATTTTAAGAAAAAAATGTAGACTGAGTTATTTATCTAATACTTCTTTATCATTTAAAATATCTTAAGCTTTTAAATATCTAAAAGGAAATAAACAAAACAATGTAACATAGTTAACATATCAAACTATAATTAGCATTTATAGCGCAATGTGTTCTGTGTCAATCATGACCAACAAAATAGCTTTTACTCCTCCAACATGTTAGAAATGCATATGAGAACACCACCCTTTGAAAAACATGAATATACACACTCCACAAAGTGTGACATCAGAGAATTCTTACAGTTTCATGATCTGACAATAAAAATTATTATTTTTCTCTGAAGGCATATTTTTGCAAAAAGCAAAACATGTATGGTTTCTCCCCTACAATGCCCCCCACCCACAATTTGGGTAGTTAGGAAGAAATCTGCTAATTGTTTCATAAATTTGAAAAACTATGCTTTGGGCAAAACTCTGACTCCTTTGCCACTTCTCTTCAAAATATTTCAAATTTTGAAAGTGCAGTCTAATTCATATAGTACCAAAAGTCTTGGTTAATACCTTTCTATTTCTATTCTATTTCTATTTCTCTCTCATATTTTATCATATGGGCATATAAATCGGAGGGGGGAAAAGCCCATTCATCTGTTTATCACAGGATTATAATTTTACTGTGAGTAGTGATTCCTTTTGAAGAGATACACTGTTGAAATTGGCAATATCGGTTAAGAATCCTAAGTCTTGGGGCTCCTAAGTGGCTCAGTCTGTTAAGCATCTGCCTTCGGCTCAGGACATGGTCCCAAGGTCCTAGGATTGAGCCCCCATATCAGGCTCCTTGCTCAAAGGGGAGCCTGCTTCTCCCTCTGCCTGCCTCTTCCTCTGCTTGTGCTCTCTCTCTCCTTCTCTGACAAATAAATAAACGAATCCTAAAAAAAAAAAAAGAACCCTACATCTTGTGCAGGCTATTTTGTGAAGTGTTCACCACCCAAATATAATAATAATGTAATAATTAAAGTAGTGCATCCCCACCTCAAAAAAAAAAGTGAATTCTACCGTTCTGGGTGAAGAATAAATTCAAACCACATCATTTCAACTATTATTTCAGAAGGAAAATATCATGTTTCTCAGTCTAAAGATGTCATTATAAAATATGTTGCCGTGTGCAACTAATTTAAGTTTCTTACTTTAAGATATATGTTATGATTATGGAATAATTTAAAATATTGTCCTTTAGCCTACAATCCCACAAGCATATGTGCCCTCTCATACTTATAAATCTGCTCTTGAGAGAATAATAATAAAACTAGCAAAACTTGCATGGTACTTACTCTGTGCCAAATACTGTGCTCATCCTAATACAACTCGTTTCAACTTTGTGCAATAAGTGGAAATAATTACCTATGTATTACAGAATCATTACCCACATACTACAAATATGTCCATATATTTGAGGCACAGATAGGTTAAGTACCTTACCCTAGGTCACATAGTCAGTATGCAAAAACACCACTGAGGCTGTTCTTATTGGGCTGAGAGAAACAGACATAACTTTCTAAGTAGTTGGGCAAGCAACTAGAATTTCCTAGCTTCAACATCCTAAGGACAGGATATAGACCTTACCATGAAGGAAAGGCAGAGGGTCAGAAAGAGACGGCCAGTGAAATCAGAGTGAGCAACAACTAGCCTCCTGGTCAGCCAGATAGCCTGAAAACCACCCTTCTTTATTTAACTTTTTTTTTTCAACTATACTCTACCCCCCAAGGTGGGGCTTTAACTCATGACCCAGAGATCAAGAGTCCTATGCTCTACCACAGTGCCAGCCAGGCATCCCGGAGAACCACCCTTCTTAAAAGGAAATGATCACAGAGCTCGCAATCCTCTCCCCATGATTTAAGAGCCTCCACTTCTCCAACCATGGGGAAAGGCTGAGTGAAGAGAAGTTGCACCATAGGTCATCAAATAGAGATGAACACTGAAAGATTGGCCCACCTTGGCCTGAAACCCAAAGGGAGAGGGAGGCAGGAGAAGCTGGGACAAGCAGCATGGACAAGCAACAGCAGAGTACTGGATGCCCAGAGTGACAACTGTATGACAGAGACATTCTGTAAAGAGATCAAACCCATTCAATAGAGGAAAGGTGGCAACCAAACTTAGAATGGTTTTCACTGAGAGCATCAGAGCCTCGCTCACTGAACATTCATCTAAAGGGGTACAAGGCTATACTACCTGTCCTCCAAAACTGCAGATGTGGGAAATGAGGACCAAAGGAAACAAAAGGATATGACTAGAGAAGATTTGAGAGAGCAGAAGGCACAAATCAGTCACCATCAAAAACGTTTACCCGTTCCCCATGCTGGCACCTGGTAATGTGGTCAGAGAAACAGTTGGCCCTGGCACAGTCTGCAATTAACTGTAACATTTGATTTCTTTTTTTTTATTTGCCCCAGGGGTACAGGTCTGTGAATCATCAGGCTTACACCTTTCACAGCACTCACCAAAGCACAAACCCTCCCCAATGTCCATAACCCATCCACCCTATCCCTACCCTCCCACCCCCCAGTAACCCTCAGTTTGTGAGATTAGGAGTCTCTTATGGTTTTTCTCCTTCCCCATCCCATCTTGTTTCATTATTTTTCCCTCCCTACCCCCCACAACCCCCCGCCCTGACCCTCGAGTTCTTCATATGAGAGAGATCATATGATAATTGTCTTTCTCTGATTTCATATTTAGTAAATGGAGTTGAGAGGGCTTTTTTTTTTAATTTATTTATTTGACAGAGAGATAGAGAGCACAAGTAGGTAGAGCAACAGGCAGAGGGAGAGGGAGAAGCAGGCTTCCTCTGAGCAGGGAGCCCAATGTGGGACTCGATCCCAGGACCCTGGGATCATGACCTGAGCCGAAGGCAGCCACTTAACTGACTGAGCTACACAGGTGCCCTGAGTTGAGAGTTTTTGCTCAGAGCCGTTAGAGTGTTCTCCAGACAATCTGATTTTAATTATAAGTTTAAGAACCTTAATAGGAGTTTGTCATGTTCTAATAGCTAAATACAGCCGAATCCTAACAAGACACTGGACACTGGACAGATGTGCAGAGATAACATGACCCAGGGTGCCTATTTCTCCCAGACAGATGGGGAAGGGTGAAAAAGACAAAAGAGTGCCAAGACTCTTGTGGATGCCTTGTAGAGTACATTACCAAGTTCATTCCTTCAGTTTATTCTCCACTGAGTATCAGAGTACTTGGTATATGCTATAAGATAATGGGTTGAGAATGCTGATTCCAATTAAGGAAACAATTTGTTCCATATTGACTGGGCTTAACATTTTTTTGAGCACTTTCCTTTCCCCATCTCCATCCCATCTTTTTTTCTTGTTCTTCACTTTTCTCTTTGCCAGGCCCTTTTGTTTTTCTTAACCCTAAGGATCTCTGTCCTCTTTGATGCAGTTCACATCAGCCTGACAACCTCCCTCCCTGTACACCTGTGTCAATTAAACTGAGTGATGCTATGTGGACCATTAGAGTAAAATATATGTCTTCCACCCTCTTCTCTGAAACTTTTAAACTACTTTTTGGTTTGTAATTTATAGTTTTTAAAAGCTCTAAATATATGCGGGAAATGATTTCAGCTTTTCTTTCCAATTCAAATGTACGTAGGGAGGTATTTAGTATGTGCCCTGAACAGAAGTTAGCTAATTTGAAAATCTATTTGAACCCTATCCAATTATAGCATAAGATATTACAATATAAAGTATCTTTTCTGCTATACAAAGTCTTCTATTTTAGAAAAAGCTAACTGATAGAAGTTAATACAAATAAAAAGCATCATCGCTTTAAAATTCATTATGTTTGCATTCGACTCCCACGTAGCCCTCATTATCTCCTTGTAGTTGGTGCCTGTAGCCCTGTACTCATTTTTGCAATTTTCAAGAAGGAATTTTTATTTCTTTCAATTACATATGTTCCCAATATTTCAGTTTGCCCCTAACTTTTTTCCAACAAAGGGCCAAAAGTCATAGTTTTGCTTTGTTATTTTTGCTACAATCAACATTACAGCTAATGTCCTTTGTCTAAATTGTTCTTCATTATCCCCTAAGTCTTTGTGATTGTGGCTTTTTGCATTATATTTTTCCCAGTATTGCATCTCCAGTCTCTTGAATATCTAATGTGTTGATATTATTTTCTGAGACTCTCATTATTTCTAGCACTCTACCCAGAGTAAACAATGTATATTCCATTATTTTCTAAATTGCCTTTACACTATTTTAGGAAAGTTTGAATAATCACATAACTATAATGCATGACTCTGAATTCCTTTTTTGTTTTTTTTTTTGTTTTTTTTTTTTTTTTTTTTTTTTTTTTTTTTTT
>LNAC01000190.1:627069-688129 GCA_002007465.1 Ailurus styani
TTTTTTTTTTTTTTTAAAGATTTTATTTATTTATTTGACACAGAGAGAGAGATTACAAGTAGGCAGAGAGGCAGGCAGAGAGACAAGGAGAGGAGGAAGCAGGCTCCCTGCTGAGCAGAGAGCCCGATGCGGGCCTCGATCCCAGGACGCTGAGATCATGACCTGAGCCGAAGGCAGAGGCTTTAACCCACTGAGCCACCCAGGCGCCCTGAATTCCTTTTTTTTTTTTTTGATTGACCAGGGCCAATTGGTATAAATACAGAAACTGTTCACACTTTAATAGAAAATAAATTATTTCAGATTATATATTTTTAAACTCTAAGAGAAATGAATCAAAATATATGTTTAAATACAAAAGCCAAAAAAAGTCATGATTTATGTTACTTAAAGAAATAGCATTTTAAATATAAAACTTGGAGAATTTGGAATTCTTATGAAATAAATCTTAAATTCCCATCTTCTTCATTATTCTCTTTTGTTGTACTGCTTTCAGAGTAGAAACAGCCAACCAGGAATGGAATTTATAAAAAAGTTGTTCTTTGTGGTTAATATTTTGATTTTTTTCCTAGGTGGGTCAGGAAAAAAAGAAATGGAAAATACTTTAGGAATTAAATACAATCTATATATAACATTTGAATAATAAAATCACATATCAAGCAGATATAATACTCCTTTTGTAATGTTTAAAAAATTTTAGATGTCTGGTATTTTTACATGGCCTTGATATTCAAATGACAAAACATAAAAATTTCTGCCCATTTTTAGAAGGGAAAATGGGATGAAGGGAGAAATCATAATCATGAATAAAAGGAAGTTTGTGCAAGGTGATTTGTAATTATGTAACCTGGAATCAGGACAAAACCCTAAATCTCACCTCCTTATTGTCAAAAAGTTTATGAGAATATATTCATTAATAAAAAATTATTGATTTACATATAATTTTAATATCATGCTAAAAATTAAACTCCAGTTGTATCCAAGAATAAAACCTATGCAAAAAGAAGTATTTAATGATTGCCACGGGGATCACAAAAAGAGGTGGTGCTCAATCTGATTTTGTTAAACGTGTATTTTTCTGCTGCAATTCCAGAAAGATCACAACCAGCATCTAGAGCAGCCTCAAGTATGCTCTTTGAATTATGGCAAAAGTTGCTCTTCCAACACACCCGAGACCACAGTTCCAAAACCAAAACCTGAAGGCAGTCACGGGTGACTACAGAAAATCCAAAGGTGATGCGGAGACAGGGTGAGACATCCATGTTACAAAAGAAAAGCAACTTCCCTCCACTGGAACCTGCATCTCGACAACAGCTTGGCTCTCAAAACTGTGGAAAGTATTAAGTTGAAGTATTGATTTCCAGAGCAAACATGTCCACCATTAGGAGGCTAATGTTTCACTGAGAAACAGTTTATTTTCTACTCGAAGTTGTTTTTGACAAATGCCATGATATAATGGATTATCTGAGCACATTGATGCTTATTTATTTGGATAGAGGAGGCCCTGAAACACCGTTAGTTAGATACTGTAATAGGTAATATTTTAAATACTCAGCTAATGTTAGAAGTAATTAAGATCGCTCCATGTCTCTAGAGGAGATTTCAGAGAAACAATCTTTCTAGGCAAGCTTAAGGAGTCAGGAATCCGTTTTGAACAGGCATTGTTAGGTGTTCTGAATACAGAGACGTCACCCTCCTGCTGTTTGAAACCGCATCAACTGGAAAACCTGCGAAAGAAGTTGCCAATGCTACCCAAAGTGGCCAGCATGCTCTGAAAGGCTGGCCAAGAGCCAAAAACTTTTAAAGACAAATACACCCAATTTCTAATGATACTGAGTTGTTGTTTTTTTTTTAATTATGGCAAGTTTAACATATAAATAATTATGGGAACCACTTCCATGAACTCCGTACACAGCATTTTCATTCCTGGAATTAGAAATAGCTATGACAACAACCTCTTACCTCTATCTTTAAAATTCAGATTCTTGGAGTGGTTGCCAAATCCCATGGTTAGGTGCACAGAGTGAGAAATAAAATATACAAAGTGAAAGCAATCAGTGAGAGGAAGGTGAACTTTTAGACTTTGTTTTAACATGCCTATGGGTCAATTCTTATTTTCATATTATTTTAAATGAAGCCCTCACAAGAACACTTTCTTTTTTTTTTTTTTTAAAGATTTTATTTATTTATTTGACACAGAGAGAGGGATCACAAGTAGGCAGAGAGGCAGGCAGAGAGAGAGGAGAGAGGAGGAAGCAGGCTCTCCGCCGAGCAGAGAGCCCGATGCGGGCCTCGATCCCAGGACCCTGGGATCATGACCTGAGCCGAAGGCAGAGGCTTTAACCCACTGAGCCACCCAGGCGCCCAAGAACACTTTCTCCATCTATTTCTTTTACTTCATGGGAAATGATAGCAAACCACGGTATGTAAATGACATCTGTCTCTTATACATGTTTCTATATAAAATATCTCTATGATATAATGATTTTTGTTTAAATTAAAGCATTAATGAGCTATTTAACGAAGAGTGGAGTCTAAATGAAGATTTGCTGTTGAGACTATAAAAAAACAAGCCTGTATGTTTATAAGATTTTAAATTGATAAAAGTATAAATTCGTACATTATCCTTCTGTATCAGTGATGCTCAAAAGAGGAATGAGTTTGAAAATGTTAGAAAAGGAAGGAAAAGAGATCAAATGCGTGATGCCATGAGGGAAACCCACAAGGGCATAGGGAGATGAGATGGATGGACAAGGAGGAAATTCCTGAAAGACGAGAGAAATCAGAAAGTCAGAGGGCCAGAGGTCAGTGAAGTCTTTATTAACTTTGCCACTATACCCATTACCAGAAAATACTGTCTGTGCCATCAATGCAAAGATACAAGTCGCAAAGTCCACAAAACATTTCCTATTTTGCAGGTGTTGGTAAGACCTACAGACTCTGACAAGTTCTACCAAAAGCATTACTTTTTTTAAAAGAAGGGGCTCGACCATAAGTGACTCACCTTTATTTTTGTTACCATATTCACCTTGTTTCCCCCAAATTTACATATTTTTTGCCAGACCAACTAAATCTCTTTTCCAGGCTTATTAAATCTCTTTCGTGCTAATGTACTCACTTCCTACAATTTGCACTACAGTACCCCAAATTTGTCCTCACTCTGCACAAGTGCTTTATGAAGACTCTCATTGTTTGCCAAGAAATTAACTCTCAAGAACAGGCAGAGGTTCCTATACAAGTGCTAATGAGCACTTGGCTCCCACACAGCAGCCACCGCAGCCCCCACACAACAGTGTTAAGTATTTAACACCTTTAGGGAAGCCTCCTGGGTTGAGGACAAAGCCCTCAAAGGAGGATGTTCTAATCCCCAACCCCAGCGGTTCTCAAACTCTGGCCTGTTTGGCAGATCTCAGAATCACACAAGGCACTTCCTAAAATAAAGATCCTGATGCTGTGGGGCTGGGATGAGGCCCAGGAATCTGCATCTTTGTGAGTCCATTCCACCGTCACCCCCCATCTAATGCAGCTAGTTCATGGATAAGGTGTACTGTGGAGTATCCCAGTTTCTGCTTGCAGTCTGGACATGATTGTTAACAGGACCCCTGCCCCTTTTATTCTCTAAGTATCCTTGTTTGGACAGAGTGGATCATGACCAACACTGGACCCAGCATGAAAGAATCACTCACACGGGCCACATTTTGAGCAGCCCTATTCAAGACTGTCTTTAAAGACAGGAAGTGGTCCTTACTGATCTCCAGATCACTCTATCACAATTGCATGCATTCATTTGACAACTATTTTGGAATGCTTACTATGTGCCAGGTATTGACTTAGGTGCTGGGACACAGTAGCAAATAAGGCATGTAGACCGTATTCTGTAAAGGTGGGGAGAGTCAGGTAATAAACAGGGAAGCAATACATACACAAAAACAACATCAGATAAAAAATGCTGGGCAAAACTGAGACAGGAATTGACTTAGAAAGTACCTGTGCAAGGACAGCAAAACAGTGGTCAAGCAGGGAAGGCTTGGCTGAAGAGGTGACAAGGGCAAAGAACCGGAAACATAAGTTCTTGATGCACACAGAGTGTAAGTCAGTGTGGCTGATGGGAGAGTGGGCTAGGATGAGGTCAGAAAAATAATCATCATAATGACATAATGAGCCAGGTGCAGTTGTACACTCCTTATATCCATTAGTTCACTTCATGTTTATAGTAACTCCATGACGGAAGTACTATTTTTCCCATTTTACAGATGAGGAAACAGAATCCTGGAGATTTAAGCAACCTGACGAAAGACCCACAAGTAGCAAGTGATGGAGCCAGGATTCGAAGCCAGGCAATTTGGTTCATGCTCATGCTCTCAAACCGTCTCTCAATGATGACAATAGTAATTGTAGTAGTGATTATAATAATAATTAATAAATCAGCTAATCTTGTGAGAGTGTTCACTATTACCTCTTTTCATATATACCCTTGTCTCATTCTTACAAAGATCTTTGGAGACAGACACTATTATTTTCCCTATTTTACTTATGAGAAAAACTGAGTCACAAAGAGGGGTTTATAACTTGCCCATGGTTATAAGTCAGCAAGTGTTTGAGCAGGAATAGATGGCCTTGAGTGTTGCAATTCATGAAAGGTGCTACTGAGTTAGAAAACTTTGGCCTTTTTCTATACATACGGTTTTGCTCTAAAATAAAGAGTCCAAATGATTTTCCAGTAATTTTCCTGGCTTTAATATATATCTTTAAAGTGGATGGAATCTCTTCAGAAGCACTCATGTCTTTTTTCAACATCTAAATTATTTTCTCCTAAATTATCACACTTTATGGGCCTCCCTATATTTCCTTGGCACATTTTCACATTTCTCTGCTTTCTAACAGTGCTTTTGCTCTCCTTTTGTCCCTTAACTATGCATGGTTTGGGTCACTTCTTTTTCATTTATAAAGACTACGTTTTTAGGATTCTCCATTTTAAATTAAATATTTTTTGAAACCCTGCCTTCTGCCAAGGGCACGAGAGGTCCAGTTCTTAAGTCTCCACGTAAACAGCAGTGGAGGGACACAGAGCTGTGTGTCTCTAATACAAGGCATGACACAAGAAGCCTCCCTTAACTTATGTGCATGATTTAATCCCACAAAGCTCATCCCCACGCCTCCACACCATCATCACAAAGCACACCATTTTCTCCAAACGAAAACCACTTTAGGTAATTATTCTGCACTTACTTCTTCCTTTTAAAGTTGTTCTTAAAATCATTCTAAAATGGACACCACATGCATAAAATGCTGGGGCTGAGAGCCACAGTAGTGAGCCCTCCACTCATGAAGAGAGAATGTAGAAAATGGATGGAAAGTAAAAAGAATTCATCTATATGTGCTAATTCCAGAATTTTTGCACACCTGATGACGTTCTAAAACTATTTGCTCTGAAAACATATCCCATTGTCTCTTTAGCTTCCTCATTATTGTTTCACAAATAATAATAAATCTAAAGCACAGAGAGGTTAAGTGACTTGCTCAAAGCTACACAAATCAAATGGTAAATACTAGAAATAATCAAAGAAACGGAATAGATGAGCAGGACACCACCTTCATAAGGCAAAGAGATGGGAATCTGAAAATCTGTATCAAATCACACAAACACGGGAGGAAATACAACCAGAGAACAATTCCAAAAAACAAAGCAGAAGAAGACCATATTTAATCTAATCAAAATCTAGCAAGTGTGTTGGAGAAATCATCCAGCTTTAGATTTTCAAAAACCGTTAGTTGTCAAATTAGATGGAAGATGAAAGAAGAAATTGCCTTTTGCTGAGACCTACTGCTAAATTTGGTCAATTTTGTTGTTTATCAGTGCATAAAGTCCTTGCACTTACCATTTGACAAATCTGGAGAAAAAACACTTGCTGCAATCAGGTGAAGTAGGTTATTAATGGTTCTGAACAGATATACAGGATTGCCTCATCCTGAGGCAATTAAGGCTGGGAAGAAAGCGTGTTTAAAATCTCTGAGGAATAACTATCATGGAACAGGTGGTCTTCTACAATTGCCATTGTTTGTATAATTCTGAATTGTTCAGTATATTTCTTCTCTTAACAAATCCCACTCATGAATTCAGGGGTCTTCTTTTCTTCTTAACCCCAGCTCAAGAACAACAACAACAAAAATCACACAAAGGAAGGCTGGAGATTTTAGAAAGGAAAAATTGAAGCCAAAAATAATGAGCATCATAACACTTCATACTATTAAACTTGGATGAAAATGGATACACACCAGTGAAAATAAGAACATAAATCAAATTAAACTAAAACTTTTGGGTGACTTTTGCAAGTTGAATCCCTGAATCACTTTGACCTTAGCCACTCAGTCTAATTACTTGCCTATCAAAATTGTAAAGCAAAGCACTTGTAAGTTACTGAGGTTAAAGTTCTTGGGAGGGAAAACTTTCTGTTTCCAAATACAAAGATATAGGTAAACAAAATTCAATCAATGTCCAAGTTACTATTAAAATGTCTTTTCCTCCAGGAATCTGTCATCAACTATCTCCCCTCCACACACATATGCGCTATGCACACTAGCACAGCATTAGATCTGATAATCCTAAGTGATCTCTCAAAGTGTCCTACACTCCCTTAGTCTAGCAGAAGTCACACATTATTGCCATTCCTTCTATAACTGTCTTTCCTTCTATCAAAGTGTATTCAACCTCAAGTAGTGAAATACCAAATAAAATGACTTAAACAATAAACATACTTATCCTCTCCTTATCATGAAGATGAGAGACGGAGTGGATCAACATGGCCATCAAAGGACGAATTTCTTTCTCTCCTTCCTTTCTGTCACCCTCAGCTCATCAACTGACTCACCTCATGGTCCTGAGATGGCTACAACATCTCTCCAGACAGACCTAGAGTGGAACCCGGATTCAGTCAATTACATACTGAGTGGATAATTTGTGTCCTGGTCTGTCTGTGGAAATTCCTTCTTCCACCTGCTATCTGGGCATAACTCTTTCTAGTATCCTCTTCCATGTTCAAAAGTGTCTCTGTTTGGATGAGAAATTGTATGATCACTCTCTTGAATGTTCTGGACAAGTTTCTTCAATTCCTTGAGCCCCAACTTCCTTTAAATGAAATGACACCTCTTGAATGAGGTACATATGAGTGAGAATTACATGAGATAGCTTATGTAAAGTCCCCAACATCTGGTTGATTCTGAATGGAGAACAGTTCTTTAGATAAACTGCTTTGATGTTGAAGAGGAACTGGAACATGGGAAGTTAGGTAGTTAGAGAAGAACGTTAAAATTATTCAAGTGGCAAGAAACAAAGGAGTAAAAAGAAGAAAGAAATTAGGAGCAAGCTGCAATTGGAGGACTTAAAGACAAATTGACCATGGGCCTAAAGGGGAAGAAGTGTGGAAAGAAAACTCCTTGACTATGAATCTAAAGGACTGAAAACTGGTGATCCTATTAAAGAAAATATGAAGTAGACTTGAAGGAGGGGGAAAAGACAGACCAAGGAGATATTCAGCTCCACTTTGGACCAGACTGGTTTAACATGAGAGGGGTGGATTAAGAAGTGCGTGTGTGATGAGTACCCATCCATGTGTGGGGTTGTTGAATCACTATATTGTACACCTGATACTAATATTATACTGTAGTTCAACTAACTGGAATTTGAATTAAAACTTTTTGAAGGGGCACCTGGGTAGCTCAGTTGGTTAAATGCCTGCCTTTGGCTCAGGTCATGATCCTGAGGTCCTGGGATGGAGCCCCAAATCAAATTCCCTGGTTGGTGGGGAGTCTGCTTCTCCATCTCTCTCTGCCACTCCTCCCTGCTTGTGTTATCACTCTCTCTCTCAAATAAATAAATAAAATCTTTTTAAAAAAAAACTTTTCTGGGGCACCTGGGTGGCTCTGTGATTAAGCATCTGCCTTTGGCTCAGGTCATGATCCCAGGGTCCTGGAATCGAGCCCTGCATTGGGCTCCCTACCCAGCAGGAAACCTGCTTCTCCTTCTCCCACTTACCCTGCTTGTTTGTGTTCCCTTTCTCGCTGTGTCTCTCTCTGTCAAATAAATAAATAAAATCTTTAAAAAAAAAAACACTTCTAAAAAGGATAGGAAAGGAAGGAAGAAAGAGAAGAAAGAAAGAAAGAAAGAAAGAAAGAAAGAAAGAAAGAAAGAAAGAAAGAAAGAAAGAAAGAGAAAGAAAGAAAGAAAGAAAGAAAGAAAGAAAGAAAGAAAGAAAGAAAGAAAGAAAGAAAGAAAGAAAGAAAGAAAGAAAGAAAGAAGGGAGGGAGGGAGGAAGGGAGGAAGGGAGGAAGGGAGGGAGGGAGAAAAAAGAGATAAGAAATACACAACTCTGCTAGGAAATGGGAAATGGCGCCCAGAGAGTAAAACAGAGCCTGAGGCTGGAGAGAGGTACTTAGGAGTTATCTGAATACGGGGCACCTGGCTGGTTCAGTCAGTAGAGCATGCGAGTCTTGATCTTGAGGTTGTAGGTTTGAGCCCCATGTTGTGTGTAGAGAATACTTAAAAAAAATAAAATAGGAAGTTGTCCATGCAATTTTTTTAAACACGATCATCAGTTGTTGTTTTTTTTTTTAAGATTTTATTTATTTGTCAGAGAGAGAAAGAGAACACAAGTGGGAGAACGGCAGGCAGAGCAGGCAGAGCAGGCATAGGGAGAAGCAGGCTCCCTGCTGAGCAAGAAGCCAGATGGGACATTCAGTTTCAGGACCCTGGGTTCATGACCCGAGCAGAAGGCAGATGCTTAACCGACTGAGCCATCCAGACACCATTCTCTCTCTCTTTTTTAATTTCTATATTTATTTTTTTGCTAACATATTTTATTCTTTTTAATTGTTTTTTTGGCTTTTTTTTTTTTAGATTTTATTTATTTGTCAGCAAGAGAGAGAGAGAATGAGAAAGAGAGCACAAGCAGGGAGAGCCACAGGCAGAGGGAGAAGCAGACTCTCCACTGAGCAAGGAGCGGGATGCAGAACTCGATCCCAGGACCATGGGATCATGACCTGAGCCGAAAGCAGATGCTTAACCAACTTAGCCACCTAGGCACCCCCATGAGTTATTTTTTAAGTTTTTATTTAAATTCTAGTTAGTTAACATATAGTGTAATGTTGGTTTCAGGAGTCGAATTTTAAAAATAGAGAATGCTTCACAAATTTGCGTGTCATCCTAGTGACAGCCGTGCTAATCTTCTCCATATCATTCCAATTTTAGTGCATCCACATGCAGTTTTAGAAGCTCAGAAAAATATTATTGAAGCAAAGAGTATAAAGAAGAAAAGTAGACCAAGGGCAGAAATTTGATGGGGAACGTATATTTAAAGTTGGGAGTTAAAGCTTGATTTTTGCAACAAACTAAAAAGATATTTCAGTTCCAAAGACCTGTTCTTGAGGAGGAAAAGGCTGGTTCAGGACTCAGAAAACCAGCTGATCTGGATGTATGAATTAATTATGCCTTCAGCTCTACTTCATTCCACATAAATCCCCAATCCCATAGAGTTTATGTCAAAACTATAGTGAATGATTAAAAAATAATTCAATCCTCAACATATCGTAAGGAATGCCTGTCTCTTTTTTGAAATGTCTTTATGTTGAAGTTCTGTTATTTGTGTTGCTATTCTCAGCACAATCACACACCTCCTCCAGAAGCAAGTGCAGAGTTATTCACCACAGCAGATTGCACAAAACATTCCCTCTGAAAGGAAGGGGCAAAGCATATGTCCCCATGTGACCACTACCTTACATCTTAGACTCTCACAAATACAGTGTTTTGTTTTCTCTAGAAAAAATTCTAGGGGCACCTGGGTGGCTCAGTCAGTTAAGCAGTTAAGGCAGTTAAGCAGTCTGCCCTCTGCTCAGGTTGTGATACCAGAATTGGCCCCCTGTCTGGCTCCCTGTTCCAGGTGGAGTCTCCTTCTCCCTCTCCCTCTGCCCCTTCCCGTGCTTGTGCTCTCTCTTGCTTTCTTTCTCTCTCAAATAAATAAATATTTTTTTTAAAAAAAGAAAAAAGATGCTAGCTATTGCTCTTACTTTCATCAAAAGATAAAATATTAATAAATTAAGAATACTGAGCAAAATAATAAAACTAAGTTCAACTTTATTATTTAATCTTTATATTCATTATTATTTGTACACTTTTGCAGGGATGGTATTTAAAGTTTTAGTCATGCATCCATTAATTTGTAATAGACTCAAGTGTCTACTAGTTCATCTTTTTCTTCACATACATAAATCTTTGGTTTTTTCAGTGGTTCTAGAAACCTATAATCCAATTCACCAAGCAATCTATCCACATTTTCCAAATAGTATCTAAAATGTAACATTCTCTGGAAGGGGCCCCTGCTTATCATAGAATAAATTAATGGGGCACCTGGGTGAGTCAGTTAAGCAACTGACTCTTGATTTCAGCTCAGGCCATGATCTCAAGGTTGTGAGATTGAGCCCTGAAGTGCTAAGCGTGGATCCTGCTTAAGATTCTCCCTCTGCCTCTCTCTCTCTTTCTCTCTCTCTCTCTCCCTTTCTAAAACAATAATAATAATCCCTTCCTGTATTCTGATGCTTTATCCCCATATCCAAATAAAATAAAGTCAATCTTTCTGCTGCATGGAAAACTCCAAAATACTGCCTCTCCGTGGCAGTATCTTGTGGTATTAATATCTTCCACTGATTTTATGACCCCAACTTAATTCTGTAGTGCTCAGCAAAAAGAAAAAAAATCCCAACTAAAGTGTGCTAACAACAATAGAGATATCTTCTCCCAATAACAAAAAATACCTTGGAAAATAATTTTAATAGCCTCTAGATTGTGGCACTATCATACCATCAATTAGAAAGATTTTTTGCAGTGGAATAGAATCAGAGGGGAGGGGAAAAGGGATGAAGCCAGATGGTGAGGTGACCCAGGAGCACCCAGGCAGGATAAGTGATATCCCCAATCCCCAAAAGATCATGTAAGCCCCCATATAGGTATCAATGTCAATATCCCCATTTTAGTATGAGAAGTAAGAAAGCCACTCTAATTCTCAAGGTAATAAAGAGGACATTCCTTGGCAACAAAGCAATTATCTTCCCAAATTTCCAGCTTTCAGAATGCAGCAACAAATTTAGATTATAAGGCAGATGTTGGCAAATGCCTAACTGCCTGAAAGGCAAGAAGAAACAGCATTTTCCCAACTCAAACTACACACTCCAGATAAATTTTGTTGTTTCATAAAAGCATGACTGACTGTCAAATCATCAAAATTATCAGCATTTACTTATTTCAGATGACAAATCATTTCTCCAGATCAGAGCACCTGACTTCAGCTCAGGTCATCATCTTTCTGTCCCGGGATGGAGCCCCGCACTGGGCTCCCCATTCAGTGGGGAAGTCTGCATGTGCCTCTCCCTCTACTCCTACCCATACTTGTGCTATCTCTCTCTCTTAAATAAATACATTATTTAAGAAAAATCATTTCCCCCGAGCTATTATAAATCTTGCAACATTCAAAGCCTTTTGCGTTGTCATTAATCGATGAAATATTGTTTTTTCTCAATATTTTCCTAGGAAATGACTTAATTTGGGTTGTTATATATATCATTATATATATATATATAATTTTGGGGGCAAAATTTTACTAATTTGGTTAATATTATAAAATGAATTAAAATAAAATACAAGGCAATCAACATATTTTTTCCAGGCCACTAGAGAGCATGTTGCTCCCTAAATGAAACACGAAAAAATAAAGTAATAGTGAAGTATGTATTTTAAGTTATATACTACTAAACAGATCATATTTGGATAATTTATTCTACACTAAATTGTGCTGTCAGATTTCTACCTGCTGTGTGTATACTGTCGTTGAGCAAGTCCTACCCACACTCATATTCTGGCACTAATTTTGGTTCTGACAGCTTCTAAAAATTCCTTTTATGCGTATATCACATCACGTATTTCGGCCTTGGAATCACAAATTTCAATGAACCAAGGAATGAAGGCCTCCTTTCTTCTCAAATAAGAGTCCACTGAAATAGTGTATTCTCAGATCATACCTACTCCACCCTTATCCCAGGGTTTCAGAATAAAATAGGTTTCCATTAGAAATCACTTATTAAGTGATTTCATCTTGACGTCCTTAAGAAATACATTAAATACTCACGACCATAATCTCACTGTTTTCACTGACAGCTTTTTATTCCAAAGCACAGATACCACAAAGTGGTGAGAGGCACAGCTTTGCCTTTCAAAAAGATTACAGTCTCTGTAATGTGCCCATTCCCATAAATAAAAGCTGGATGGAGATGAGAAGACCCAAGTCTGGTCCCAGACCAGCTATGTTGATCTACACCAGTTCATTTCCATAAGCCTCATTTTTTTTCATTTGTAAAATGAAGGATTTGATGTAAGGGATATTTGGATCTCCACCAAAAACAAGCCTCTTTTATACTCTATTCTAGTTCCAAAGCTATCTAAATGATGAAAAATTCTCCAGACTCTCATTTTTTGTTTTAGCCAGATTTCATGCTTACCTTTCTCTCTCTAGATCCCTAAAGGTAAATGGATCCCTTCAAATTCTTTCAGGCAATATTGGTTGGACAAAAGTTCTCTAAATGTTTATATCAATATAAAAAAGATAAAACCATGAAAGTGTCTAATTCTCCCACTGTGATTCTCTCTAGGGGTGTAAAAACATTCTTTTGAGTTTGTGTGTGTGTGTGTGTGTGTGTGTGTGTGCGTGTGTACACAAAACTGATCAGAATAAACTTGTGGTTGCCAGAGAAGAGGTAGGCGGGGGATGGGTGAAATAGATGAAGGGGTGTAAGAGTATATTTGTTATAAGCACTGAGTAATATATAGAATTGTTGAATTATATTGTACACCTGAAACATTAAAAATAACAAAATGTTAAAAAAGAAAAGAATAAAAAGAATAATTCCATATATGAAATCACTGTTTCATTTTGTTTTTTAACTCTCAACACTATAGAAAATTGGGAGGACATTTGCTCTTTCAGAACTCAAAGGGCCTGAGCATTTTTTCAGAGACTATACACAAAGAAGGTGTAGCCCATCAAGTTCATCATGACCAAGCTGGTAAACATCTCCACCTGAAAAACATACAGGCAGCTAATAAAAGTCCTCCTGCTCCCATGAACACAGTTAGGCTGGCTACATCTCAGTTTTTCAGCAGAGAATTTCAGTGCAGGTTGGCACAACATGTTCTGGGATATCAGCTCCAACTCCAAAATATAATGTGTCCAGTGTGAGATAAATGTCACTGCAGCCAGTATGAATGAACTGCTTTTCTATTTTTTATTTCATAGTTGTGTTAGACCAAAAGCCATGCTGTTTTAAAGATACAAAGAGTTGATTAGGGTAGGAAAATGGTTAAGAACTTGCTATCAAGATGTAATTGTGACTAAATATTTTCCACATTTACAAAAGCATACATGTATGAAAACTATTCCCAGGCAGCTGCTATGTAATATTATGCTTTTTAATAAATGCCAACAAATTAAAGGTGTGACTCAACTGGTATCTTAATCAAAGCTCTCTCGCAGAAGCTTATTTAATAAGATAGAATATCTAAAATTCGAAATATAACATGATCATTAGAAAAGGTGGCATATTATATCAATCTTATTCCTTAGCAAACAGTTAGCTTTATAATTTGTTACTTTGGCTAAAAACAAATTTATAAAGACTATCTCATTACAGGTATCTTTATCCTTGTATAAATGAACAATCTTTTTATTTTTTTTTTTGAACAACCTATTTAAAAGGTTTTAAACTCTTACAAAGTTTTTCAACCTGTGGGTATATACATATGTGTATAGGTATAAATATATAGATACATATATAAGGCTAATATTCTAAAATATGTTGACCAGGGCACCTGCGTGGCTCAGTGGGTTAAAGCCTCTGCCTTCAGCTCAGGTCATGATCTCAGTGTCCTGGGATCAAGCCCCGCATCAGGCTCTCTGCTCAGCGGGGGAGCCTGCTTCCTCCTCTCTCTCTGCCTGCCTCTCTGCCTACTTGTAATCTCTCTCTCTGTCAAATAAATAAATAAAATATTTTAAAAAAATGTTGACCAGTTGAATAATTAATTTAATTCACATTTATACTTCATGATGTAAGATGATCATATAAACTTTGTTCTTCCACCTTAGTTAATTAACATCATACATCCATATTTCCAAAATAAGATTTGTTGATACTGAAAACAACAAATATTACAGGGGAATTTTTCCTTTAGGAAAGAAATCATAATTAACTCCCATCCTCATTCCTAAGCATACAAGATAGCAAAACTTCACTGAAGTATTTTCTTGGTCCCCCAATAAGCTTAAACAATAATGTACATTTTCTTACAATCTGACCAGCCACAGATCAAAGTCCATGCATACTTAAGAAACTTTATTTTCCCTATCATCCTTAATTTCAATGGCTGTGCTATGATCCTGCCTTGAATCCTTCATAAGAGAGAGAGGCTATCTAAGCTAAAATAAAAGGTCTATTAAGCCATGACAAGCAAAGTATTTTTCAAGAAATAGGAAAAAATAGATCTAATGGATTTTTAATTGTTAGAAGATCATCTCTATTTAGCCAAATAATAGTTTTACTCACTTGTTTGAATATATAACAACAATAATATAAATCTAAGTTGCTGACTAAATGTGGACCAGAACTTCATGAAATTTTAGGGGCTTCAGATATTTATAGTGTTCAGGAAACTGCATTCACAACTGAGAATAAAAATAACTTTTAATCAAAGAACTTTGCTACAAACATTCTTAGAAGTAATTAAAAATTAGCCTTATATTAAAGGAAAGTGGGCGGGGGGATTCAGAGGTATTTAACTGACAGTGATAGAAAAATATATTTAAATCATCATGTAATTCTAGAAATTAGATCATTCATTTGAGATGAATATATCTTAATTCTTAAGTGATGATCAAGTAGTGGGGTATAAAAACTTCAGGATTTATGTAGACTATCAGAGATGTCTCATAAAAATTTGAAGGAATTTGAGGTAAACACTATACAGAGAAGTTTGGGGGAGAGTAATGGTCGATCGATGTAAATGTTTTATTCTTTAAATTCAAAATAAACAGTCCCTGCCAAGTCTTCTAGAATCCTAAGTGTTTATTAAATGTGAGATCAGAACCATCTTCCCCATTTTAATTCTTACTCTAGAGAAAGCACATATCATAAGGCCTTGTGCTCACTTTCTGGGTTCTTTGTTGGGGGGGGTACCCAAGGATGCCTATGCCTTCAGCCAGGTGGAATTTCATACATTAGGATTTTCTAAAGTCTCAAACTGAACTGACAATCCATACAGCCCTTATCTTCTCCAATTCTACGTTCCCTACTCTGACTCTGCCCCCACCACCTCTGTTTTCATGTTTGTATTTATGACTTATTTTTCTGGGTATATTTTTTGTTTGTCCTTATGGCTGCATACACAGGCATGTATCTGTGTTTGTGTATAATAAAATGGTTACTGAAAAATGCAGAGTACAGTTAATTGTGGGATTCATAACACATTACCTCAAGGCATCTGCTCCATTTTCACTGAGACATTTGTGTGTTGAAAAATAACTTTCCTAAAGAAAGAACACCATTTAAGAACTTGCTTCTCAGAAACTCACTTCAGAAACATTTTACTTCCTTCTGCCCTTCATCCCATTGCTGTCTCTGCTTATGAAATCCTGCTTGCCTTGGGCTCCATGAATAAATAAATATACATAAGCCCTTTGGTAAAATGTTTGTGTACACCTTTAGCTAGAGTCCTGTGGAGTTTCTAAAGCTGGAGGGGATCAACTAATTGAATAGCGAAGCATCTATATTTTTTAAAAAGCTAATCTGTATCTTTTTTAACAACCTACAATGACTTAGTTTTCTGTTCTAATGCTCATTCAGCCCTCAGCTTCTGTAAATTTCAAAGGCTATATACTTTCTTCCAAGATTACCTTCATAGAAGTCTAGCACATTGTGAATTTCACTCATGTAAGAAAATACTAAGAAGAGACTTGATAAGCCAAGTAGTGTGATATTCGATCAATTTAGTAGAGTTTCCATATGAACTCATGAGGTCTGGAGGTCATTACTGACAGATTTCTCTTTTTTTTTGAGAACATGCTCCAAATAGATGACTCCTTATCCTGAAAATACAATTGCAGTTCAAGCCAAATCAAAGTAAATGGAAATATATTATTTGTTTTTGAATGGGTAATTGATTAAGTAGGACATCATAAATAATCGAAGCTTCATGATCAGCAGATCAATCCCCACCAAGTTTTCAGGAAAGGGTATTCTTCCTGGGTTAAAATCCTTAACTTTTTCTATTCAGGAAATTATATCTGAGATTAACTGCATTCTTATTTAGAAAATTAATTATTATGGGATCTTCGCGTTTTCCCCATTTATTCCCCAAGTTTGAGAACCTGTTTTGACTGCGATGATTTACTGAATCACTACCGAAACACATAAGCCATTCATATTCCAAAACCTTCCGTCTCCTTAAGACTGCCCCAGGTAGTCCCGAAAGCTTTTCCAGTTAATTCCCTGGACATTTCAAGTTTTTTGCCTTAAGTGCAAAAGCTTTGAAGGAATCAACAAGACTTGGCAAAGTAACTTTGCTTCCACTCTAGGGAGGGGAGGCGGGAAAACCTGGTTGCCCCTTTTCTCCCTGCCCCAACCTTTTTTCTAAAATCTTGACATCCACGGGGTGGAGAAGTAGGTTAATTAGGCAGGAGTCTCTGGCTTGGCCCCCGGCGGCGGATTTCAGGGGGCTTCGAGCCCCGCCGTCTTTCGAACACGGAGTGATGAAAACTGGAGGGAGGCCGCGCAGGGTCGGCCGCCGCGCACAATGGCGCAATTATTTGTCTAAAGTTCCATCCTCTGTGGAGCTCCTTGCATAATTCAAGCGTAATTAAGCCGACGGTGGTAGCTTTAAAGGCATGACTTTGAGAAGGGAGGGGGGTGTTTATTTACTTTGGGGCTTCGCTTAGAGAGCAGCTTCCGGATGAGCTGAAAAATGATTACAGGAGGATTTGCACCATCTGCGTGGAAAGTTCAAAAAGTTTGTCCTCTTGTAAATCGAAGTTTTTCTAATTCTCCTCTCCCCTGCTCCCCTCCTCGGCCGCAACCTTGTGTCACAGACTTGCTTTCAAGAACAGCTGGCTCTAAAAAAAAAAAAAAAAATCCACGTAGGAACTGCGCTCACAAGCCTAATAGTCCAAACGCTGACTCTAACCCTGAAATGTATTCTTCCCATTCAACTACCATACTTTCTAGCGGCAAGACTAGAGCTGAGTCATGCCTTTTGCTCCGTCTCCTTGCCCTGAGTCTCAGAACCTCCACTGACTCGGAATTTGGCCCTAAAAAGTCGCCATGGGTAGGGAAAGTTTCCCCGCGCTGAATCAAACTCACTCCCGAAAACAAAAAACAAAAACTAGCTTTGAAGCGAATGGGGAATCACTTGGGGGGGGAGGGGATAAGGTTGTAATGTTTTGTATTATTTCCTTATTTATATCAAGATAATGGAGATGACGCAGGAGGGATGATCAAGAGCAGTTAGAAATGGCACTACTAAAAAAGGCGGCGCTTGGTTTTGTCTCAGCCAGCTAGGGTTGGTTCCTGCTAGAGCTGGAGTTCAAAAGTTTCCACTCTGCATTGTCCAAAGTTGTAAATACACACTCTAAAATAAATTCATATGTAGCCCCAGCCTAGTATATAGAACCTAATATATAATAATATGCTTCCTATTAAATAATATTGATCTTTAAACGCAATTTTATTGTCATCTCTTGAAATACAATTCTAAAATGGCAATACACACCTAATATATTTATCACCATATATACGAAATATATCTTAATATATAATATATATCACCTACTACATATATCAGTTAATTACTCTTGTGATGTATGAAAATAAAGTGAAAGCGTATGTCTGCCATATTCATCAAATACCATTGTACATATTAGGTGAGAAATACAGATATAGAAATATCTATATATAATGTAAATACATTATTCGCATCTATGAGGCCCCCACCAAATATATACATATATACATACATACGTAGCTATGTTGAGCCTATGGGCATATGTTGAATGATGCACACTGAATACTAGGATCTGCTCTGTAGCCGCATTCCTCTCCCTTTTTACCTGTTGTTGAAAAACCTGTGGCTGCAGTAAGTAGGAACCTGGCGCATAAAATCGTTTCTCTTTCTCCCCCACCTTCTCAAGCACTACCTATCACTCCCAAGGTGATGGAAAGAAGTCCTTGTTCAAATAGCAGACGTACAGGTACAGGGTCTGAGCCAACAGATGGAACTCCTATTTCAGAAGAGGCCCGGGCAGCTCCGGCTACGCAAAACTCCCTAGAAGTTCAACTTGTACAGCTCTCGGGAGGAGAGGGTCCGGGCTCCAGGGAAATTACGTCTTACATCTGCTCGGGACGATCCTCTGGCTCCGTGGAGGGCAGAACTGTTGAAGCCAGATTGCTAGGGGCTCAGGGCTTGGGGGAGTCCTCCATGCTTAGCTCTCTGTGCGCCTCTCTCCCCTCCCCCGGCCACCCTGCGCGGATCTGGGCCCCTCAGAAACACGTCTCTCCCGGCCTCCGCAGGAGATTCTGGGGAAAGTGAAAAGGAGCGGTAATATTATTTTTCTATTATTCGATTTCCATTCTTAGGGTTCTTGATTCTGGCCTTTTTAGGCTCTCTTCTACGCCAGAAAGAGTTCTATTTTGCCAACACGCCCCCACCCAGAAATCTTGATCACTGGGAGGGACTTATCGGAAAATTCGTTAATTTTGAGCGACTTTTTAAAAAATAAGTTAGGTGGGAAGGGGACGGGTGCCGCGCTAGAAGCAGCCCTGAGTGAACGCTTAGGTCCCAGAGCAATCGGCCTTCGGCGACGCGACGGAGGGAGTGCTTTTCCTGAGCCCGCTCGGGGCGCCTCCCCCATCTGTCCCGGCGCTGGGCGATTAAGAGTATGCGACATTCTGCGCTCTACTGAGAACATAGCATAAATGTCTATTAAAACTTCGTGGAAAGAATTTGATGAATGTGTCTAATTGGTTTAACCCGCCATCTATTCACGAGAAGAAAAGCTCCATCATTAGTCTTAATTAAGTTTTTTTTTGTTAAGTCGCTGCCTTTAATGATCATAGAAACCGAGAAATCCTACACCAGCATCTGCGTCATTTTAATTACCCTGTTTATCTGTTGGGGATGTGGCAAAGTCACCCAATATTTTCCCACATGCTCTCCTACTGATAGGGGAGCCCCACGAGCAGGGCAGGCTCCCGTCCAACCCAGAGGAAAAGCGCAGCGTTTCAAAGTTGAGGCTGAGTCGCCTGGCGCGGCTTCCAGTCTCTTCTGCCACGCGCGCCCCCGAGCGCCAGCTATTTGAGGCGTTTGGACAACTGCCTGAGGAACGATTTGCCATCGGATTTGTCCTCGGCAAATGTCTTACCAAACAAAAACAAAACAAAAACAAGCCTCTGCAACTTGCGGTTGAATGTTCGAGAAAAATAGCTGCTAAAAGAGCTTCTACACCCCTGGATGTATTGGGAGGCTGGTGGTCCCCGTGTAATCTGCCCAGGGGAACCTGCGCTGACTAACAAGAAAAACCTCAGTTCCTCATCCCCATCCCAGCTGGCCAGAACCGGAAGCTCTCGCGTTCATTTGAAAGTTTCCTTTTAATTCCCACAGATTTCGTGGTTAGGGAAACCGGAAAAAAGACTTCCTGGAAACTAATAGTTGGTTTGAGGTCCCCACCACTGCCCCCCACAGCAAATAACAAACACAAGCACGCGACCAGAGCCGACGTCAGAACGCTTAAAACTCATCCATTCTTTGTGTTAATTAAATTTTGACGATTAAGCTTAGATGAGCTAGGACCTCAGTGATATCTCTCACATTTGTACGTCAGGAATTTAGTAGCTTCCACTACTCAGGACTTTGGCCCTTATTTAATTAACCCTCAGCTGTTCTCTCGGTCATTTAAAGAAAATTAAAAACAATCCCCTGATCTCACAAAACAAACTGAGGGTTACTGGGGGGTGGGAGGGTAGGGATAGGGTGGATGGGTTATGGACATTGGGGAGGGTTTGTGCTTTGGTGAGTGCTGTGAAAGATGTAAGCCTGATGATTCACAGACCTGTACCCCTTGGGCAAAGAATAAAAATAAAATTAAAAAAAAAAAACAATCCAACTTCTTGACCATTGATGGAGAGATGGCAGAAACTGAGTCCTTGAAAACCTTGAATCTGAGTCAAAGCATTTTTATTCAGTCAGGCCCTAGGATTTTTTTCAGCAGCAACATCATGATTGCATTTTAAAATTTTGGTGTGAATTTACCTCAACTTTCTAAATTCAGGATTTCAAGAAATAAAGGGAATAAGAGACAAACCACCTAAACCAGATAAAAGTTCTAATTCTCCAATGTCTGGCAGACAGTTGTTAATTGAAATGGAATTTAAGACTTTTTTTCTCTAATACAGAATAAGGATAATGAGGGAATTAGTGCCAAAAGCAACCAACTTTTTTTCCTTTCGCAGGACTGGGAGGCAAGTGACTGTTTGGCAAGGGCCATTAGCCACAGCTCTGAACTTGGCACTGCTCTGCTTTGAGGCTGCTCAAGCTTGGCTCTCTGAGGATCTGAACCACTCTGTTGACATTGGACTCAGTGAGAGCCTGAAAGGCAGACCTGAGGCAGCTGGACAAGCCTTAGACTTGGCTCCTCAGACCATAATTCAGGGAAATATGTCCCACAAATACCTCTGAAGTAGGAGCCACAAAGCCTGAAGAGTTTGTTTGGGTGGAGATGGGTCTGGAAGCAGTAAGAGGCCTCCTCTCAGGAGTCATTCCCATTATGTCTTCATCTCCTACCTGCTTTGCAAGTTTCCCGTTAGCCTGTATACCTCATGCAGCTCCACGCTTCAGGAGGGAAAAGTCATTTCACCCCAGTGAGTTCCCACTCTACGGAACAGGTTGAAGTCCCAGGGTATTCTTAGAGAGTCTGAGTCCAGCAAAAACCAGTCTAAAACTCAGGGACCCATCATGCCCATTACAGACCTCTAGTGCTTCCAGTGTGATCCCCACCCTTGTCAGAGTGGGGGTGTGGCAGGTGCCCTGGAGAGGGAGGGTTTTGGAGTTTAGAGTTTCATCCTTAAGAGAAACTCAGTCGGCAAGGAACCACCCAGGCAGCTGAAACCTTGGGGAGTTTCTGTCAGGGCCCCTGAGTGAGCCATCAATACCCAAGACCAGCCCCCCTACACACCCACCAGCTCAGGAAATTTTACTGCCCTGACCCCTATTACCCGTCTTCTGTATCAGACACACCAGCTTCTCCAAGACAGATCACTTGGGGTAAACTGAGAAATCCTGTTTAACGAGATCATTCTTGCTTTCAGTTTTACTGTGATTTCCAACCTCCCATTCTTTCGTTCTGTGATGACGTTCTGTTCCCATCCCCATTCTTCCCACCCTCCCCCAGATTCTGGACTTTTTTATACCTGTGCCATTACCCAAGGAGAAAAAATGCCTGAAGATGACAGGTCGCTGGAGGGGAGAGAGAAAAGAAAGCCTGGTGGCCTGGGGCCCTGATGGGGCAAGGCCATGGTGGGGGTAGGGGAGACATGTGCAGCCCACCTGGTCTGTGTTTGTGCACAGAGTTGGCACAGGGGCACCAATGGAGTCTCCAGCCCTGGTCAGACAATGGGCAGCTGGACAGCTGCAGCTGCCACAAAGGAGACCCTCAGCTGAGGCACTGTTTACTTAGTGTCGGGCCTGACCCCAGGTCCTCTGGAGGCCGGTACAGGTGCTGATCCCATCCTGGGAACTCGCTTTCACCCCTCCATGGTCTGCACTGGCCCGCGTGTGTTTGCAAACAACTTAATTGACTTCTGTAATATTCATATGCTGTCGTTGGCTCTGGAGAAATTGAAGGGGAGACTTGTGGGGCAAAGGGCTGAGGCCTCTGGAGACTTGGCTCCCCACACACGTCCAGACTGCCTGACTGATTATCATGGCTTCTTTCCAGAGGAAGCCCAGTCTCTCTGGCTTTTAAAAATTTACTGTTTTAATTTTCCAGCCTCAATGTCCAGAAGAAGCCAGACAGCAGGCCACAAGCCACTCTGCAGATGGGAACAGACCTTCCCAAAGCCTGCTCACAGCACCAGCACAGACACACACAACACACTGCATGCCAGGGCAGAGAATTCTCTTTGTTGCCGTGAAGAAGACATTCATCTAGGACTGCTACCGGTCTATTCCTTTCCGTGATCTTCTACTGATACACCCAGGAATCACAAGCCCTGACTTCTCAGTTCGCCTTAAAAAGAAAAGTGGAAGTCAGCTAGTCTTTCTTGCCAGAATTATCTATGAAACACTTAGAATTATTGAAGGGCGGCAGGAAAGGAGATCCCTCATCTTAACTGGGTCTACCCTCTTTGGGGGCCATTCTCTTGGAAGAGCTGCCAGGAGCCCATATTCGCAAAGACAGCTGTTGGGACTGCCAACGGAGTGTCCTATACCCTGTCAACCCAGGGTGCCCTATACCCCACCCTTGTCCACATCTAGGCCTAAAGATCCATACCAAACTGCCACACTTTTTCTTTGATAATGTCCTGAGCTTAATTTGTTGAGCCAGCCTAACACCACTTCCGTTCCCCTCATTTTAGCAGATCTCATTTTTCCTAAGTGCCTGTGTAAGATTGAGGGTGGGGGTGGGTTTTTCAGGAGCTTCTCCTATGAGGAGGGCCGGGTTGACACCTGCACTAAGACTTGCTAGAGAAGATAGTTGGAAACCTGGCTGGGACAGAGGAAGCCCAGTGCCTAGTGCCCCCACTCCTCTTTTTATTCCCCTTCATAACATCGTTCAAAATGACGGTCTAGTGCAGATATGATGAGCCCAGTGCCTCCCTTGAAATGGAAACAGAGGACTGAATAAAGAAGAAAAAGTACTTTGTAGTCTGCATCGTCCATCTTTAATTCAGAGACGCATCTATACTCCAGGGAGCTCTGCCTTTGATCTCTTTGATTTTTTTTACACCGGATCTGTTATGGACTAAAATTCCTAGGTTTTCCATAGAAACATCTCCATTCCTTCGGGATATTGATGTTTTCTTCTTCCTGGGGGTTATGATATGGTAAATCAGATTCAGAAAAGAAGGGACAATGCCAGCATTCATGGGCCTGGGGTGGGGTTTCTGCCCGCCTTCCTCCTCCCTCGCTCCCTCGCTCCCTCTAAATTCTCTCTTCTCTTTCCCTCCCTCTCTCATTCATTCATATTCATTCATATTCTCATTCTCTCTCTCTCTCTGTCTCCCTCCCTCTCTCTCCCGTTCCCTCCCCTCTCCTCCCCCTCACCAGCCCTCCTCCTCCTCTCCTTCCTTTCTTCCTCCTTTCTTTCTCTGCTTTATTTTCTCCCCGTTGTTCTCGGGGAGCCGAAATAGGGTTGTGATTCTGGTCTCTTCAAGCCCTTTCAAGCGTCTTCAACTTTGGCGGTGGCAGCAGCAGGTTGCGTTGCCATGGAGACTGTACTGTATGGCGGAGGCAGGGGCGGCCGCAGCTCGAATCCCCCAAACAATGCCGCGCCAAGTGCAGGTTTCTCGCCCTTTTCCGTGCACTTTTTCCTTCTAATGGAGCTAGTGGCCTCAAATGGGCGCTGTATCTTGACACAACAACAATCCCTACCCCCTTTCTTCCCCACCCCCCACCCCGGCTTTTCCTTCCTCCCTCCAGGCCTTTGATCTATTAAAAATCAAAAGAACAAAGTCACAGAGGAAAGTTGGGTTTTGTTGCGACTGCCACTGCACAAAATGGGACTCTTCAAACAGAGTGTGGTGGAACCTAAGTCTGACAATGCTGATCCAGGATTGGTTGTAACTACAGGTCAAACTGGACAGCTCTGTACAAGAGAACGCAAATCCAGGCCTGCCAGGGAGTACCCAGCTTCTCCATCCAAAATTGGCTGTAGGAGCTTCTGCCGGCCAGAGATACCTCCGGTCAGGTTTCAAGTGCAACATGGGTGAGTCCAGGGTTCTGAAGAGGCCCTCAGGTAGGTAAGGAGGCACAAGGACTTGAAGCTACAATATCTGTTCAATCTTAGATCATCTTACAAAGCCCCTGTGTAGCATTGGACTCTGCCCAAATCTGGACACGCTTCGGCTTCCTCCACAGTGCTTGGCACACAGCAGGTGATCAATAAATAATTGCTGGTTGTCCCGCGGCTGGTGCACTGCCAAACCCTCCACTAGGGGGCAGGAGAGGTGGTTTACCCAACAGGAAGGAGTGTTTAGCCCATACAAGAAACAATATTGTAGTGCATATTTGTGATTTGCTAAGAGACTAAATCTTAAAAGTTCTCATTACAAGAAAAAAAATTGTGTAACTTTGTACGGTGACAGGTGGTAGCTAGACTTATTGCAGTGATCATCTCACAGCGTATGCAAATATCAAATCATTGTGTTGTACACCTGAAACTAATATATGTCAATTATGCCTCAATAAAAAATAGACAACCAACAACCATACTTTGCCATAAAGAATGACTAGATGCTTGGGGGAAGTGCCAAACAATCTGCAAACAGACACTAAATTCAGAGGTCCCCCCCCCAAATGGGAGTAATATTAGTATTATCATTATGGTTATGAGTCATTTGCCACAATAATTTCTGTTGAGACCATTTCTGAGTCAAAATATATATGGACCATTTTCAAAGAACCAAGACCATTGTAAGATTATCAACCTAAGCTACTTGTAGCATTTCTTTAGATAATATATTCATCACCACAACTTAAACATAGTAACAGTATTAATTGAACTGGTTACATCAGGCCGAATAGGCAAACAATAAGTTTAAAGATTGATTTTGCCCCATTGAATTTTCTCTTTTAATAGCAGAAAGCACAAATAGATTTGCATTACATTCATCTCAATTTCAAGTTAATAAATGGATTTTTTATATTTCAAAAATTTACTCAGCTTTAGACTCAACATTAAGTATCCAATTCCTTTGACAACCTCTGGCTTTTCCATTATTAAAAAGTTCAAATTTGAAACAAAATTGGGTAAAAGCTCAAATTTGAAAAAAAGAGTAATATACAGAGATCATAAAGTAGAAGAAAGGAAAACACGACCAACTTGAAACCTTTAAAATCTGACAACTGGAATATCTGGGTAGTGTGATGTCTACTCTAACATTTCTCAAGGACCTAGTATAGTGATGATCTCTTGAAACATTTTAGCAATGTCTATAATATTTTTGGCTAAGAAAAAACCCAGAATACGTACTAGCAAATGGACATTTGACAAAATTAAATTTTTTTTTAAACTTGGAAAAAAGCTATGAATTAACAAAATTTTAGATTTTAATTTAATTCTTGTTTTTAATAGCAAGATAATCAGAGAAGCCTGTTAATGCAATTAGGTTTTTTCTAATGCATATTAGAACAGGGTAATTATTTGTAATGTGAAGTGAGAGGAGGGAGAGATTTGGGGTATTGAACTATTGCTAAGAATATGTAAACATAAAACTATTGTACATACTCTGGCTAAGATCTCAAAACTCTAATCCCTAGATCCAATTCTTCAAAAGCAGACTAGAAATTTCTGCCTTGGTCATTAAACCTAGAGAAAATGAGAATGAAAACTGTTGGCAAAATCAGCTGAGAGACAAATATAGACATTCTTGGCCCAAGTGACCAGGATTTGGGATTTATATTGTCAAGTAAACTCAAATATGAAATAAACAGTTCAGCATGATGACTGCTTATGGTATGTGTTCTCTGTTAAGAATACCACATAGACAGACACAAGTTGAATTTGAAGGATTACATTTTTCCTGTTTTTTCTCCTTTATACACATACCTTTATACTAATTAAATTTAAAAAAACATTTCCTAGACAATTGAAAAGATAGAACATGAACTGGCTGAAAGTTTCTGGGCCACTCTCCAGCCTTCAAGAAGGACTGAAGGGAAAAGTCTGCGAGGCCTCTTCACAAGCAGATGGAGAGGGAAAAAGGAAGTAACCATGGTAACCACTACCCAGGTAGAAAAGGTGTTTCTGTAGGGCCTGAGCCCTCTCGTTCATTTAAAAGGAAGTATAAGCACAAAGGTAGTCAGCAGACTCTCTAACACACACAGACAAAGATTCATAAACAATAAACCTTACCCAGAGAGACCAGCACTTTCAGTGACCCAAGACTCAATTACTTCCAATTCTAATCACCAGTAGCTTCATTGAAAATGGTCAATGAGGGCGTAGAAAAAGACATGTCCTAGACTCAACCTCTTATTTTCCCCCCCTTCCACTCATGAAAGAAGTCCTGACCATGAAAATGATTTGGTCATTTTCTGATAAACTAATCAATCATCAGAATAAATCCATACTTCCACAGTGTCTTCTGGCTTGAGAAATTTTTAGGGCATCATTCCCATTTAGCCAGCATCATTCTGCTCTTGAACTTCTATGTTCTAGAACCTCTCTCTGCCTTATAACTATAGCATAAGATCACTTCATATTGCTGAGATACCATTTAAATTTCCTCAAAATGTGATCCCAGAACAGCAGCTTCAGTATCACCTAGAAACTTGTTCGAAATGCAAATGTTCAGCTCCTACCTCAAATCTACTAAATCAGAAACTTTGGGGGTAGGCCCAGCCATCTACAGTTGTTTTGTTTTGTTTTATTAACAGACTCTGGGTAATTCTGAATCTTATCAAGTTGAAGAACCACCAGTTTAAAAAACCTTTACCACCCACCCTGCTGATGGAAATTTTATACTTATGAGTTTGTGTTCCTGAAGTCTAGAGACAAACTAGAAAGAGAGTCAAGAATGAGCTGTCTGAAGCTGAGGACTGAGAGCAGAGAAGTCAAATCAGAGGTTCTGGCTCTGATGTGCTGCTGGTCCAGCCCAGGGCATTAGGGAGCAACCTCTCCAGTTCCCAGCCCCAGGAGGCTGAGCCCTCAGTGGTGAAAAAGGTGAATGGAAGGCAACCTTGTCCCTTCCTTCAGAGAGAAGTCCAGAATGGGGGACAGGGAGATGTTGACCCATAGGTAAAGAAGGGAACAGTGGAGGGAAGAGGGGTCAAAGGTGAAGAAGAGGCTGAATGTTAGGTTCTCCAAAACAGACAGAGTTCGAATGCCACTGGACAAAAGGCAGTATGAGGAGTTGTCTTGTGTGCATGAGTGAGAGTATGAGCATGAGTGTGGGGTATGTGTGAGAGGTGTGGGAGATGTGAATACGGTGGGTGTGAAGAAGTGGGGAGATGCTAGGAGCATGTTCAGAGTGTGGAGGATAAGGAGGTGTGAAGACAGGAGAGTGGCTGATGTGAAAGGTTGGGGAAGAGACACAGATATCAGAGGGCTGTGAGAGGGTGCATAGGACACAAGTGGTATGGGCTGAAGAGGTATGAGGTGGTAAGGGGTCTGGGAGGATTGAGAGAAGTAAGGAGGGTTGAGGAGATCTGAGGGACTTGTAGTATTGTGTGGGAGTGGAGCGGGGACAGAGAAGAGGAAGAAGGAATAGGAAGGACCTCGAAGGAGTGAGAGGAGGTCTATGAAGGGCTGAAGGAGTATGAAAGGGTGACAGGGTGTAAGGCTTAAGGGGAGGTGGGAGTAAGTGAGTGGGGAGGGTGGAGTGGGTAAGGTGCACCCTGCTCCAGGCTACTGTGGAAAGGCAGGGAGTACAAATGAACAGTGATTATCTAAGCATGAGCGACAGAATCAAGAGCCAGGAAAGACTGATTCCTGGCCCCTTGCTCCCCCACCAGCCTGCTTTCAAATAAAGCAGAGAGCGAGACCCCATCCCTCCAAATGCTCTGAGTACCTGCCCTGCTGGCGTTCCCTGTAGGGATCGGTTTCTGCAAGTGACTGATTAACACTGGCACTTGGCTACACCCTGTTATCAAACTAAGGGACTCCTGGATATGTCAGGTGAGAATGTGGTTTCCACACCTTTCAGGTTTGGGCACTTTCCTGGACCCTGCACTCCCCCCCTCCCCAATGCCTTCACTGCTCCCTTCTCCTATAATTCTGAATTCACAACTTCTACAAAAAAGAGGATGGGGCCCATTCTCAAAATCTGAGATTTTTCCAGTATGTTCCACAGAAACAGGTCTTAAATCTCCCTTCCAAATGCCACCTGAAACCAAGCCCTAGTCAGTATTCCCAAGAATCCCCATTGTCTTTGCTAGGAGTAGGTAATTAGGGCCTGATCTTGGATGCAATATGCATTGGAAATGAGAGCACAATTTATTTGATTAGAGATTGTGAATTAAAATGGGGGTAAGGGGACGCCTGAGTGGCTCAGTCGTTAAGCATCTGCCTTCAGCTCAGGTCATGATCCCAGGGTCCTGAGATTGAGCCCTGCATCCAGCTCCTAACTGGGCAGGAACCCTGCTTCTCCTTCTCCCACTCCCCCTTCTTATGTTCCCTCTCTCGCTGTGTCTCTCCCTGTCAAATAAATAAATAAAATCTTTTTTAAAAATGGGGGTAAGAAAGATTCTTTCTTTCTCTGTATCAAGAAAGCCTAGACTTGTGACCAACTAGGAGGGAATGTCTGGTCTTTGAACTTCAACTGTAGCAAGGCCTGGCTATTCACATGAACAAATTTGGGCTATTCCAACTCAGGTTTGGTAATTAATAGTTAAATTCACATATCTCCAAGCCATCTGTAAGTTTCATGTGGAGAGTAGGATGGAATTTAATAGCAAGTAATTGCTGAGGATTTTTAAACAATGTAAGTTGTGTCTACATAAATTTTGGGGAGAGAATTACCTTCAAGGAAATGGAATGGGAGGAAGGTCTGGGGTCTCCAGCACCTGAAACCTTGATTTATTTTTTCATCTTAATTTCAGTGCATAGTGAAATATAAGGTTTCATGCATCCTGGCAGATGACATTTCATAATCAGGCCAGAGAGAAAATTATTAATGTAGACGTTAACATATACTACAGAGTCATCTAAAAGAGCTTATAGTTTCAGTGTCAGGTAATGCAATCATTTTACCTTTAATGAATGTTAATTTTATATGCAAATGATTTTCACCAGAGATTTTCCTCAAATACTCAACTCATAAGTCAGTTATCTTAATTTTTCAAATATAGGTATAAACAGATTTTTATACCTTTGCTATTATTAAATTTTTGCTCTAAGAAAAATAACATTACTGTCAAAGCTTAATTATTTCCAAAAATAATAAAAGTCCTCCTTTCTTCTCCATTAAAGTTGTGATACTTGTTTGAATAATAATAATTTTGACAATTATGCTATGTCTTTATTTGTATCAATTAATTACTATATGTTCTCTTGAGCACTGCTAGATAAAACCACCTACAGATTTCACAATATAAATATTTAATGGTATATCTGCTCTGGACAGAAATATGCACAATTTCTAGATATCTATCATAAATTAATTGAACCGATCATCTCTCATCTTCAATTTGATTCATTATAATTGAATAACTAAATGAATATGTGGACTAAGTACTTGAATACTTGATACCTAGGATATATATAGGTGAACTATATTTTATCTAAGATGCTGATTTTTCTCTAACTTGATGTGTTTCATTAAATATATATCCATTTCAAACTAAGCAAATCTGAAAATTTTTTGAGTTCCTAAACTGATTTTTACAACTAGCTTGAATCTAAGTTGCTTATATTCATCATCATGGATTATAAATTCTAGGTCCCAATTCACTTATAAGCCTGAACGAATTTCATCTACCACAAGCACAGTTACAAGATAGCTAGAAACATATTGCTAAAGACTAGAAACATATTAGCACCTTGCTTCCTCCATGTCACTATAAGCTATCTCAGAGAGTAGAGTTCTAAAGTGTGCATTTCTATATGTCTTTAATTCCTAAATTCTCTAAGAGATTGGACAAGAAAGGGCAGAGAGAAGAGACTATCAAGAGTCATTTTATCTTAAAATGAAACAATTTTTTAAAAATAGTTAAGATGATTACAAGTTTAAGAAAATGAGCAGATACCCTCTAAGAACGAAATATGATTTCTATGCTTATCTAAACCCAAAGCCAAACTACGTGGTCTACCATTCACATTTTCTGTCAGACTTACAGAACTGTTTTTGAAATGGTTCATATCTGATGCATTGTTGATTCAATAATGAAGGTAAACTAACGAATTTGATCTGTTAATTAAGAAATTCTTGGGAGGATTATTAAAAAATAGAGGTATTCTCCTTAACTATTTTCTATATCACTTGTATTTACTCTTCTTGCAAGCCTCTCCATATTACAATTCTCTGTAAGGTTCTTGTTCTTAAACTTATCCTTTCTCTTTTGCATTCTGGTGTTGTTGTTTATACCATTCTGCTTCTTTGATGCATCACCAAAATTCTATGTGGAACACAGCTTTGTTCTGGCTTTTTTTTTTTAAACAAACTTCCCCCTGCTCTGACCCATAGCCCACCAGAGAGAAGGTAAATTCTGCCCAGAGAACAAGAGAAAGGGCTTCCAAGGGAGAACTGGTGACCCACCACCTGCAGGTGGCTAAAAGAAGCTTGAAAGCAACCTGGCCAATGTTTGGAGAAACGACAGTGGCTCTCAGACATTCAAATTTGTACCCCCACGTTGTGGCTTGGGTTGGTTGGTACTGTCCTGGTCAACTGCATCCTCTTGGAATGAAGAAAGTAAATACTCCTCTTTCCCAAAGAAATGACACTCCCTAAAAAGAACACTGCGAATGTCCCTGTTCTTCTTAATTTGTCCTTCCTGTCTCTGCAGTCCTATCTGCCCCCAGAAATTAAGCCCTCGAAATCAGTGAGGTTTTGCCATCTTGCTGGTAATGAAAGGAATGTGGAAAATTCTGTACCCAGCTAGAAACCACAGCCAAAGGAAATTCACTTTTTTCCTATGTCAAAGTTCAGGGAAAGGCAGCCTAGGTCTCTAAATCATTTCAAACTTAATGTGGAGGTTAAAAAGAAGGTTTAAACCAATTCTAGATTTTTACAAGATGTTTTCTCCTCCTGCTAAAGTATTTAGTTTTATTGGGGGAGGCATTCAGAACCATAAAGCTCAGGAATTGGTCAAACTTGCCCAGTCCCACGGGGTTCCCAGAGTCCTGAGAGCCTCTTGACTCTCATGGCTCCTCCAGGAACAATAAATCCTCCAGGATCTTCGGGTTCATTTCCCCAAACTCCCCATTACTAATTGTCCTGAGCATTAGTCCCTCAGTTTTCCCCACTGTTCCTCTCTCTTGCTTCATTCACTCCCCCATCTTTGTGGAAAAGTCATTTGTAAGGGAACTATATTTTTGCGCCCATTTTATCAAACAAGAATCTGTTGCCTTCCCTAAACATAAACTTTCCTCCACTACCAGTTTTGTTTCCTGGTCATCTTATCAACCTTTCTGAAAGGAAAAAAAAAAAAAAGACTGAAGAGGGATCTGTATCCCACATCTAAATTGTCTTGTATTTAACTACCAACTAGCAATCATCCGACATTAATTTATACGGTTTGTACAAATACCTAAGCTATTTAAAATGCTGCTCTGGGTCGTGTGTGGCAGGGAACATCTATCTGGTGAATAGGCAGTGTCACACGGTAGCATGCTCCCTTGTCAAGGCCGATTGTGTTTTAGGCAAACATTTGCGCAAACATAAAGGCAAAGGTCAAGGACTGTTCAGTCCCAGTATGCGCTAATTCACCTAGCGAACCAATGGGGCAAAAGTTGCATTTTATATGCTCGCCCCGCCAGACCCAGGCGGAGGAGTCGCGCCTGCTCAGGAACAAAATCGCCTCGGATCCCCCATCAGTTCCCTTGTCAATTTCTCTCCGGCTGCTTAGTCAGTTTCTCTCGGCTCGCTCAGAAATAAATGGCAAAGTCGCATTTGCCAACATCTGGATCAGCTCTGCCCAATCTTTGGCGCAGCACGTGTTTATTCCTCGTTCCTGAGTAGGGGAGAACTAATAATAAATAAAATCTGGCTCACGGCAGACGTTTGCAGGTCGCTGTTTGGTGCTTAAATGAACGACCGACCACTCGGCACGGGCGCCTACCATCCATGCCATGAAATACACAGCAGACTTACAATAGTAGTCACACCACTGAACCGAGTCCCAGAGCCTCGGGTTAGTGAGAGCAAAGTGCCTATAACTACGCATTCGTAACACATGTCTGTGGAAATGCTTGCGAGCGTGCATGGAGCTGCCTTTCGAGTTTCTTTGGGGGCACTTCCCCGCAATTCAGAGAACACAAGGCATTGCTTTCCGGGGAGACATGCTTCTCACACTAATATGTCTACACCATCTCCCACGGATCACTCCTAGTTATTTTCCTAGCCTCTGAAAAAAATACAAACAATTTCGAGTGGACGACATCAACTTGAGCAACTCGGAAGTGGAATACTTTTAGGGTTAAACAAACGCGCGCACGCTCCAACCCCAGGGTTTACTTTGCATCAATAATCATCTGGCGAGAACCAATGGCTGAGTTTTTCCAAACGGTCCATTTAAGGGAAGAGTTTTTTCCCCTGATAAACCCGAGGGTCGCAGCTGTGCGCGTCCACAAGCAAATAGTTTACACGTGCAATATTCATCCCTGAGACTGGAGAGCCACTGGCTCAGCTGCGGAGCGGCGCGGCACTGGCCCGGGGCTAGAGTCGGTGACTTGTTGCCTCTGTGGCTGGAGCGCGGCTCTCCAAACCCCAGCACTCAAGGCTCGCTGGCCTCTGGGACTGTGATGACTGGGGTCGGGAAGAAAGCACCTCCCTGTAAAACACTCGCGAAACGAGAGCAAAGTCGCAGGAGGCGGCCACCCCAGGAGGGAGCCTGGAGTTACTTTCTCTCCCCTAAAAACAACAGGAAAACTCTACTTTAAGCGCAATTTTACTGCGTTCCAAAACCAAAGAGAAAACAGGAGGAAAGAAAAAAAGTAACTTACCCCGACCTGCCACAATACTACATTTTGAGCGTCCTTTAATACTTTGATTCTTCCTTTAGTGCTGCAATCTTTTCTTTCCTCTTGCCAGAAAACAACTTGCAAACTAGGTGCGGTTAAAAAAAAAAGAGAGAGAGAGAGAAAGAAAAGAAAAGCTAACAAAACAAAAACACCTAAAACTAAATAAAACCGAGTTTTACCCTCTCACATCTTGCCAGCTAGAATCTGGCTCAAATACTTCTTCCTTCATTCTTTCTTTACCAAAATTTCCAAAACACCACCTGGGCAGCTTCACAAGGCTTAAAGTTTGTGTAGTTTGTGTGAGCAAGTGTGCTGGTGTGCGTGTGAGTGAGTGTGTGTGTGTGTGTGTGCGTGCGCGGCGCGCGTGTGCGGGTGTGGGAGTTAGTTGCTTTTAAAAAGACGTCGTTGTCACTCAGAGTAATAAAAGTGTAGCCCCCATCTTTGGGTGTGGGTTTTTACATGCACCTCTCATTTCAGTTAACTTTTTTAGAACTGAGAAAAGCTGCTAGCTTACTTTCGGGAGACTTTGCTCGTTATTCATCTGTTTAGTCGCCTCAGAGGCACAAAAGCGGATCCGCGGCGTTATGAAAAATGGCCTGGGCGCGGAGAATGTCACAGTGGTCGGCGTATTATTTTAGCCGTCTTAAAAAAAAAAAAACTCAGGGAAAGTTTGCTTTTGATGAATTCAATAAAAGAGAAGCTGCAACGGAAGAGATTTTCAGCTAAAATCATACAGCATGGGGCAGAGCTTAAAGCAGCCAGATGGCCAAAGGTAGAGGGACCCTCTTGGTTTCAAAACCCAGATCTAGAATTCCGCCGGCTGAGCTTCTTAGCTTATTTAATCCCGCGTGTATCTTTATTTTTTTTTTCAATTGATTTCCCCGCTCTTTTTCCACCTCCCTTTTGGTCCCCCACCTCTCGCCCCACCCCAGAAGTTGCTGACGAGACCCCGTCTTGGGATTTGCAGAAGTCATTTTTCAATTTCCCCTTTGATAAAAGAGTTAAACTTTTGAGCGCCCGGCTCCGAGCAAAGCTAACTGTGAAGGCGGTAGGCCCGCTCATCGCGGGTCATATTCAGGATCTTCGTTCAAATGCCAGGGCTTTTGACGTCTCAGGGCAGCTACGACTTTTGAAATAAGGGCTAACATGTTCACCCCACCCAGCCTCACTCCCCATTCCCATCCCCATCCCCATCCCTTGCCACCTCGGAAAATCAGAAGAGTTTGGCTCACCCCTCAGCCTTGTACCCTTATAGATTCCTCCCTTGCGATCCCAACACACAGAGCATTGTACTCTCGGTAAATTTCTTAGGAGGGCCTTATAACATTCTTAGGGGTCAGAGAGGCACAGATTGGGGTGGCAACATCCCGAATTCGGGATGGGAACTGTGAAATTAATATGCATCCTTTTTGAGCCGCATTCTTTGAGTCAGATGCTGGTTAAGCAGAGAAATAGGTGGTTGCCAGGAGAAGTAATAAACATTCACAGCACCTGAAGTTCTTCCTTTCCCGATAGGGGGAAGGGCCTGAAGCCACCAAGGATCTTATCGCTCCTCATCAGCCCTGACAAGATTTAGCCAGGTCAGTGAATTTGGCCACCACCTCCGGGAAGGCCTCTGGATGGACTCCACCCTAGCTGTCTGCTGCTCTACTAGCCTGGGGAACTGGGTGTGGTGAAGGGGCCAGTTTTCCACAGGATTTGGCAATTTTGTACCCCATGGACCCAGGTCCAAGTCTGGAAGATACCACCCCCAATTGCAGGAGATTTGGGGGCATGGGTGGGAAAGAAGACAGGATCCTGAAGACCAAGGATTAGCACTAGAGATGTATGGACCTCCTGGAGCCGGCTGTGTGGAGAAAGGGAAGGCAATATCTGAACTGCCCCAGCCTTCCTAAAGGGGAGCGGCAACCCAAGCAAGAGCAGTGGGCCCTTCCCACGCAAGCTGCTCCAAGTAGTTTCCAACTACTCTGTTTCCTCATCTCTAAAATGGGCACGAAAATAGAATCTGTTTCAAATGGTGTGTTTCGTTTGTTCGTTAGCTTTAAATAGGACTGTAAAAGCAAAGCGGGTATAGGAAGTGCATGATAAATACTTAATTGTTGGTATTACTGCTGCTGGTTTTTTGTTTGTTTGTTTGTTTGTTTGTTTGTTTGTTTGTTTTTTGCTATAAATGCTGACATAGGTTTTGGTGTTGAGGGTACCTCAAAGCATAAGCTCCCAATAAGTGGTTCTCTGGACCCATGTCCTCACTCTGTTGGCTCTGCAGATCCAAAAGTGTACAGTCTTCGACCATTGGAGCCTGACAGAGACCTGGACAATCCCAGGATGGAACCAACTCTCCCCGCCCCAAGGCAACCTAGCTCCACGGGGTGCCTGGTCACTCCACTCCTTTTCCAGGTCAAGCTGCAGAACTGCAGGAAGACCTGGAGTAGCCCCAATCCTCCTCCCTTAAAGGTGCGTGGACCCTAGAAAAAAGCCTCCAAAGCTGATTTGGAGAAGATCTTTTGGAAAAGACGAGGCGATGCTTTTCTACCTTTTGGAAGTGAAGGAAAAAGAACCTAAAGAAGAAACCAGAGAAGGATGGCAGGGACATTGAGAGCGTCACCCCAGCACACTCCAATTTCACAACTCGGTTTTCCCCCTCAAGTATTTTTATTTTTCGCAGAGAATGCCAGGAGAAAATATCCTCCTCCTTCCCAGCTGACCTACAAGGGGGGGATGGGTGGCGGCCCTTGAATGGAAGTCGCAGCCCTCAGCACTCCCGGATTCTGGAGAAAGGAGGCACAGCAGTGGACGCATCTCTGAATTACGCTGTCAAAATCAATGTCCCCATTTTGGGGGGCAAACATGCTAAAAACCCACAAGATGTGGGGTTGGCCCGCATTAACCAGCATTTAGTGGCACATAAACCCCTTTGATCGCCGCTTGGAGTTCCCCCACTTATATGTGATGTCTGAAGTGTGGAAAAGTTGTTCCTGGGCTCCACTGAGTCCGAGGAGCCAATGAGGACTAGACTTCCCGTCCATTTTTGTCTACCCTGGGTATCTCGCTCCTCATACTCAGATTAGCTCACCGTCTGGTATTCCAGGTGCAGAGGTGCAGGTCCTCGGCCGCCTCAACAGTGGGGGTCCTAAAAGTCCAACTCTAACCCCGGCTTTCAGACTCTTGCACCCGTGGGGGAAGCTGGACCCTCTGTGCGGTCGCCACCCTCTCTTTGTTGAAACCCCGCTGTTGCCAAGGCTCCTTCCCATGCAGGTGATAGAACTTCCAGTCACTGGTCACCTTGAATATTTTTACACCTTCAAAAATTTAAATAGGGGAGGGAAGAATAACCTGATAGGAGTTTGTGTCTTGGTCGTTTGTAAATGGGGGGATATCGATTTGGTTTAACCTGAAGATTTCTGTACCTTTAACTCGGAAATGAACTGCTGGCAGCCAATAGATGTTTGTGAGGGTCGGGTGGGATGCGTTTAAATAACTGTCCTAACAGACCCCTGACCTTCTGGGCTGAAGATTTCTTATGATTAATAAATGGGTTTTGCTTTCTGCTTTACAATTATAATAAAACTATTGAGACTCTCCCCACTTAAATAGGTGAGCAGTTCCGACATGATGAATGATAGTGCGTCCCAAGCATTCGTTTGCCTCAGCTTTTATGACACCCCATTCTAACAATTCGGCGGGCTAAAGTTTGCTCACAAATCCCACCTCCACCCCCAATATGACATCTCTCTTACTCTCTCCCTCTTAATTCTCACTTGTTCTTGGCTTTCTGGGTTGGTTCTGGCTTTCTGGCCAAGTATCAATCGAAAGGAACTTGGGCACAGGGTGGACGGCGCACCCGCCCGAGGTGGAGCTTTCGCATTAATTGTCCCAATAAATTGAGATATAGTGTGCATAATGCAATGGAGCAATATGGTTATAGTCCACGTGTATGACTTAATTAAGCTATTTGCAGCTTGATGCTGCAAGTCAACGGGTGTGCAAGTGGATTAACAATTGCCCGCTCCCTTATCCTCAGGATGGCGCATAATTACTTTACTAGCGGTACATATCAATTTTTGATGATTGCGGAAGCCATGCCCGCTTCACCAAGAAGCCGGTAATAACTCTCCGTTGTGTATTAAAAAAGTAGTGTTTGGAAATATTTCGAAGTCCCTCCCAACATTTTTATAGGTTCTGATTGTGGCCTTTAATGGGCCGCCGTTTTATTCCTGATATATATTTTATAAAGGGGCAAAGGCTAAACTACAAGTCCGTGCTCTGAGAGGGAATTGGGAGTCCGCTTCCTGCTTTCCACAGCGAATGCCTCGCGTGTGTTTGCTGGAAGCTGAGTTGGCTGAAGAGGATGTAATGGACCTGTATAAAGGCAAAGACTTGCAGCTGGGCAGCCACCTTTGGCTCTTCTCTCTCTCTCTCTCTCTCTCTCTCTCTCTCTCTCTCTCTCTCTCTCTCACACACACACACACACACACACACACACACACACACCTCTTTCTACTTGAGATAATCATGGGACAGTATGAGCTCTACCTCATTCCAGCACTCCCTTCTCACCTCCACAAAGGACATTCTGTCCCAAAGGATCCATGCCCCTTATGGGCAAGGCTAAGGCGTCTGGTGGCGCTGCGGGGTAGTGTGTACTAACACGAGTTGATAAAATTTGCAAGAGAGCTAATAAAATCACCCAACCTGATGACAGAGACATTGACATTCTGACTTCCTGGGCTCCTTGCCCTTTGTTTAGAGTAAGATGGCGCCAAAGCCTCAGCTCACTTTCAGACGCGGCTGGGGATGTATGGTGATCATGTGCATTTGTTCCATGTGATTTACTATTTGAATCTTAAATCAAGACTGGTCGTTTGACCTCTCTGGATTGAATTAAATTCATCACCTATAATTTTATTAAAAAGCCCTGTGGCCATCAATCATAATGAGAGCATGGGGAGTCAACATTTTCGAGGGAAATGTGTCAACTTCATGGACACATGGCACTTACGCCATCCCTTTCCTGTCCTGGTCTGAGCAGGAAAACACCTGCGCTTCCCTCTGAGCATAAAGGGTCAATGAAGCATCCAAAGGGTGGTGGTATTTGGGAGCAGTTCTTTGCCTGTCTAGGACCAATGCTGGGTGAGATGGTGCCCATCCTCAGATTTAAACCAAGTTCTAAATGAGACACCTTCCTCTGGACTCAAGAGCTGGTTTACAAACTGTGCATCCATCATCAATCTAAAGGAAATTTTATAAAATTCCAAAAGATGAAACCAAGATCAGAGCTGCTTTCCCTCATTCCTGATACTGTTGCTGTAAACCACTTTGAAATTATAACATATCTCAGCCACACTTCTGAGTTTCCATGTTATTGCTTGCTAGTGAAATAAATGTAACAGCAGTCTCATTAAAAAATTTCACTGTAAAAATTTCTAGTGGTCTTTTATACCCAAGTCAACATTAATTGTTAAAACTAAGGTAGCAGAGTCCCTGTTTTGAAGGTTTCCTGGTTGAAGTTGATTCGTTCTTATACCTGAAGCAGGTGATGTTTCTGCAGAGACATCTGAATGACAGCGGGAGTGAAGGACAAATCTAATAAAGCCTAATAAAGCGTGAGCGTCAAAATGTCATTAAACTTACAAAGATGAGACTCAAAATCACCGAAAAGGTAAATGTCTTCATTAGTCTGATCTCTGAAGACTGTCGAACATTTCATTAATTTATAATTTATGATTGTTTGACAAATATTGAAAAGTATGTAAATATGAGCGGGATAATGTCTTTTCTGCGGGAGATGAGGAAATGACCCAAACTGTACGTGCCTGCAAGATTACACACAGGACCCAGCTCTCTGTTATCAAACTGTGCCGCCCCTTTAGCCAACATATTGTGCAAGTGACAAGTGAAATAGTGCAGATAAACCAATGGTTTAAAACGTAATAAAGACAACAGCCATTTGCATTTTTTACATTTTATTACAAAGGTAATTTACTATGACACATTTCTGAATGTAATTTATGAAAACATGTTAAAGCAATTACATCGTGTATACAGCCCTCAGAGCTACAAAATTCAGATAAATAATAATATTATAGATCTTTAGAGACTCACTATTGAAAACATATCATAAAGGGAATCTTTTATTTCAAAAATGGGTTGTACACAAGAAAATAATGACATTAAATTTTAAAATTAAGAATAAAACCTTAAGAACAATAGAAAGTAAATGAATAATATGCTTTGCTGGAGTTACAAAATTAAATCTTCATGATGACAATTTGCTTATTTCACAGGGTTTATAATCAACATTTTTTTTTCCTTCCTGGAATCAATGTTAGGTGCAAAGTATTAAAGGCTTCTTGGGAGGGAGATACAAGAGGAATTTGTTCCCCCTTTCAAACTTCTGAACTCATTCCTTCTCTCCATTTCTCCTTCCCAAAGCACAGCACTGTACCAGCTTTAAAAAGTAACAGAGAAATCCATTCCTCAAAGGTCAGTATGTTTGAACTTATCCTTCAAGATTTTCTACACCAGCCTGTCATAAGCTATCAAAACAGGAGATTCTGTTAGGGGAAAGAGAAGAAAAGTTTACACAATAGAGCATGAAATAAAAATGAGGGACATTTCATTTCTTTCCCCACTCCCTAATAACTCCACAATATATTTAAAAATTGGGAATGCATTATTAAATATTTTAGATTCAGCCTCCACCTATTTTTATCAACTTTCTTTGGTGGGGCAAAGGAATCTTCCTTTTGTTTGCACAGGTACAACACTTGGTAAATGTCTAACTTTAAAAGCAACCCGTAAATAGTAAATCTGAAATGGGCACTTTTCCTGCCTATGGGGGGCATGCCTTGAGTTTATTCCACAACTTTGAGACTTGCTTGAAAGATCCCTTAGGAATGTTACCTGCTATGACAGACTTACAGCCATAACTCCCCTACATGCCATATTAAAATCTCTCCAACCTAAAGAAAAAGGCTCTTGACACCACTCAAATCCTAATTTGTGGGTCACCAGGTGCATGTAATAATTGTTTCCTGATCTTCTCTTTTGGTAGGGAGTCCTACTAGCCCACAATAACTGGCCTCCAAACCTCTCCTCCTCCCCAGTTCGAACACCCAACACCCCCAAAAGGATGCAGAGGGACTACGGTCCTTAAAGAGTGCCTATAGAGTCCCATACAGCTCTTAAAGGTGGAGCCATTGCCTAAAGTGGTCTCAGTCGCCTCCAGAGCAGTGGGCAGGTGAGTCCCTGCCTACGAATTTCTCTATCTTGCCTCCTGCTAAACATTTGGCTTGAGAACTGACCACACCGCTAACGTTTCTACCACCAGGTGAAGCTAGCTCTGCCGCTGTCGCACCAAAGATCCTTCAGGTCCGCATTGCTGGCGGATAAATCCTCAGCCCAGCGGGCCCAAACTTCGGACCGATCCCTGCTGCTACACTATCGTTTTAGCGACGTGGGTTGCGCTTCTATCCTGCTGTAGAAGTGATTCTTACTTTAACACTGGGATTCGCCACCCTACCCCCAACATCGATCCCTATCCCAGCCAAGGCTGGTGCCTAAGTCTGATAGCCTTTGGCCCTAGCCGGGTCTCTGCGACCCTCCCTTGCCTCCAGAGCTGGACTGGGCCAAGGAGGTGGGCTGCGGGTTACTTTTAACCAGGGTTAAGTTACTCCTCGGCTCCAGCCTTTGTCTCTCTTGGAATGTTTAGGGGCTGCATATGCTTTTGTGTTGCAAACAGCAAGCGGGGTCCCCAGGAGTCCCTGACCCCATGCCTTGGCAGGAGCACGGTTTCCCTGGACAACTGTGGCTGGGCGGGCTCCCCGACGATAGTCTTGCGCAGGCACGCTGCCACGCACACCAGCGCCAGCGCAGATTTGCGGCGCCCCGCACACATACAAAGAAAAGTCCCTAAATAGATGATAGATAGATAGATAGATAGATAGATAGATAGATAGATAGATAGATAGATAGATAGATAGATAGATAAATGCACTGATGGTGAGCCACCTAAATGCGTGGACTAGATAAAGAGAGAAATATGAGGGAGGGGATCAACAAAGATAGGGAAGGCGAGAAAATATATACCTGCTGATGTGTCATGTTCAGTGGGCAAATAATCTCCTAATAACAAATGAAACAATAAAAGGGCTGCATTGTTTTCTGTTAGGCTCTCCATATATGACCCTGTTTATATCTGCATGGCCATATTTTGATGACTTAGAGATGTGCAAAAACAAACTTTCCCGCGGTGTATTTTTCCCCCTTCTCCTCTGCTTGTCAAGCTTTTCTTTCCAAATAGTCAGATGATTTTAAAAAGAAGGCAAAGGAGAAGAAGAAAAAACCACCACCATCACCACCCAAGAAATGATAAATAGCGTCGCATAGCTAATCGCTGGAGGGCGCGTTTACCAATTCATAATCATTTATTCTTGGTGATGTATGGCTTTTACACTTAAATCTGAAAAGCTTCTATTTGAAGGTGTAAATAGCTTCTTTTTTCTTTCCTGCAGTAAACCTTCCTGCATTAGCAGTGATTGATCTCATGTACAATTCGTCCCAGAGTGCTATTTTACAGGGGGAACACTAGCTTTTGGAGATTAACTGGGGAGTCTGTTACATATTAATGAAGCCGGGAGATATACTAACGTTTTGGTAATTTAGTTATTTGTGTCTATAGCTATCGTCGTTATTTTCTTTTAGACCCCTGCGGTTGTTATCCATCGAATTAAAAAGTGGTCCTTAGAATTATTTTTTTTTCCACTGGCAACTAAACGCCATTTAATGTGAAAAACAAATGTTGACTTCTCTCTTGAAGGAAGTGTTTCTTGGCAAGACATCAAAGTGTTTTAAACTGTATTAGTGGGTTATGTTAGTTTTCTTACCCGGAGCCTGCACTAAAGTAATGACTAACAGGGGGAAAAAAGAAAAAAAAAGTCTCAGCCTGCCTCTAAGAAAAATTATTTATTTATTTATTTATTTATGTTAAAGATTTTATTTATTTATTTATTTGACACAGAGAGAGAGAGATTACAAGTAGGCAGAGAGGCAGGCAGAGAGACAGGGAGAGGAGGAAGCAGGCTCCCTGCTGAGCAGAGAGCCCAATGCGGCCTCGATCCCAGGACCCTGAGATCATGACCTGAGCTGAAGGCAGAGGCTTTAACCCACTGAGCCACCCAGGCGCCCAAGAAAAATTATTTAATCTGGGAGAAGGGGATAAACTTAAAACTTTAGGACAAAAGTGTTTTTGGCAAGAGGTTCCCCAAAACATTTGGAAATCCAAACTTAAGGTTGAGAGTAGAGTTGGGGAAGAAGCAGAGGTTGCTCCTTGATTTGCAACTCGATAATTAATATCCCGCCAAATGAGACATCAGCGTCATTAATGCCTGTGTTCATGGAGAAAGACTTTGAGTGAATTGCAATTCCAAATAAAATCCACATTCCACAAAGAAGTTGCTTCATGGCCCTGAATAAAATGGCATTGATTCTATTTTCTTGTAGCATTTTTGTGGGGAGAGAGTGAATCATCTAAAATGCTCTGGCTTCCCACAGAAGACCTGGGGGGGTGTCTCTGGGCAGGTAGCCTCTCCAGATGCCCCCCAATGCCATGGTTCTATGTAGGACTCAGGACCACTGCTGACAGCAGGAGTAGGATGAGAGGAGAGAAGCTGTTGTGAAAGGCTGGCTTCGAGGGCTGTGAGCACCTACATCTGCCTTGTGTAATAAAAGGTAGATAACCCATTTCCACTTCCACGTAGTCTGGGAACTGCCTGCTGAGTTCAGGAGAGGCCAGGAAGTGGCATAACATCCTCTAGGGACAATTTGCTCCTGGGTCTTGACCATATGAATCTTAGCTCCATAGCCCTTCTGATCTAGGCTGGATCCTTCCCAGGTCCCCCCCAAATAGAGTCCCCTCTACATTCCCCTCCCACAGCCAGTTACCACCCTCCTCCCAGAAGCTGGGATATGGACCGTGGGGGCCTTAGAGGCAGTATTTGCTGTGAGGCCAGCTTCAAGAAAAGCAACAAACTTTCCAGGGCCTCAAAACACTGAAGCGGATGGTGCCAGTAGGCTGGGGACGCGCCCCTTTTGTTTTGGGGGGCGATTTATGTTCTTTATAAAAATGTAGTTGGGAAAAAATAGAAAGAGCCTTGAAAACGTTGTTACAATGAAAAAGGGACAAATTGGAAGACATTTTCCATGATCAAAGGCGGGAGGGAGAGCGCGCATGGGCATTCACAAAGCTTGACTTATTCACTCCCTCCTTTGCAAGCCGGGGCAACAAGCGTGTCCCCCATTGACAAGGCGCCCTATTCAGACTGCAGGTGCGAAGTGGGCCGGCGCGCCCGGCCACATTATGTCAAGGTTGTTGGAGATTAGTGTTCGGCCTTAATAACTAAAGCGCTTGATTTACATTGGAAAAAAGCCCCCTCAGCCGTGAAAACAAAATCGTTGAACGCGTGATCATTGCGAGGGCGGCTGATATCCTAATACTCGCATTGTCCTAGGCTGGGCCCAGTGGAGCCCAGCCTCCTCAGAAAGGGCATGGCCTGGGTTTCTGGTCGTGGACCAGGACCCCAGATTGGTGGGGGGAAAAGGGGAAGAGTGATGGGTGGAGTTTTACTGGAGCCTAAGGAAGACAGAGTGGGGGCTTCCCTGAGAGTTCAGATCTGGGTTCTCAGCTTTGGCAAAGCCTGGGATAGGAGAATCATGGGGGCTCCAACAGGCCTAATGGTAGTATCTCAAGGTCGCAGGCCCTCGAGTATTACTTTAGGGGAGAGCTGGGGGACTTGTGTTGAAGTGCCACAGGCAAGAACAATTTTACTCGCAGATGATCATCTGGGGGTGACGGGAGAGGTGAAGGAACTTACAAAGGACTAAGCATACACACTGACAAGATGCCTTCAAGAAGAGCATTGCTTACAAGCTAAATTTCTTCCTCCAAGAAGAGTCCATTTCAGAGAAGTGCAGAACGTGCAGCCCTTGCCTCTCTTTCTATTGTGTTTGCCAGTAATTGAGGGAGGCGTCTACCTTGGCCTTGGTCCTGCTCATCTCTCTGTGGGTATTTCAAGATAGATTCCATTCCCTCATACACTATCTGCGCCTCCCTCCCATACATCCTCCCCGACTCATGAGAAGGGATCCAGAAAACCAGACAGACATCTGTGGTTGGAACCTAAGAACAGGCATTTCAATATGGATATGTATCTATTCTAATTGCAATGTTTCTTTTTTTCCCTCTTTCCCCCCCCCCTTTTTTTTTTTTTGGTGGAAGTCAATCTACTTAAAGCAATTTCCATAAGATCTGTCTTAGAAGGGAAGTTTTGGTGGGGACAAGGTGAGGAAGCTGTTAACTATTGTCTGGCCCTGAAAAGGTCGTAAGTCAGTGCCGTGGTAGCTGACCTATCAGGGGAAGGTATAAAGGCTTTATTCATGTAGTTGCTTCAGTGTTCTCAGCTCTCACAAAAGTGTTTTTATGATTCAATTTTCTTACCTCTTTTCTTAATTAAAAAGCTGAACCATTAGAATAGCACCTGCATCGTGTCCTGACAGTGCCTGCATACTAATTCCAGAGTCTTTACAACCAGTAATTATAACATAAAATCAGAGATTGAATAAAACAGAAGGATTTTGCTCCCAAAGCCCTGCTAATCCCCTTTTAAAAGGGTCTGGTGAAATAATTCAGAACAGTATCCGGAAGTTGGATTACCGCTCCTTTTTTAACTTTTTACAATGAAATGATATTTCACAGTTAAAGGAAGCTCTGTTTTTCTATAACAGTTTTTTTTTTAATTGGCAGGTTTTCTGAATGATAGAAAGCATTTGACTATGAATTCCTTGCTTACTAAATGCACTGGCAGAAAATGTAGGGGAAATTTTTATAGCATGGTTTGAAACACTTAAATTTCCTCAGGTGAAAGTTGCTGCAGTGTGACAGAATTGCTTATGTGCATGATGCATTAGGCAACCTTCTTCATTTCTCTCAGAGGAAATAAATAAGCAAATCTTTCGGAGGCAGATGCCTATTATTCATGATTTAGAAATATGCACATTTCAGGCAAAACACTTTTCACTAATATGCTGGGTGCAACTTTTTAACACTTACTGAATACATTGATGAGTGCAAAACCTAAAGACCTCCATTAAACCATGAGCAAAACCTTGCAGTGGCTGAAGCCAAGGATCTTGGGCTGTCTGCATTTGCTCCCCAGTTCTGGCAAGGAACATTATCTTCATCTGGCTAATCTGATGTTGCATGGGCCAGCCATCAGCCACAAACAAGAAAAAAATTGGGTCATCCTTCTGATACTTTGCATAAATCATCTGATAATATTGCTGATGGGGGTTTTTAACACCTTCTTTTTGCCATTTTTCTACAACTGCATGGTACAGCCAAAACCATAGAAATTTACCCAATTTTGGTTTCTTCCCTCTGCAAACGTCTCCCAAGGCTGCCCATTCATTATGAGCTTCAGAACCATGTACAGCTCTGCCTGACTTGTTTTGAATTGATCAATATTCTTGCCCTGCATGTTGGCTCATATAGAGTCTCATTGGATCTAAAGAAGCCAAAAAAGCAAGATGAGTTTCAAATCCATCTCCCTGGTCATATTTACAGTTGATGAACTTGTATCCTGAGGTAATTTTTTCTTTCTTTCTCTGTTTTTCTCTGCAGCTATTTTGTATGTTTGCAAGGCTACTGGAAGATTCGGAGGCAAACCCCAAGACCCCTCCTAATTGTCTAATGAGTTTCTTTTTCCTGAAAGGTTTTGGGATCTGAACTTTATCAAGTTGCTAGAAAACTCTCATTTTCCTCATTGAAGATATTTGGATGAAAGAGCTGTGCTGTCCTGATGCCCAGATAGGAAGTACATGATGAGTGGAACATGTTATCATGGTCACCTGATGACCAAGATGTTATTAAGTTTCCCAGAATGAAAATTCAGTACAAGAAAACTCTGATCATAAAAAAAATGGTTCTGGGGCACCTGGGTGACTCAGTATGTAGAGCATGCAACTCTTGATCTTGGGGATGTTTGAGCCCCACCTTGGATGTAGAGATTACTTAAAAGTAAAAATCATAAAAACGAAAAACTTCTGATGCCTTCCTGGGGAAAATGTGCTTTTGTGTGACTTTTGTCCAAATGCTCGGTCCTGGGTTACCCTTGCCCCACTTGCATATTCCCTCCCTCCACACCCAGGTCTTAAAAACCCAATGCCTATCTCACACTAGCCGCAGACTTATGATGAAAATAAATGAACCTCTGGGCAGGGCAGGCAATAGAGTTTACTGCAGTACCAGTGTCTTAACAAGTCATGGGGGTGGCATCAAGATGATTGGGTTTCTCCAGCTTGGACCCACACTGAAATAAACTGATTCCCACTAATTTTTCTTAGGCCTTTTAGAAATAAATTACATGTCTATTTTGGTGCTCCAGGGCACCAAGCTCTGGAACTCTCTGAGAACATTAACTCGCAAAGTTTCAGAACACTCATCTAGCCTCAGGGCTGCCTGGAGAGGTAGCCCTGCTATGGAGCTTGAAGCCCCAAGCGGTACCATTTTCTGTAAGGTCTGGAAATTTGATTCTGGGAGGAACTAGGGGACATGTCTGAAAGATGAAGTCGGAACCATATAAGTGATAATAACGTTAATTCTTTAACAACATGTAAACGTTAAATGTTTCAATGATTACCTTATTTAAAGCTTGAAAGAAGTTTGTGAGGAACATTACTTTAAATTATATTTTACCCGATGAGGAAACTGAAGCACAAGGAGGTCTCATCACCTATCCAGGGGCAGAGAGCCCCATGTGGACAGGCCTGAGGGACTGGCTCCTATCCAAAGTCTTGCCACCACGCCAGAAGTTTTTGCCTGGTGCTCTGACCCGGACGACAGAGAAGGAAACGCTCGGTGGAAATCACTAGCAGGCTAAGGTACCCCCAGACTGTCCCTGGCGCTGCCACTCCGCGCTGGGATGGGGGTAACCCCCAGAGGACACGTGGGTTTGTCTCTAGGGTGAGGCTAGCCAAGGGCACTTGGGGACCAGTGAATCCAACCCTCCTCCAGAGTTTAAGCCATTCAATATCCTGCCAAAAAATAATGGTTTCTGGAAAGAAGCTCGAGCTCTCCTAGCGTCAGGGGCGCTGAAATGTCCCAGAGCACTGTAAGCACGCGATCCCAAGGGCAGCCATCCCTCCTCACTCTCTCCTCTCCCTCCACTGCCAGGGGTGGTTGGAGCCGAAACTCGCGGGCGCCCTCGCGGCACCACGCTGTCCTGAGAGGGATGCGGAGGGCGAGCGAGAGGCCTGGGTTTAGGCTCTCGCTCTCCTTCGCGCGGACGGAGCGAGGCGGCGAGTTGGCCGGTTCCTTCCTCATCCCCACCTGCTCCCAAGCACAGTGACGGTCGGGGAAAGGGCTTTAATGAGTGCTCCCTCAAGGAAGCCGTGCAGGGGAGACTGAAGCGGCAGTCAAGGCCCCTCTAACTTGTCCCTGAGCCGCAGGGACCTTTCCTCGAGAGGGACGGGAGGGGGCGCAAATCCCTGTGCTAATAATGTCCAACGGCCCTCCTCCCTCGCGGCTCCCAGCGACTCCGACCGGTCTCGGCAGCCCCTGGGGCCTTCCCCTTGTGGTCGCTCTTTCCACACCCGCGCGTCGCCCTCTCGCCTTTGAGTGGCCGGGTCCCTCCCGCAACTTTCTCAGGACTGCAGCCTTTGCCCCAGAGCTGCTTCTCCAAGGTGTTCTCTAGGGCGACCAGACACTCCAAACCCAAGCGCTGTGACCCTCCCACTTAGCGCAGCCCCCAGCCCCGAGCCCGACCCGCGGGAACCAGCGGAGAGAGTCCAGGCAGCGTGTTTGCGGCCGCGGCGCCTGCGCAGGAGGGGGCGGGGGCGGCGGGGCGGCGCCGGAGCGCTCGAGGCTCAGGGAGCTCAGTGCAGGTGGTAGGAAGGCCCGACGTCTCAAGAGGTTCGGGTACATCTGAAATAATTTCTCCAGTGGCGGGACGAGAAAGGACTTCGGCACCCGACGCTAAAACCCGCTGAAGATCCCAGGCAGGCCCCGGGGAAGAGTCACTGTGGGCGGCCGCCAGTCTGACGTCTCGGCCTTTCGCAGCCCTCCGAAGGGAGCCTTGAGGTGCGAGCCACCGCCGCTCCAGGATGGAGTGGGATCCAGCTAGGAAGACTCCTGCGGGCAACTGTGCCTGAGGCTTAAGCAGGCCTTGACTCCAGCTCACCGTTTTTTCTTTCCCTGTGTTTGTTCCCGACAACTATTAGGCTTTTGTCCGGGATGTCAAAGGTGGTTTGTGAGAGGGCGCTCCGTGTCAGAGGAGTGGGAAGGCTACCTTTCCGGGAAGACCCTGAAAGCATCGGTTTACGTTCCCCCCTCCTATAATGTAAATTGGCCGATGAATGTCAGCGTTAGTGGGGTGAAATTGGGGGCGAGGGAAGCCTCCTTCGCAATGGCCTCTTTAGTGGGTCCGTCCGTTTTGCTGCCCGGAACAACTAAGCTTCAGAGTTGTTTCTGTAAAACCGTGAGGGAAGGCAGGGAAAAGGACTGGAGGTTTCAGGAGGACCCCAGATCTCTCCCTAGATGATGAAGCAATAACAGGACACTCGAATTCAAAAGAGGAAGGGAAACATCACAACATTTATTACCAAAGAAGTAGCAAAATGGAGCTCCATGTACACAACGCTCTTTGGAGGGAAAGAGAATCACAGATTTTAATTCATTTTTACATATTTATAGCAAGGTTAAAGCCACAGCTTTCAACTATGTTTTTCATTGAACAATCACTTTCAATCAAATACAAAACAACTCCCCACCCTTTCAGGTTAGTTCATAATTTAAGGATCTAAGGGGAAAGCTGGTAAATGACAAACAGTGTGGGTGGAGATGTACCAAACAGTCTAAGGTTTCAGTCAAGCTTTGCGTGTGTGTGTGTGTGTGTGTGTGAATTTATGATTACAAAACATTTGCCTGTCTGTATAATTCACATTCACTGCAATCATTACATTTTCCCATAAATTAGCAATATAAACAAACATATGGGGACCTCCAGTAAACAAATAAAAATCAATATAAGAGACAACATTTTGCAGCAACTATAATAACAGCATGGGTTACAGCTTGGGGAAACTTCTTTACAAATCATTTATTCAGCACACACAGAGTGGGGAGGCCGGTACATCCTTGTTTATTTAAACCACCTTTAAAACCACATCGGGAGGTTTGGGGAAAGCCAGACAGGGTGAAATTTTCTTTCCAGGGCACAATATTAAATATTAAAAGAACTGCATATGTGGATGGAAGGAGGGTATTTGCATGCACTTTGGGGACACTATCTTGTAAACTGAACTTTCTGAACTCCAATTGCCAAGGTTCTGAAGAAAACAGGAAATTATAAAAATGTCTGTCCCTCAAGCCACTCTACTTTCTATTAATGGAAAAAGGGGCTTGCTGATTGCTTGCTGCTAGTGGGAAGAAACACACAATGGGTCTATTTTTAAGAGGATTGTCTTTGAAGGAGCAGGAAATATTAACAATTGCTTGGCTGCAGCCTTAAGTTCCAATGATCCTTGGCAAGAATATTGGGAGTTTAAGGAGGGTCCCAAGGAGGCTCATCCAAGTATCCCGAATGGGACTGATGAGTACAGGCCAGTGCAGAGAGAAGCAGACACACAGTGGTGTGCTTGGGGTTATGTACCCTCTGCCTACACCTTCTCTGTATTCTTTCCCCCATGTCCCAGAGCCAGTGCAAAGGGCCCCTCAACATCTGTGCACCTTCACAGACCTTGGACCTGATGTCTCTGGGTCGCTTTTGTTTTTTCCGAAGCAGGACTTAGTCCTAAAGTAATCAGTTGGTGTAGTGGGCATGTATTTTTTTTTTTAAAGAGAAGTTTGATTTTATCTCTTTAGAAACGGTTTGAAACTAACCGGGCAGAGGGAGTTTGACAGAGAGGAGAACAAATCGCTGACAAAGAACCTTTTACGTTTCACCAGCGTTGTTAGGACGACAAGCAGGAATGTCTCAGATAATAACTCCCACTTCAAAGATTTCTCAGCTCAATAGAAAGCGGACCATCCTTTTTATTCAACCACAAGGACTGGCACTAAAGAAGACTCTACTGTTTGATTTTTTTTTTCACCGTGTTTATTTTTCCCCTATTCACTGGGGTACTTGGATAAAATAAACAACAAGACAATTAAGGGAACATGGACTTCTAACTTTCCTGCCATCTTCCCTATCCCCTTGGCCTTGGGCTCTTGAGTTCATGCCCAGGGCCACAGTAGGCCTGAGGGGTATCCTATGCCCCATGCTAGGGAGAAACAAGTGTGGGGCAGGGGCTGCAAGAGATTTCTGGGATGGAGGGGCAGAATGGGCTGTTCTGGGGGCCAGAGTGGAAATGTCCCAAAGGCACAGTCTGAACTCCGCAGTCTCATCCAGGGTGCCCCCTCCACAAGTCCCTTTCAAATTCAGGCCTCCACCCTGGTCAAGTTGCAGAGAGGTGCTTTGCACAAAATCGAGCTGGGGATGCTCATTTGTTAAGCTTCTGAGATTCCCCTAAAGTTATTTACTCTTGACCCTGGAGCTTCTTTGGGGCGCAGTCAAGATGTACGGAGTCCGGCTCCTCCCTTTCCTGAATGCGTCCCTGGCACCAAAGGGACCCTTCCCCACAGAAGTGTGGGGTGAACCCCTAAACGCGGGCGAGGCTGGTCCCAAAGAGGAAGTATATACTGGAGAAGGCAGTGACAGTATTAAATGGCGTGAAAGCAAAGGTCAGCGCAAATGTATCTTAATAGAGTGTCTGCAGTGAAGTGTGCCGCCTTTGAAGCGGCCGCTCCCCGCGCGCATTTCCATGGCGAGCCTAACGCGGCATGCTGATGCACCGTCAAACTCACACTTTCAACCCCAAAACCCGACTCTTTGAACAACCCGAGCTTGATTAGACCTTTCTCCTTTTCTTTCCCCTCTTACAAACCATTTCCTCGCCTTTAGAAACTCGCCATCAAACCCAAATGCGCCCTCTGATCACCGCAGAAAGCAGAAACAAAGGGGGCTGAGCGGCGATTCAAGCGGCCCTTTTCTTCCCTCACATTATTATCCATTTTTATTATGATCGGGAACAAGTGCCCATTCGCGTGGGTTTTGTTTACCGGAAATTAAATGAAAATGATTTAGTCCGCGTCAAACAAAAATATATACTTGTATACACAAGAAAAAAGCCCTGTTAGACGTAAATATTATGTCCTTAATGAAAAGCCTGGACGGGCTCCAGGCTCGGCCTTTCAGGATTTCAGTGCAACTTGCCCATTGCCATAGAAATCCTAACTTACCATGAAGATGCACCGTGGCGAAGAAACATTGCTTTGTGCGCGGACCCTTTGATGTCGCAGGCGCTAGATGCGGGCGCTCAGCTGCTTTGGGCGAGATTACCTTGCGAGCAACGCGGTGGACATCTGTAACAAGCAAATGAAAAATTAAAGGCTATTAGTGGCCGACTAAGCATTTTTATTTTATTTCACTATTTTGGATTGGAGTGGAAGGCAAACGGGGGCCTAGAAATAGAAAAGAAAGACATGAGTCTTATTTGGAGAGGGGAGAATTTTTTAACGTCAGAAGAAGCAAGTTCTTCAGATGCCCTCTGCACCTTGGTGGTGGGGCGGGCGCTTCCCGATGGGAACGAATTGTTTGCTGCAGACCGCCGGCCCTTGGCCAGGCGGCCTCTGGACTCTATTGTATGGGGGAGGGGGTGGGGGAGGGGATTGCAGTACCACTTCCACAAGAATGGATTCGCTAAGGATATATTTGGAAGATTCTGGTTTTTATTAGGGGTAATGAAAACAATCCCACTACAGTTAGGACACCATTTATCTGACAAAAGTGGGGCTGCAGGGCAGGAGTGAGAATTGTCTAATAGTGTCTCAAGAGAAGAGTGTAGAAGAAAACCCAGCAGAGTGGCAGGGCCAGGACTTTGTCCAGCAGTCTAGGGGACTCCCCCTAGATGGGGCTACCACAGCCCTACCTACGTCTAAAGTCTTAAGGGATCGGGGACAGGGCTACCAAAGCTTTTTTTTCTTTCTGCCCTCCTCCCTCAAGTTAGCAAGGATTTGGGGTAGCCCCATCCTCCCTGCAGAGGGTGGTAGACTGAGAAACAGGCCCCGATTTCTCCCCTGCTGGGCAACAATTGCAAAGACTTTCCTCTCCTCTGCCACCAACATCTGGTTCTTTATCTGGGGACTTGGTACCCAGCATATAGAATACACATTCAATCTAGATCTATTCGGTGTTTACCTTTAAAACATTTATTATTGTAGTTCATCTCTCTTATCTACTCCCCACACATGCACAGCCTTTCAAAAATAAGACCAACATTTGTGAGATTTTTTTACAAGGATCATCACAGAATTGGTATGATTCATCCAGACACTGTTGCCTAGGCCAAATCCCTTCACTGTGGAGGCCTTGGCTCAGTGACGTCATTGGCCCACTCTGCACCCCCAGCATCAAGCACCCACAATATTCCACAGGCAGTGCCTCTACAAGGCGGGGGGGGGGCTGTGGGGAGAGGGTGATTGGTCCTGTAGTCTTCAGAGTATTGCATCCAAAAGCCCCTCTAGCACTCTTTTGTCTGCATTTCCTGTTGTTAGGACTCACACCCTATACCAAGTATAAAATGTATGCAGGGCAGACAGACAGGCAGACAGATAAATTTGTGTGCTTGAGCCAGTCTGTGGGAGAGTGGCACGTGATGCCCAGGGTTAGGTGCTTAAATCCCTCTCCCTTTTAACTCCTTTGTATAAGTAGTTGGAAAATTTGGGATCTGCTCCTTCTGCAATTTTGTTTCAAAGGATAGCTGAAGGATGGGGAAATGTAAGGAGGCAAAAGCAGAAGGAAATAGGCAAGATAATGGCTCAGGAATCCCCTCTGCCACCTTCTGGGATTGCAACTTTGGAAGAGGCTCCCAGTGGGGGCTGGGCAGGGAGTAGGGGTGGCAATCCCAGCTGCCCAGGCCTTGAGGAAAACATTTCTCATTCTGTGAACCAGGAGAGGACTTTGTGATCTTAATTTCACTGCCTGCAGTTGCCAAGTCTGCACATAAACTCTTCTAATGTGTCTTTTTCCTGCTCCCTGTCTCTTTCTGTTTTTTCTCTACCCGCATACTGGGGCCGCTACCCAGTTTTGAGGGTGTCTGTGTGGGTGGGTGGAGGGTGCTGGGTGTGATTGTAGAATAAATATGGGAACCATATTTGTATTTTAAAATAATGGACATTACATCAATACCTTATATGATCTCTGACAACCTTAAGTGGTTACCTTCCTTTCTCACTCCTTCCCCTCCTTTCTTCCTTCCTCGCCCTCTCTTCAAGCCTCAATAACCCCGCCTAGACTAGCAGTCAGTGTACCGGAAGCAGCAACCACAGCAGCACCCCTAATACCGGAGGCGGCGGCAGCAACTGGGCCAGGTGGTTGCTGGGGACTTGGGAGCGCGGCGGGGGCAGCTGCGGCGGGGCCGGCGCCCTGACACACGTACCATTCGCTCAGGTCGGCGCCACGCGCCACCACCGCCGCCGAGGAGGCCACCGGGGCCTCGCGGCCGAAGTCCGACGAGGGCGACACGAGGGCAGACGGCGCGGCCGAGTCGTAGCCAGAGCTAGGCGGCGGCGGTGAACGCCCGTGCACCTTCATGTGCTTACGCAGCGAGCTGGGGTGCGTGTAGCACTTGTCGCAGCCGCGCACTTTGCAAGTGTATGGCTTGTCGCTCGTGTGCACGTGCGAGTGCTTCTTGCGGTCGCTGCTGTTGGCGAAGCGCCGCTCGCAGCCCTCGAACTCGCACCTGAAGGGCTTCTCCCCTGGTGGAGACAACGCAGAGACATTAGTGTGCGTGGGTCGTGGCCCCGGCCGGGCCTCACCACCCTTCACAATTTCTCTTTCATTTATTGGAAAAGACCCACAGAAGATTTTCAGAAACCTCTTTCCTTTTCGCATCTCAGGACCAGCACCCCCTTCTCCCGCTCAGAACGCGCACCGAGCTTCCTCCAGCACGCCGCCACCCCTCCCCCTCTCCCGCCTGGGCCAGGGGGTGGTGGGGGAGGGTACGGAGGAGGAGCGACAAAGACTCCATCTTAGTCGAGTTTCCTTCGTGATCCACTCCGGTTGTTTTCCTCCAAACTTTCTCCCCTCGGAGCCAGGAGGTACCTTTGCCCGAAATAGAGTAGACTGAGGAGCTAGCATCGGCTTAATTTAAAGTTGCTGGTCCTAGTCAAACGTTTCTCTCCCCCCCACCACACACGCGCGCGCGCGCACACACACACACACACACACACACACACACCCTATCCAGTGGTCCACCTCGCACACACTCCACCATGGCCCAAACTGTTTCCCAAAGTAGGTTTTGTGCAAACGCCAAGGCGATGAAATAATTTAAAGATGCGCAGCCGATGCATGCGGCATATGCATAATACGGATTCGTGCTGCAGGAAAAGGTATTCTGAGCAATGATTCACTTCAGACGCGATTTTTACGGGAAATGGAGCCCCCTCCCCCTTCCCTTCTACCCCCTGAGGGCAAACATTTAGCAGCATTCTTCAAATCTTGCCTAAACCGTCCGGGATCCCTCCAGTTACGCTCGCCGGCAATAATATTTTATTACGCTGCTCCAGCGGCCTCCCGGAGACACCGCCGCGGGCAGCGGGCTCTCCCAGTCCGAAATGACTTGAGAGGTCGAATAGCCTCCCCAGACCACCCACGCCCAGCGGTCGGGCCTCGCAGGCCTAAGCTGAGAGGCGGGCGCTGCAGGGCTTGTCCGGCCAAGCGGGATCCGAGGCCTCTCGCGTAATCGTACTCTTGAGCTTGGCGGTTCCGGATGAGCGCAGCTGCTGAGAGAAGACCAGGCCAGGAAGATAAGCGGGCAGGCAGGGTAGACCCGCGTGGGGCTCCGTTCCGCGGTGCGATGCCCTGTAGAGCCGCGGGAAGGCGCGAGCGCGCGTTAGGGTGGAAATATTCGCCGAGGACCGAGCCCCAATCCCGGAGCTCACCGGCGGCAGGCTTCGCTGGAATGTAGGGGTGGAAAGGACCCCAAGAACCTGGAAACCCAGGTTCCTGTTGGAGCTGCAGATGCTGTGGAAAGGTGGGGAGGAAGTATCTAGGCGTCTTTAACAAATGGATGCCACTGGGCGCCCTAGATTGAGAGAAAGGCTACCAAGCGTCTGGCTAAGAAAGAGATGCGTAGCTGGCGGACTGTTGTCTTTGTGGTCGCTTCTCCCGCCGCTTCCAGGAAAGACGGGCGCTTTGGGGCAGGTTTGAACAAACAAAGCCCCTAGTCCTGAGCCCGGCTGAAGCTCAGGCGGAGTCAAAGGTTTGCGCACGATCCTCGCCTCCGTGCAGCTGCGGATTGTGAGCCCAGGGTTCTGGCACCGACCGGTCGCTGCGTCCTGACCCTGCAGGAGTACTGCTAGTACAGTAGAACACTGGGCGGTGCTGGCATCTGCCATTTCTCGGCACACCAGTACCATTTTATTAAAAACAAAAACGAGAAAGATGCAGAATACATCAGTGTCCCTATTTGACCCTTGTTTTCTCCCCTCTGATCCCTTTTGGCATCTGCAAAACTAAAACTTTTCTTTCCCCCTTCCTTCTTTTCTTTCTAAAATCACTTACAAGAACCATGCAGTTCAGGGCCTGCAAAAGAAAACAAGATTTGCTGAGAACAGAGGAGGAATAGAATTTGAGGTTGATTGCCCGCCCCCCAATATTCCCACACACACTTATCCCATTTGCGGGCACCTCGTTGGACATTCACGTAAAACAGAAACAATGATTTCATCCCAGACGAGGAGCAGAGGGAAAAAGCAGGGCACTGAAGGTGATTCGGGCAGCTTGGAAGTTCGGAGGCCCCAGGGATGCCAGGTGAGGCCTCGCCCCCCACCCCACGCCCTCCCGGCCTCTCCCCAGCTGCAGGAGGCTCCCTGGATTCCCTAACAACGCGCCCCCACTCCCAAGCCCAATACACTGCCTCCCGCCCCCTCCCTTCCCACCAGATCCCGGAGCTGCGCCCTGGGTGGGTGGGTGGATGTGGAGAGGCAGGGTTGAGGCAGGGTTGAGGCAGGGTTGGGCCAGGTCCCGGCAGCGGGTCCGGAGCGGCCTCAGCCTTAGCCCGGGGCTAGGTCTTGAAAGGCCGGGAGTCTCCTCCCAGAAGCTCAGCAGCCGGGAGAGGCCTCCTCCCCGGCCCGGCGCCAAGCCCGCCCGACAAAGTTCGCAAGAGGAGGCGCAGTTCCACTAGCGCCATTTTCTCGCACTTGTGGCTGGGCCCGGTTACCGAGCGTCTGTGTCCCGGCGCAGACTCTTCTCTGCCTTGGATCCCCAGCCCTGCCTCTCTCTGTAGACTGCCTGGGAAGGTGGGGCGATCCCCCAGCTGAGGGCCCCGGGAAGGGGGGCAGGCGACGGGGTCGGGCTGGAGCGCGCCGGGGCCCGCATCTCCCTGGCGGCGGCACTATTGTTCCGGGATTGCTGTGACCGCCACAAAGTGAAACCTTTCGGCATGGGCTTGGGGCAGGCTGCCTCCGAAGCCAGGCCCGGGATTCAGATCCGGGAGAATCTCAGCTCCTGAGAAATCGGCTCCTGTTCGCCGCTTCCGTGACTCGAGGAAATGAAACGCCATTAATATTTGAAAAGGCAATTATTTTCCTGTTGAATCGAGAACTGTCTTCATGAATAATTTGTAGTGAGGTCTATTGCCATTTGAGAAACATTTTGTTTTTTTGTTTCTCTCCTCTCTCTCTCTCTCTTTTCATTACTTAGGAGGGGGGTTTGAAGGAAATGCCGGAGCAGCGAGGCTTAGTCGATTTTTTTTTTTTAACTCCAGCGATAATGAATCAGGACTGCCAGTGGAAAGGACGCACTTAGAATTCTGTCCTGAATAGACGCAAACCTGAGCCAGCCCGGGCTCACTGAACTTGCTTCTCTGCTGTAGGTCGATTGCACTAAGAATTTAACCATTTTCTGCTTCATGGACTTCAAACAGTAGGCCGGCAAAGAGCAGTAAAAGTTTGTTTGTTTAAAAAACCCTTGTCATTAAAAATGAGTTCCTTCTCTGGCTCAGGACTGCACGTCTATCCCCGCAGTTCCGGCCGTCAGCTCCTGGAGTAGCGAGCCTGTGGGAGGTGCCTCACTTGCCCCCCCTCCCCCGGGATAAAATTTGGAGGGTGGGAAGGGGGAACAAATGCTTGCGCAGGGTGGGGGGAGAAGGACACGAGAAACAGTTCGGGGGAAAATGTACATTTCTAGGTATGCTATGTAAATAAAGTAGGAGACTAAGAGTGAACTTGGTCTGGACTCTGCCTGTGCCAGTGTCATGGCCAGGGACCTTCCCGGAGATTGCAGGCTTTGGGAGAGAAAGCAGTATTTGCAAATTTCTTTCCTCAGCAGTGCCAGCTTAGGGGAGTCCTTTGACTAACACTTGCCGATATTTCCACCAAAAATAGAGGTGAGTAAGGTAGAGCTCCAAGAGAGTAAGAGAAGTGGGGCACCAAGATGGAACTTATTTCATCCTCTTCTCTCCCCACTTGTCCCATTCTCCTACACCCAAAATAGAGGAGGGGAGCTGTTGACTTCTTAAACTTCCAGGGAGTTTGGGTGAGGAAACCCTAGCTAGGGAAAGTACAACGTTGGCTGCTAAACTAATTAATGTAACTTCACAGGCTGTTCTGGGAAGTGTGAAAACTTTCTCCTTGCAATTGCATTAATTAGAGATGCTTCTGGCCAGAGGAGTTCAACTTTGCACGCTCTTGAGCAGGCTCCTTTTCTTTCTGTTAACTAGAACTAACAGATGTGGTTGACACATGTCCCCATTTCACTTAACAGCTCAGTAAATGACATTTAAGGCAGATGAGTCTCCTTGGGTCTCTGCTAAAGCAAAAGGGTTTGTCAAACGTCACAAGTGTCAGGTCACCAAGGCTCCAAAACAGGGGCAAAGTTAGCCCATGAGACCCTAAATCTTAAAAGCACCAAAGGCCTCATGACCCCTCAGTTCAGGTGGTGGTCAGCCCACCTCATGGAAGAGTACTTTCGACAGGATTCCAAATGGGTCAGGAAAATCAAATTGGTTCTAAGTCTTTACGACTTTGAGGAACAGTACCATTTTAAAACCTGAGAAATCAAACTCCATGATCAGGGAACACACATTTGCACACATAGAGACCCAAGCACATTCACACTCACCCCCTCCCCAAGAGCAAAAATCCTGCACTATCCTCCCCACACACAGCCTCAGGAAACTTCTGTGATTCTAATAGAAGGGCATAATTAATATTTTATGGACTTGGCTCATGGAACACCAAGATATCCCCCCTCCTCCCAGATGGAACTTGAGGAAATCCAGCCCCAAGGGCCCAGAAGAGGCCGCCTGCTTCCCCAGAGGATCCATACGAGACAGACAGTGCCGAATACTGACCTGTGTGAGTTCTTTTGTGTATTTTGAGATTTTCTGATCTAGCAAAGACCTTCCCACACCCCGGGAAAGGACAGGGGAAGGGTTTCTCGCCCGTGTGCACGCGGATGTGATTTACAAGTTTGTATTTGGCTTTAAAGGGCTTGCCCTGACGCGGACACTCCTCCCAGAAGCAGATGTGGTTGGCCTGCTCCGGGCCGCCGACGTGTTCCACCGTGACGTGCGTGACCAGCTCGTGCATGGTGCTGAAAGTTTTGGAGCAGAGGCGCGGGGGCGCGGGGCTATCCGCTGCCAGCCACTTGCAGATGAGCTCCTGCTTGATCGGCTGGCGCATGTAGCGGAAGAAGGCGCCGGGACCGTGGGGCGCGGCGAGGTTCACTGTCAGGTTCATGCCCCCGTAGCCGTGCAGGGCCGCGGCAGCTGCCAGGGCGTCGCTGCGGGCCACCGGCCCTGGCGCAAAGGGTTCGGGTCGCGCGTACATGTCTCCAGGGAACCCCAGACGCAGGAGTCCGTTCAAAGTGCCGCTGGGGGAGGCCTCGGGCGGCTGCTCTTGAAGGCCCTGGAACACCGAGGGGCTGGAGGCGGCAGCAAGCTGGGGGCCATGGTGTCCGGAGCTGCTACCTGTTGTCGACACAAATAGCGCGCGTGAGAACGGGCGGCGTGGGCTGAGCATTCCACCAGGCCCCGGGGGGCAGGCCCAGCCCAGCCACACCACGGCCTCTGCCGTCAGCACCGGGACCGGGAGCCAGACAGAGGCTGCAGCGAACGGAGTGGACAGCAAGAGGCCAAGCACCTCCGCTGCGGACCGGATGGGCGGCAGTTCGGTAGAGCCCCCTGCCGTTCCATGAGCGGCAGAGGGATGGAGGCTGCGGGGCAGGTGGAAGGGGCATAGGGTGCGCAGTGCTGAGTGTGTGGGTTCCTGGGGGGCCCCGGGCTCTGCTCCAGAGGGGTCCGACCTGAGACCCAAGCGTGGTTTGGCAGCCAACTCCCTGGGGCGAATGGGGTCCCGGAGCCCTGCGCGGGAATGAAGGTGAGGCAAATGGTTATGTTTTAGGTGGTGGTGGTGCGGAAGCGTCAGGGTCACATATACTAATTTCAGTGCCCAGCTTGGCTGGGAGAGCACGGCCTGCTACATCCTGTCCCGGGTTCCCCAGAGCTCCCTTAGGTCAGGCCGTTCACACTAGTCACCTGACAGCGGGGAGAGGAAAGAACAACCACAAAAAAACTTATGCAAAGTTTTGGGGTTTTTTTCTCCCCTCAAGTTTCGGGTTGTGTCCCCCACCCACCCTCCTCGGTCTTTAATGCCTACTTGAAATCCAGTACACTACAGAGGTAGCAGCGGGACGCGTGAGGAAGTGAATAGAGATTCGGGGCCGCGGCCCGGGCCCGGGGAGAGGAACAATCACCTAGGTCGCCTATTGGCCCGCAGCCCGGCCCGACGTCAGCAATGACAGGTCCCGCCGCACGCGGATACGCGCGCGCGCGCGCGCACACACACACTCTCTCTCTCTCTCTCTCTCTCTCTCTCTCTCTCTCTTTCTCCCTCCCTCTCCCTCTCTCTTTCTTCCCCTCTCTCTCTCTTACTCCTGCTCCCAGGCCTCTCCACCTCACCCCACCCAACCCCCAGCATTTCTTGCTTCTACTGCTCATGCGCTCTGACCCGGGCATGGATTCTTTTCTCTCCTCTTGAGCCCCCTCCCCCTTCTTTCTCGAAAGCTGAGTAGATCTGCTCTGCCTCGCTGCTCCTGGAAGTGAGCGGGGCTGGGTTATGCCTTCTTGCACCACGACTTTAGGGAGGGGTGTTGGGCTGTACGTAAAGTACTCGGGTTGTTAGACGGGCAGATCCAGCCCTACCGGGGCTGAAGGGCAGCACAAGGCGCCCGGGGATGGAGGCCTGCTTCATCAGTTTGTCCCAGGAGCCCCAGGAGGTGGGGCCTGGTTCCAGGGACGGCAGACTATGCTACCAGGAGCAGAGGAACTCCTAGCCTAGCAGCCCTTCAGCTTTATTTTCTCGCTTTCGCCGAAATTTCTCGTGTCCTTCATTTCTCTCTCATTTCCTTGGATTCTTTTATTATTCCTTCCCCTTTTCTCCTACCCACTCTATTCTTTCCACTTGGCCTTGCCAGCTCCTCGCAAATGCCAACCCAAGAATCCCGCCCAGACCCGAGCCAGAGTGGGCCTGAGGCAGTTATGACCTGGGAGACGCTGGCCTCGAACCCACGCTACCCTCTCAAGGGGGGTTAAGAATCCCCTTTGTCACAAATCCCTTCGTCTCTCGGACTGGCTGGCCAAAGAAACAAAGGCGAGGGGCATGCTGCTAGGAGAAACAGGTCCTCCCTCATCCGGTAGTCTCCCCGAGTCAGTTTGCTATCTTGAGTTCTGTACCCTGCCGCCAAATGGAGGCTTTGGGAAAGGACCTTAGGGATCACTTCCACTTTCAGCTCCCACCACTTGTTGCCTGCGGCCGGAGTCTGCCTCTCTCCTCGCTAGCCTTCAGGGCTCTGAGAAGAGTGGACGCCAAGTTTCCCCGCCCAGGCTGTGCAAGGGACTGCGGGCCCACGGCCTGTTCTCACGCAACGCCCCCCGGAGTTGAGGATCCACCGTTTTGGGGTGGGGGTTGGTCGGCGGGAAGGGGGGGG
>LNAC01000190.1:688298-703990 GCA_002007465.1 Ailurus styani
GGAAGGGGGGGGGGACGGGGGAGACAAAAACAAAAACAAAAACAAAAAAACCAAAAAAACCAAAAACCTTTCCGTTTTGGCCTAGTCTAGCAGAGCTTGAACAGAGGGGAGTGTCCTTTGTTTGTGCCGCGGACCGGCTAGGGCCGGCTGCACAGCTTGGCGATTTAAAGGGCTGCTCGCCCTGACGCCTGCCTTGCTCTCTGTAGCCAAAAATGCCAACTTAAGTACTTGGGCTTCCCTAGCGGCCATAGAAAGCGACTCCAAAGCTAAGAAAGGCTTGGATTTTTAAGAGAAGTTTTAAGAATTGAGTAAAAAAAACCTGTATCCCTAGCAGAGGTGAGAAGTTTAGACAGATTGCGAGGAAGTCTGACTCGGAGTTGAGCTGCTCCACCCATCCCCAGCACCAAGAACTATTCTTATACATTTCCTAGTCAGTAAAAAGGGGTTTCTTTTAAATTTTTTAAAAATAATTAACTTATTTATAATGGTTGGCAGATTCTTTGAGACTTTCTTCATTTAATGCTTTGTTCCCTGCTCTGGGTTCGCATCTTAGGCAGGGATTAATTTCCACATTTTCCCTCGGCTTTGACAAGTCCAGGTTTTTCTGCTCTTCTGGCCGGCGGGAAGAGCTTAGGCAATGCAACCGATAGATACTGCCTTAGCATTAAAAAAAAAAAAAAGACAACAAAAAACAAAACAAAACAGAAAGAAAGAAGAGAGAAGGGAAGGGGAAAGGAAGAGAAGAGAAGAGAAAACGTTGAAGGAGTGCTTTTGACAGCCAAATTCTTTCTGCTCTGGAAACCAAGGACTTCTATATAGTGTTGAGATTAGACTTTGAGGATTTGTCTCCTTCCTGGCTTTTACCTTCTCCCATACTCTCACTTTCTGGAATTTACCCTTTTGCCCACAGAAGCCTCCTCTCTTGTCCCCTATCCTGTTTTCCCTTCCTCAACATGATGGCCAGGCCCAGTCTCAAGAGTGGTGTCAAGGCTCCCCTCAACTCAGATGTCTGTTGAATGTTGCAGCTGTCTAGGCAAGTCCAGGCTGAACCCACGAAGGCCTCCTAAAGACAAATGAACAAGCAAACAACCCCCCCTCCAAAAAAAACCCCAGAAAAAACAATATAAACCCCCAAGCCCAAAAGCTGCGTGTCCCTCCCTGGGATCCCTTGTCCAGCTGTTTCTTCTAACCATCTCTCAACATAAAGCTTAGTCAACTCCTCCTATAGCATTCAGGCCTAAGTGCAGGGATACTTCTGTAGTAGTCCAGCAATAAAAATATTTTCTTTTCCACCTGAACCTCCGTGATCTGCAACCTACTGTGTAGGATGTTTGTCAAACTCATCATCCACTTTTACTTTCATTAAATCTCTGATTTGCACAAAAATGGATCTCTTAATATGTACACTGTGACCTCACCTGCATCAAAGGCTTTGGATAACAGCAGAGAACAGGGGTATTTAGGTTGTTTTAGTCTATGGACCCTTTTGGAAGCCTTGTGAGCCTTGTGATGCCAATGAACTCTAATAGTCCTGTTTTTGTTAACAGCATGTGTGTTAGGAAAAAAAAAGCTGTAACTATCCATTAGAAGATGATGAAAATAAAGATGCAATTTTCCCCTTCTAAGTTTGTGGACCCCTGAGTTCTAAGCACTGTTTTTGTAGACTCTGGGGATAAGAATCAGAGGTTTTATACTTGTAAAGTGTTAGTATACTGCATACTCATACTAACTTTACCCTTGAAAAACTTTGAACATGTGTATGGCTTTTTGTGCCAAAAGTGAAAGGGCAGATATGTCTAATTCAGCCAAATTCATTGACAGTAACCTGGCCCCATGGAGCTCCTTCCAGATGCACCATTCTCCTGAAGTACTAAAAACATATGGACCCATCCAGGGTATATGCTTCTTGAGTAGCCAGGGGTTACTTGACCTGCAGGTCACTAAGGCTGCCTGATCCTTAGGAGTTCCTTGGAGCCACATGGTTCACACGTTGGCTAAATACAGAAACGGGGCCAGGAATTCTCCCAGGACATTTTCCCAGGGACAGAGACATGGAGAAAAAAAAAATCCATTTTACCCACTAACATTTATAGACAGGGAACTCTGGGTAATTACATAAGGATCTTCAAGGCATATCTCTAAAATAAGCCCCAAAGCAGTATCTGGGTAACTGTAGATGAGATGTGGGGCACTGATGGCAGGAAGGAATATTTTAGTTTTCAGAGCTATTTCTTTGAGTCTTCCAATGCTGGAAAAGAGTCCAGATTTCGTTGATTTGATAGGGCAGACTGAGGAGTGGTGTTCCTCTCTTTCAGAAAGTTATCTCACCGCCCTGACTTCCTGTACCAAATGTTTGGCTGGAGCATTCTATTCGTAACCATGCTGGGGGTTATAGCATTGTTGAGTTCACTTTCCTGCTTGATTTGCAGAAAAAAAAAAAGAGAGAGAGAGAGAGAGAGACATAGTCTGCAGCCCAGAGATCTTCAGCAGAAGGCAAAGACGCACTGGAGGCTTTGTAGGGGCCCTGTTTGGAACAAGTTCTACCACACCAAACATCCATCCAGTGTCCAGAATCCTGCCCTAAGCACCTTTGTTCACTTCAGCCTGGGCAAAGCAACAGCTTATACTAAAGTGATTTTTTAGGCCTGTTGTATAGAAATATGACATTTGGTGGCCCTACCATCTGCCAGAGCTCCTTCCTTTACTGACTCCAATAGGGGAATGTCTGACCTCTCTCCTTTGGAAGGAAAGAAATAGGGGAGGTTTCAGATCAATAGCTGGGCTATTTTTCCCCTTTGATATTTTAAGAATTGCTAAATGATGATTATCTGTTGCAGGTTATGCTCAGAGCAGTATCCCAGGAGCTGAGGGCCACTGCACAGAGCCTGGCCAAGAACAAGCCTTGTTGGATGAATGTTCTGCATCTAGATCTGCTGTCACTTGTTCAGTCCTTTCTTCCCTGTTTCTAGACAGGTTATCACCCAAAACAAGGGACAAGGCTATTCACAGATAGGCTATTCACAGATAGATTTTAGATTCCTGCAGTGGGAGGTTGTCTCTAGTCTTATGGAAAAAAAAAACCCAAAAAAACAAAAAACAAAAAAACTTAAGCCCCAGGAGCTCACCATATGTCCTAGCCCAAACTGTACAAAGGAGATGAGATCTAGAATTTTGGAGATAAAGGAAGCTATTCCTCTCCTCTGCTATGGATGTTTGGGCTTTAATCATCATTAATAGAGCTGAGCATGAAAGAAAATATACTTGGATAAAATTTAATTTTCAAGCAAAGTTTCTGCTGAATATCTTTTGACAAAAGATTAAGAAACACGGTCAAAGGATCTTTCAGAACAACACTGAAGAATTAAAACAACTGAATTTACATAATAAGCACATCTCTCTTGAGAATTCTGCCATCAAATCATCCTAAAATTATAGAAGAAAGCCATTTCCTGAGTTGTCCATTTAACTTTTGGTAAGAAGGTTGCTTTTCCTTCCAACAAGAGAATACCTTGGAGGCAACCATCAGCTGGTGGTGTAGTTGAATGAAATGAGGGAAACTAGAAGCGCCTGGAAGGGAAAACACCCAACCCTAAATCATATGCTTATTCTAAATGGAATATTAAATTAAATTCTTCACAATGAAGGTATTCCTGACAGAGCGGCTGTCAGTCACTCCCTGTTCAGACACCACATTGTGGGAACGTAGTTGCCGCCACATTGCAGAAGGCTGGTGTCCCTGGTAAGGATGATGCATATCATGTAAACCCCATCACCAAGATCAAAGTCTGCTCCTTTCATGGAAGCCAATACATGTCAAACCTCATTCCAATCAAATCGTCTGGAAATGAATTCAAGATGAATATGTCATAGAATAATGTGACAGTGGAACTACAGAAGGTCAGGGGTTGTTGTTTCAATGAGAGAGTCGTCAAATATTAATTCTAGAATGTCCAGATGAGTAGGCATTGAGGGGGATTAGCTGGCTGCTGGTGGGATGTTGTGTCGCTGATTTGTGTGCAAATGCATCAAACACCAAGGTGTTGTTCTCAGTTTCATTGGAACTCAAGAAACACTTCCAAACTCACAACCCAACATAACCAAGAGACAAAACAAAACTTCCTACTTAAAAAAATAATTTCAGCAAACCAATATTCAAAAGAGGATTTTAACTTACTAGACTCTTTCAGGGAGTTTCGGTAAAGCCGTAATCTTTTCCTCATCACCAAGGAATTCTTGTATCTCATTTTCTGACTTTGAACCTGTTTGGGAAGAAAAAAGGGACAGTCACTAGTTAAACAATTTTATACATGTTTGTATGGCAAGATTGTGAGGCCTGAATGTATCAGTGTTGGCCTGAAGAGTCTTTCAATCTTTCATAGACTATTTTCAAATTTAAAAGTGAAAGAAGAGGATTCTGCTGGGAACTACCCATATTTATTGCAAAATGACATATCCTTTGTAATAAAAAAATACTAAAAATCTTTTCCCTACTAGATTTTTTTTTTGGTGTAACTCATCTGTTGATTTCCCTTGTAGATAGAATTTAAGCATGAGTCGGCATTCAAACACCTCTAACTTCTAGAATTTGAATTTATTCTATGAGAAATTCCCATTATTTTCCTTAAGTTTTCTGAATTTAGTGAAATGTAATGGGGAAGGCTGTGTGTCCTCTGGGACATCAGGTTAAAAACTGAGGTACAAGTATTTGAATTGAGAAGAGAGAAATTTCCTTGTAAATTTGTAGATCTTGCCCATAGTGGCATGGGAACATTTACTATCATATGACTTCCATCCCCAAACCCATTTGGAAATCATCATTGGTTGATTTTTTAAAGTTAATATAAAATTTACCAGAATAGAAAAAGAAAGTATCATTTCTATCATTTGGTCCTAGTTGTCTCCATTACTTAGTTAATAATGTCAGAAATACTTTCCCAAACCCTGTTATATTTACAATACTTATCAAATTCACTTTGTGGATAATGCTACCAAGGCTTTGGCCATCTTAAAGCCTGAAACCCAACCCGAGGACCTTTGCATCTGTCAGGCAACACTAAAGACAGTGGAACAGCCAAACAGAGGCGATCCACCCAGCCCCAACCCTCAATTTGGCCTAGAAAGACAAACAGTCATTGAAAAGGTCTCAGGCTGGACAAACACAGCACGCCCTCTGTCAATGAGGACGTCTGCCTGTCTTGACACTCCGGCCCACAGAACAAGCGATTGTTTAACTTGTTGAACCACAGGCCACATCCAAATGGGGCTCTGCTATCTCAAAGGCTTTCGAATTCTCTATGCTCAAAGATCTCTTTCTCTCTCCTTCAACCCCCAATCTGGGCTTGAACCAGCTTGTGTGTTTCACCCTTCCCTCTCCCTTCTTTTCTTGGTCTAAGCCTGAGGGGTGGGGATGGGGGATAGACTCACCTTTTCCCAGAGGGTTTTATTTATTTTCAATTCTTTCTAACCAAAAGGCTTCTGTCCCAAAAAGTAATAAGCTCCTTCCTGCACAAATCAGGAAAGAAAGGAGGCCCAACTTTACATTCCTACAGAAATGTGGCATGCTGGGCATACCCGCTCTAAAATTTCCTCATGGCAGGATGTCTGGCACGGGAAAAGTCCTGGTTGGTTGGAACTAATAGAATTTACTTTTTTGCCTCAGAGGGAAATGGGTGTGAGTTTCCCTAGAGAGGCCTGTCCACCAACAATGCTGCCCAAATCCCTCCCCTCCCCCCCTTAAGAGGCCTGGATCACTTCTACCCCGAGATTCTGGCAGTTTTTTTGTGCATTACAAACCCACAGGCATGCCAACAAATGCAGAGGCTGGACTTTGGGGCTGGCAACTGGCACTGTAAGCTTCTCCGTAGTAGCTTTATCACCAAACTGGTGTAGGGAACCAGGGTAAAAATCGTCTCCTTTGGTTCAAATGCTAAGTCCACTTAGCAAGCCAGTCATCTCACTGAAGGTGGGATGAACGAATATGGGGGCAATCCCTGGGCCCCTGGACCTGAGATCCCCACCAACCTAGAGATATAAAAGCTCTGAAAATGCTTGGCGAGGTTTTCCTCAAATGACTGCTCCTGATTTGTCTCCTCACGCTCCCGGGGCTACTTAATCAGGAGGCAAGAGCACAACCTGGAGACTTATTGGAAGCTACCTTCCTCCTCACACCTTGAGAAGAGGAAAGGGTGCCAGCCAACAACGGTAATTGATCTTTCTGGGGGAGAGCCAAGCAGGTGGGCTCATGGGCACACCCAAAAGGCACTGTTTTTCTTTGTGGGAACACCAAAGCTGTACCTTGTGGGGTCTCCCTAGACGGCGCAGGCCTACCCAAGGTCAGAGGTCACCTACAGTCCACTTTCCAAGCCAGAGATTTCAGTCCCAGAGCCATCAACGCTGCTCCACACTGATTAACCCGCAGGCACTCAGGCAAAGGCGTGCCGGACTTTCAGCCCCAGCTCAGCTGGGGCGAGTGCAGAGCAGGGGCCCTTCAGCCAGCCTGGGAGTTCTCAAGCAGAAACCCAAAAGACACCCTGGCTTCCTCTGGCGGCCTGCTGTTGCCAGCTGCCCCGGCATCTCCCGGACTCCCCTCCATCAGGCCATCCAGCCCCAGGAACTTGGGCAGCAAGGCTGGGTTGTGTGATGGCCTTTTCTCATTCTTCTGTTCCCTAGAGGAATTAGCTTGGGTTTCCAGGCTCCGGGCTGAAGGCTGGGTGACCTTCGTGTGCCCAGAGCAGAGTCTGAATTAGTGGGTCGCCTGAAGGATCAGTTGAGACATTTAACCTTCCCTTTGAACAATCCCGCACCCCCAACCTGCCCGCAGCTAGATAGAAGGAAGGAAGTTGGTGCCTCGCTTTGGGTCGCGCTGCGGCTGCCGCTGTCCCTAAGAGGGTAGAAATATGACCCTGGAATCCAAAGGGAGTCTCCTGCAGACAGTGCCGGCCAAAGTGAAGCTCCTCAATGCCCCTTCGCCATTCCTAAGACCTCGCTGGCTCCCAGCTGTCCCCACGGACAACCCACCTCATTCATCAACCCCAAACTTCCCGGTCGACACATTGAGGCTCCTAGCTTTCTTTCACAGACCAACTCTGTTCCCGCTTCACTTGTCCCTAATTTCCTGTGTCCCAAGATGTCTAAGGTAGTGCCCAGAATTCTAGGCGGCTGCGGCCTGCTCCCCGGAGAGCTAGTCATAGCCCTCGTTCGCATTCGGAAGAAAGAAATCCAAATCCCAAACCCATGGCCGGCCGCGCGCAGAGAGCGGATCCCAGCGGTCAACTTCCTGAGGCAGGACCAGGATGCGCGAGGGCGAGGATCCCGGCCCCACCGCCGACCCAGCCGGCATCTGCCGTCAGGTTGGGGCGGAGAAGTCCCATCATCTTGCAGCCAGCCAGGCTAACTTAGCTCCATTGACCCTGGAAAGGGGAAGCCGAGTCCCTCCCTGCCATCCTCGCAGGAGCCGGGCAGAGAAGCTGCCTGCAGGGCCCTTCTCCTGGCGAGGGTCCCGCTCACTTGGAGCAGAGGAAGCTCTCTTTCACGACTCCCCTTCTTGTGCCCACGATAGGGCACCCGGGCAGTGTACAAGGAGGGGAGGAAAAGCGAGTGGGCAATAAGCTGCTCTTGGTCCGTTTACCGGTGGGAGCCCCATTCGTCCTCCTTGCCCCCCCCCTTGGGAAGAAAAGATGGACTCATCCCCAGCGCTGCCCCTCCGCGGAAGGGCCCCCTCCTCCCCTCAGTGTCAGTGGGGTGGGGCCTATACTCACGGTTGGGGGGCTAATGAGGGAGGGGATGGGGAGAAAGTCTAGCTGGGCCTCTTTCCCCAGTGGGGTTTGGGTGCCAATGGCCCCGCTAAGGGCGCTTGCTACCCAGCTGCTGCCGGTACAGGTTCTGTCCATCTGCCCCCTGGACTCAGGCACTTACCCTGCTCCACCTGTTGCCGGGATCTCCTCATTTCTGCACATCACTTTGGGGTGGCCGAGGGGGAACCACAAACCCCTCCAAGCCTCTCTTTTGTGGTTCCAGCGAAGCGGTCATCCTTCATTTCTCCTTTTCCAGCTTTCGGGAAGCAGTTAGGGAATGTATGATGAAGCAGAAATGAGCCGTCAGGATGATATTTTAATGGCTTATATGTCACGTTGGTGCATGTGGCTTTGAACTGGAGCCGCTTGCGTTTCCTGCAGAGAGCGCCGCAAATCCCACTTGATAACTTCTACAACCCACAACTTTTTTTTTTTTCTCACATTCACTCTTACCCTGTATATTTGGAAGCGTTTCCTAAAAATACCCTCTTGTCAACGTCCCCCTTGGATTTTCCACGGACTGGAGAGAGAAGACTGACTTTTCTTTTTTGAAGAATTACTTTCCCTCTCCCCCTCCCAACGGCTACCATTCCTCCTCAGGTCCCCCTCCCTTGTTTTTTTTTTTTTTTTTTTTTGAACGGCAGGCGAGGTGGGTTCAATATTTGTTCTCCCCAGTGAGAGCACTACAGCCTCTAGAGAAAACTTCTCCTTGCAAATAAGGTTTTTACATCTGCAGTGGAGGCAAGATTCAACTCCCCTTTGTAGACAGCAGAAAAGACTGAGTAGTTTTGGTACATCTTTTTGAACAAACTGTATAATAGTTTGGTTTTTGTTTTGGGTTTTTTGTTTGTTTTGAAAAACCACTCCTCGAGCCTTAGCCCTTCCCTCTCTTCCCCATACCGGTTCCACTCAAAGTTGGCGGGCAATGCTGGGCTGCTATACTCAGACTTGTTGCTGGAGCAGAACATATGATTTTTTTTTCCTTTCTCAAATTTCTATTTCCCAGCACAATAAATACAAATGCTGGCCAGGTCCCTTCAGACACCGGGAAACCATCCCAGATACACAAGTCAAGTTTTGAGCAGGGAGAGCCCAGGGAAAGGGCAACTCAGCTCGCCAACACCAAGCGAGAATCTAGTCAATGAAAAGACCAGAAAATTAAAAAGGCAAGGGGAGGCCGACACTGACTCTGCCTTCCTCCAGCCGGTGTGGCCAGCGCGGGTGACAAGGAAAAAAATATTCATTTTCATTTTCCTCTCGCTGGGGAACTGGTGAGTTTCCTAACGGGCCGCCAGTGAAAGGATGAGTTGAGGTTTCTTTGTCTGAGAAGAGTTTAGGGCTCTGATTCAGCTGCAAAGAAGCCAAATGAAGTTAGAAACAAAGGGCAAATTGAAGGATTCCGACTCTTGGCTTTTTGTGTTTTCCTTACTAGAAAATAATTAGACCTAATGAATATGCAGACGCTTCAGCTAAACCCCCGGCCCGGGCTGTTGGGTTTTAAACAGATCTGCGAGAAAGGCAACCTTCATCCCCCAACCCCCCACATCTGCGTGCATTTTTTGAAATGCATAAATGTTGCTCGCCTTAATTGATTGAGTCACAGGGATTTTTTTTCCCTGCTTTTAAGTGCCATACCCCTCTACCTTTCAACAATCATTTTAATATATAGTCAATGGCTCTTTGTGGACGGGACAAAAAGCAACTACGCGCAGTTGTTGAATAGACTTTGCGCTGGGCAAAGACAGGTTAATCGAGGGCCGCATCGCGAAAACAAGCGAGTGTTGTATGTTTGCACTGAATCCAAATGTCTGCATTTTCCTAACTAAATCAAAGGGAGTGTTATTTCTTTTTCTGCTCACTCATCTGAAGGTAAGTAAATTTTCTCTGGCGATCAAAAGCCTGGTCGGCAACAAAGACCGCGCCCGCTTTTTCCACCGTCCTGGTGTGGCGAGTTGCGGAATTTCAATAACTGTGACAAGGGTGACTGATTTGTGAACCAGAAAAGGTTTGAATGTCACAAAATTTACATTGGTCCTATCTATCGGGGATTTAAATACCAAAAAAGTATTCGGGGATTTCTAGAGAGCTTTGGGCAGTATTGAAGAACAATGGCGCGTTGGGAAATTTACAGTTTTACCTGAATGAAAAGGGCCTTGGTTGGGAACAGGAGTGAAGAGGGAGGGGGTTAGTGGGGGGCAGACCAGGGAGACTAGGGAAAAGGAAGAAAAAAGAACACTGGAGAGGAAGAAAAAAAAAACCCAACTCCGCAACAATGTTTCCAATTTACCACACACAAAAAAAATGCCACCTCAACAACCTGGAAAGTTAAGAGCTCTCTTCCACCTGTGCTTATTTTTTTGGGGGGGGGAGCCCAGGAAGCTTTATCGATCTGATAAAAGTGAGAAAATCGAGGCAACCGATTACCTTGAGAAATCACATTTCTTGCAGATAGATAGCCAAGTGCCCGTGTGCTACCGAGATCTTAAATTATGAACAGGAGGGGGACGAGGCAAGAGGGAAGCAAACTTCAAAAGGAGCAAATAACAAAAGCCTCCTTTGCTGCCCTTGAAGGGGCTGGGGAGGAGAGGGGAGAAGAAAGAAAAGAAAGTTGCTGAATCGGGACATTCTGGAAGTGCCTGTGTTTACCAGCCCCGTCCCCACCTCCTACTCTCGGAGACGCCCCGACTAGCTAAATCGCTCAGCTAAGAGCAGTTCTGAAGAAGGACAAGATAGAGAAAAAAGAGATAGAGATGATAGAGATAGAAATAGAGTGTGAGAGGGAATGGGAGAGGGAAAGGGAATGGGAGAGAGAAGGATAAAAAGAGAAAAAGAGTGTATATGACTGCGAGAAGGAAAAGGAATTGTGGCAAAACAATTTTTCCATGAGAAGAAGGAAAAAATTTGGCTTAAAAAAAAAAGTTGCTACTCCTGGCAGCCCTGTTTGTCAAAAGGGGATGTCAAGCGCTTTACAATACCTGGGATTGATGAGGCGGGCGGGCCAATGAACGGCGCGCGGCGCCTCGGCGCGCCCTCCGTTGGCGCGGCGGCTGCAGGCGGGGGGAGCGCGGGCACACCAATGGGCGCCCGCGTCAGCAGCACGTGACACCTCCCCCTGCTCCCATTCATCAAGGGGGGGACGGTGTCGTCCTTTCAATTCATTTATCTGCAGGAATGATTGCTGCTATCAGTCTCGCGCTCACCGCCCGGCTGAGGAGGTGAAAGTTTCTCCCCAGGAAGATAAACCGCAAAAGACAATATTGTGCATGATTTGCGCCTTTTCTTTGGCTTTTTCTTTCTTTCTTTTTTCTCCCCCCCCTTTTTTTTCCGCAAAAAGCAGAGGGGGAAAAAGGAGAGTGAAGGAGCGAGAAGGCGAGCCTGAGAGAAAGGAGAGAGAGAGAGAGAGAGAGAGAGAGAGAGAGAGAGAGAAGAAAGGGCGAGGGGCTAGTGGAGAAGTAAGGAGGGGCAAACGGCGCGAGGCGGAGAAAGGGCCAGTAGTCGCGGCTCCGGCGCTCACATTCCTCTATGCTACAAATCCGGGAGGAAGTTTTTTTTGGGGGGGCTGAGATGCTCCATGTCTTTCCCTGGGCAGCCTTGACGCAGGGTCCTCTCGGCAGAGACTGAGCGGCGAGAAAGTGCGAGCCGGGCCGGCGGGGTCTGCTTGGCGGGCGCCGAAGCCCGCCTTGCTTGCGGCCCGGAGCCGTCCGGCTTCCCCGCGCTTGGTCAGGCGAGCGTCCCGGCGCGTCGCGCCGCTGCCTGCGGGCTAGGACTTCGCGAGGTGGGTCGACTCCTCCTCCCTCCTCTTCTTCTTCTTCCTCTTCCTCCGCCTCCCGTTCCTCCTCCTCCTCCTCCTCCTCCTTCTGACTTTCCCTCCTCGGCGGGCGAGGGTGGGGGGGGCGGGGGAGGCCGGGGCTCGCCCCGAGCAGCCACGATGCTCCTGGACGCCGGCCCCCAGTACCCCGCGATCGGCGTGACCACCTTTGGCGCGTCCCGCCACCACTCGGCGGGCGACGTGGCCGAGCGCGACGTGGGCCTGGGCATCAACCCGTTCGCCGACGGCATGGGCGCCTTCAAGCTCAACCCCAGCTCGCACGAGCTGGCCTCCGCGGGCCAGACTGCCTTCACGTCGCAGGCGCCGGGCTACGCGGCTGCCGCGGCCCTGGGCCATCACCACCACCCGGGCCACGTCGGCTCCTATTCGAGCGCAGCTTTCAACTCCACGCGGGACTTTCTGTTCCGCAACCGGGGCTTTGGCGACGCGGCAGCGGCAGCCAGCGCTCAACACAGTCTGTTTGCTGCTTCGGCCGGAGGCTTCGGGGGCCCACACGGTCACACGGACGCCGCGGGCCACCTCCTCTTCCCTGGCCTTCACGAGCAGGCGGCGGGCCACGCGTCGCCCAACGTGGTCAACGGGCAGATGAGGCTTGGCTTCTCCGGGGACATGTACCCGCGGCCCGAACAGTACGGCCAGGTGACCAGCCCGCGTTCGGAGCATTATGCCGCGCCGCAGCTGCACGGTTATGGGCCCATGAACGTGAACATGGCCGCGCATCACGGCGCTGGCGCCTTCTTCCGTTACATGCGCCAACCCATCAAGCAGGAGCTCATCTGCAAGTGGATCGAGCCCGAGCAGCTGGCCAACCCCAAAAAGTCATGCAACAAAACTTTCAGCACCATGCACGAGCTGGTCACGCACGTCACCGTGGAGCACGTCGGCGGACCTGAGCAGAGTAACCACATCTGCTTTTGGGAGGAGTGTCCGCGCGAGGGCAAGCCCTTCAAAGCCAAATACAAACTGGTCAACCACATCCGCGTGCACACGGGCGAGAAGCCCTTCCCCTGCCCCTTTCCTGGCTGCGGCAAGGTCTTCGCGCGTTCTGAGAACTTAAAGATCCACAAAAGGACGCACACAGGTACGAAACCTCTGTTCTTGGGCTCCCACCCCCCATCCTGGGCCTGGGACCTGAAACCCAAATGTCAGCGGCCGGGGCGCACAAACCGGGCCGCGGTTGGTTCTGGGCGTCCGGTTCCAGCAGGCAGGCAGTGAAAGTGTGCGCTGGTTTTTAGTTTGAGGCTTGAAATTATGAAAAAGTATAGAGAGCATTGGACAAGAGCTATCTAGGAATATAGATTTTTAAATGAGGACTAAAAAAATGCTAGGAGAGCAGAAAGACAAACCCAGCTTTGTGGAGCCTTTGCTGCGCGCGAAGACTGCAGAGGTGGCCGGTTCTCGGCGGCAGCGGAGGCGCCAGCCGCTCCAGCTGTAGACAAATCTAAACATTTGCTTCTGCTAACATCTTTCTCTAGGTTTAGTGAAGACGTTGTCAAATGAAGGAACTAAGGATATTGGAGGAGATAGGATGAAGACACACAGAAAGAAACAAAAACGGAAAGGGGGGGTGGAGTATTGAAAGCAAGTATGTTGGGCCTGAGGAGGCTTTTGGAGGCTTATGCATATTTAAAGAGCCCAATTTTAGTAGTGACTTATTTTGAGTAAGCTTGAAGAGCTGGGAGAGTCAATAGAAGGCGGAGAAGTCTTTTTTTTTTCCAATTAGATTTTATGAGATAGTTTTCAAAACACTGAATACCCTGTATTAGCCTTTAAAAATAAAGAAACCAGCCAGGAACAGTTAAAAGTTCGCGGTGAGCTCAAGACTGTGGTCTGAGTCGACAGGTCATTCTGGGCCCCTAGCGCCAACAAGGCCAGGAATCCTCTCTGCTTCCCTATTCTGGTTTGCCTGGTGATTTCTGTGAACCGCGTTTGGAACGTGGGGTTTAATGCCAGAGTGAGAGTGAAGGAAGAATTTGCGGCGCCGAGCTCTCGGCTGGAATTACCTTATAATATGTGAGTGTAGTAGAGGGTGGGGTGGGGTGGAGGAGGCGACGAGCGGGGTGCGGAGCGTCGGGGAGGGGGTAGGGGGAGGAGAGAAGAGCAAAACAGCAGGAGAATCAGTTCTCAATGTGAAAATTAGAAAGCAAGAGCTAGGTAGAAGCCGCCCGAAGTCGTCTGTATAGCCCCGGGCAGAAAAACCAGCAGCCAGACCTGCTGCCACTCTGGGATCTGAAAAAACTACCATCACTGATAATAATAATAAAAAATTAAATCTGGATCTAATTGGAGTTAAAATAGTTCAGATATTTATAATTCCACTGCAGATAGAAGACTTTGTTGAAGACCCGGGTTTTTGAACTTGCAAGTACTAACACTGAGCTGCTGCTTTTTAAATTTTTTTTATTTTTATCATTGTTTAAAATTTTAAAAATAGCCGCAGGATTTGTTACAATCAAACTTCTCTTTCTTGCCTTTCGCACCAGGGGAGAAGCCCTTCAAGTGCGAGTTCGAAGGCTGCGACCGACGTTTTGCCAATAGTAGCGACCGCAAGAAGCACATGCACGTGCACACGAGCGACAAGCCCTATCTTTGCAAGATGTGCGACAAGTCCTACACGCACCCCAGCTCGCTGCGCAAACACATGAAGGTAATCGCCGCGCTCTCGCTGCCCGCCTTTGAGCCAGGACCCGCTCTGCTCTTCGGCCAGGGCCGTGCAGCGAGTGGCAGGCGGGTGGTGGAAGGCGCAGGCGGAGGCAGAAGGGCAAAGGCTCCACTTTGCTGAGTGCGGCTGGGCGGAGAGGGCGGGGGCTGGAAAGGGGAATGAGGGCACCCAAGGGTGTTGTAAGTTTACTGTTTAATAATAAAAGTAAAAAGAAGTGAGTACGCGACTGAATTTGGCCCAGGTAGGGAGCTAGCCAGGGCGGTACCAGCGGGTGGACTCTACTGAAGCTGCCGGCGTTGTAGCTGGCAGCCTTGGCAGAAGGACTGGGCTCTTGCACACAGGCCTGGGCATTTGCTGACCTAAACCTGAGCAAGCAAAGTACAGAGGCTGCAGGAGGGACCATAGCCCGCTCCTGACTCAAATCCAACCTCCCTCTTCCTAGATCTCTTTTTCTTTTGTGAGTCCCGGGGGCGCCGTCCCTCCCTGGAGCCCAGCCTTTGCAGGGCGGAGGCGGGCAAGCGAGCCTAAATCCGGAGGGTCAGGCCTCCCGTGAGTTCAAGTGGATTCGGCGCTGCGTGGGGAGGCGGCACGCGGCCTTCACCCGTCCTAGGCGGCCGCCGCACGGGCTCTTTATCTCCGTAAAAACGCGACTTTATTCCCGCAGGTCCACGAATCCTCCTCGCAGGGCTCGCAGCCTTCGCCCGCCGCCAGCTCCGGCTACGAGTCCTCCACGCCGCCCACCATCGTGTCTCCCTCCACAGACAACCCGACCACCAGCTCCCTGTCGCCCTCCTCCTCCGCAGTCCACCACACAGCCGGCCACAGCGCGCTCTCTTCCAATTTTAATGAATGGTACGTTTAAACTCAGAAACAAAACACCGAACAAAACCCTATTTAAGAGACTGAACACACACGTACGCAAAGTATTACCGAATGAACCCTGCGAATCAACACAGCCCCCCTACCCCCCGCCCCAGACACCGCAGTCCTATTTTTTTTTAAACCTGCCAATAGACCCAGGACCGAGTAAGAGAAAGCCCCAAACCTTTAATTTTTTTCCTTTTTTTCTTTCTTTTCTTTCCTCTTTCTTTTTCCTTTTTCCTTTATCCTTTTTTCTTTCTTTCTTTTTTTTTGGCAAAGGTTTGGTAGCCAAGGGGCGGGAGGGTGGTCGAGGAGAAGGCGGTCGTCTGACCGAGTGCTGCCAACCCCGACCGAGGGCCAGTTTCTCGTCGGAATCGAACAGGCTCTCTGGGCTTCCGTTTTGTTTGTTTTTGTTTTAATTTGCATTCTTGTAAATACAGAATTATTAGCTTAAAACTGTACTGTTGGATTCTGTAAATAGTTATATCTCGGTTGGAGCGGGCGGGTGGGTTCGTGGCGTTGTGGTCTTTGCATTGGGGGAGGGGGG
>LNAC01000190.1:704038-801894 GCA_002007465.1 Ailurus styani
GGGGGAGGGGGAGGGGGGTGGGCGGCCGAAAGCCAACTGTTTGTACTGAATGGCAAGAATGTTCTAGTAAATGTGTACCAAAATGTGAATTACTTTGTACGATTACAGTCTCCACGTCGACCTAACAGAATATTATTGGTATTAATGTGCTTTTTTTTTTTTTTGTATAAAGTGCAAACATTTCTCGTCCCAAAGTCTAAGTACTTTAGTGCAGTAAAATGTTGTTTCACGTCCTGTCAAGAATTCGTATAGTACGAGCCTGGATCTGCGTGTCAAAATGTTCCATTTGTTTATGTAAAGTGATATTAAAAAAGATATAAACTATAACTGTCCGTTGCTTTTGGCAAAAGATACAACCACATAATGTATATAATTCCTAGTTTCCATATTTATCCGCATGTAAAGGGCAGGTTTATTCATGTTACAGCTATTCAATATTTATGGCTAGAAAAACTCGTATGTACACTTTAGTTTCCAGAACTGTTTGGTAACCTTTCGTACCTTATTAAAGATTCTTAAATCTCAGTGATTGTGGTAGGAATTTCTTCTTCACCCCCAGCAACCTGCTGCCTCTTCGGCCAGCATCAGTGGGTCTCTAGAAAATCTTTCCAGTCTCCCTTGCCTTCCCTTTCTGTCATCGCAGGTCGTATAAACGTGATAAATGAACGCTACCCTGCTGGCTCTCAGAGAGGGTGTAATTAGTATTTATATCAAAATTTATGAAACAAATTTTCGGCCGCTGTATAATTTAAATGACCTTTGCAGACGTAGAATAACAACCATAAAAATAACAGAAATAGATTGCACAGGCGACATCAATATTAATGTAGGTGAATTGTCAGAAGCTCAGGGGCTCACTCTGCAGTATTGCAAATGAACTTGAAGCAGAGGGTTCCGTTGCCCCCCAAATTAAATTCCCTGGGCTGAAACAGAGTTGCAGATTTACAATATCATATTTTAAATTGCTGTCTTCAATTAAACCATTTATGGCCATAACTAATTTTCAGGATGTTAATGCATGCTTTTACAGACCTTCCTTCTTTGTACAAAAGTAAATGTCCATAAAGCGGTTTACTTCTATTTCTTCAAACGTGATACTAATTTAAATTAATTACTTCCTATGATATATTATTATTCCCATAATTTTGCCACTGTTATTAGTTCTTTCAAAAATACATCTAGGGAAGAGAATTATTTTATGTAATTTGATTATCTTTCTATCTCTTTTATTTATTTCTCATTTACTTAAGAAATTCGTTCCATTGGCTGGCATTGATACAGTAAATTTGTAAATGAGGAGACAATATAAAAAATCTAAATTACTTGTGCTTAATGACTGTAGCAGAACGCCTTTTCTCTAAATCAGATTGTCTTTCTTGCAGTTTAGTTTGATAGATTTGCAAGCTATGCTGCTCCTTCGAAGTTAGCTGCGCTGGTAGGAACGCGAGCTTCTTTGTCTCTGGTTGTAGCTTGCATGATCGCCCCATTAAGCAGACAACGTAGGGGAGATCACAAATCAGGGCCTCGGCTATAGCTGCAAGGGTGTGGATGTGTCAGAGCAGGAGAGAGAAACTGACCTCACTGTGGACAAGGATGAACCTGGACCTGCTTTTTTAACATACTATGTGTGTTAAGGAAAATATAGGCCATATTGACTCTGAGAAGGAAAGAGGGGAAAAACCCTGCAAAAGTATGAGAATCCCTTAAGATACTGACATCTATTTCAAAGAGACATTAATTTTTCAGAGTGTATCATTGACCAATTACAAAATTAAAACGTTAAATTCTCTTTAAAAATCCTTTGTTGACATGTCTTTTCATCTCTTGCCATTTGTATTTGTCACTTTTGTCCAACAAAATTTTATTGGTGAAGGAGATTTGCTGCACTTTATGTAGCACATAAAAAACTGGAGATGGTAGTGTTTAACTTTTTAAAAAATACTATTGTGATTATAAGGGTAAATATCAACTTTTCATGAAAAGAGCGCCACCTTGCAAGGTTTGGCGAGATTTAAGGAAGTTGAATACCTAAACAAGAAATGCTGCTAGCTCCTAAAATTTGTGAGACCAAAAACTGTCCCCAATTGGCTTTGGGGATTTCAGATTGATTAACAGTATAGTATTTGAAGTGACACCAGACATTAGGCCCAATAATTAAAAAAAAAAAAGGAAGAGGTATAAAGATAGTTCCATCACTCTAGGAAAGAAAGATAAACACCTCAATTAATAATCCTTCCCCTTCCCATAAAGAACAGAATGTCTGGGATCCTGATCATGAGCATTTATGATAATAACAATAATCATAATAATAACAACAGTATTTTTTAACTTAGTACATTTAAGAAGATAGTAAATGAGTGCATTTTTTCTTTGGCCATTCTTAAAAACAGTTTACTTCAAATTTGGAAATATAAATGTGTCATTATTTGTTATGTTTCTGGTGATTTTTTTAACTTTAATATAATTGTAAAATAATTAAATATACTATGATATATCATTTAAGTGGATATTTTAAATATAAATTTTAGGGATAAATATTTCCTTCAAAACTGCTTCACATTTAAAAGACTTTTTTCTTTTTTTTTTTTTTTTTGCTTTGAGGCCAAATAATTTTTTGGCTTTGACCAAATAATTTTTTAAAAAACCATTTGAGGAATACTGTGTGTGTTTGTGAATAATCTCACTCATTGGAAAGGAACTTTTACAGTAGAAGCCAGTATTTATGCCAATGCCCCTTATGCATTCTCTTCTCCAACACCCACCACAAAGAAAAAGTCATTAATGATGTAGGTCGCTTAAAATAACGCTTCAAACTTAAATGTAGTCTATTATTTTGCTGGTACCTTTAATGTCTGCTTCTTGAGATGTATTCTTCATACTTTTCTTCATGGGCTATTAGGTTTTGAAATACATGAATGTGAACAGCAAGATATATTGTTAGACCCTATTTAGCAGGAGCTGAATATGCTGCAAATGGCTGGTTTCTGTGTGTAGCTGTGGATTTTGGTTTAGGCAGAAAGCCATCCTGATTCATAATTCCACTGCATTGTATTCTGGATACTATCAAGTGATTAGAACAACTGACAAGTTATTAAAAAGTTATATTGTGTCAACAAAAAATCCCTAAGTACAAGCAATCATATTTGAGGAATGAAGAGAAATGAGTTTTGATATGTGTGTGTGTACATTTACAGAGTAAGCATATAAATACACAAGTACCATTTATATGGGGGTTAAGTAATTTTCAAACATTTCAGATCCTTTGTTTTCTTCTTCAAAAGCCACCCCCAACTGCTTTAAGCATTTGCAGCTGATGATTTTGATTTTTTAAAGTCAAGCATTCAAGTTAACCTTTAAGAAGCAAACCACCTCCAAAAGAAAGATGTAACCTTTCAATTGGCCCATATGCTTATCATTTTTTTTTATTTTTTTATTTTGCTTTAGCTGACAATGAAAATAGCACTAACCTTCTTTGGTGATGGGCCTGGCATTTAGATGTTTTTATTTGTTGATTGTGAAGTTTACTCAGGACTTTTAAAGGGCTGGCAACAGAACTACACTCCCCAGCTCTGAAACCTTCCAGACATCCCCTTTCTGAGACCAAGATGCAGTAAATGTGTTAGACCCCTTGTGAATCAGTGCTGGTGTAGTTAGTACAGAAACATACTTCTTTCCAGGAAGCAGCCTAGAGAAGCCCCTGGTCTTTAAAGAACAGCATCAGTTTAAGATGGGTTGGGGAGTAACTGTATATGGTTTGGCAAACTCCAAAGGAAGACACTGAACTTGTGCTTTGACTACTTGTGAACTATATCTGAAGCCATCAGATTTCAGACATTCCCAACTCACATTTCTTTTTTTTTCAACATGAAATACTAATAAATTTATTTCCTCCTCTCTAGGTACGGAGTTCTCGCCCCCTCCTAGTATCAAGTGTAGTTCTTAGAACTGTGTGTTCATATTAGGGGGAAAAAAGTGTTTCCATGAAGATGGTCACAGGTGATATCACTCTCTGGTTTTAGAATTCTTGAAAATAGAGTGGCAATGAAAAGATGTATCCCATCTATGACAGTTAACCATTAAAGGTTCACATTACCCATGGTACTCTCAGCTTTTTACAACCTCAGTCACCATCAATAATATGTACTCATTCAATCCAGTTAGATATAGAAAGTAATACTTTATAAGGGTAACTATACAGCAATCTATTTTTTTTTCAAGTGACAATCACTAGTTTGGGGAAAGAAATAAGAAACATGTTAATAACTTCCTATGGTATGTTACATTTGAGTCTTTTCTTCAAAGTTTATCGCAAATATAATGGTGTAATGTACACAGAGAATGGGCAATAGTCTCCATTCATCTATGCAAGACTGGTTGCTCCAGAGTCTCTCCCTGAGCAAGAGGAAACAAGATCAAGCCAAACCAGGGACTATTTTTACCATGCAAGCTGAATTCTGGCATTAGTTCCTATCGTTTATTTCCACTTTAGAGCAAGGAGCTAGAACAGTATGAAGTTTCCAATCGATGCTATCCTGGAGGTGGGTTTTTCAAGAATAAAAACTAGGATTTAGCTTCTAGTACGGAAATGACATTATTTGGCCTTGAAGATGCTAGAGACATAGAACTGCTGTCAACAGTCCACAATATTTTGGTTGCCTGTGATGGTAGCAGGAAATCTCTAGTATATGCAGGGAAATTCACTGGTTGTGAAACTTAGTGATATTTTCGCCTATAGCACACACAAGAATCAACTATTAAACGTGGATATAAACATATGGAAATCGTATCTTTAAAAAACAACAACAACAAAAAACACCCACCAGACTTTTGAAGGTCAGATACCTTACCAAATCTATCCTTTGTGTGGCAATTCTCATTAAGCTACAGAAAACATACGGATGTAGAGAGGGCGAGAGAAGCTCACATGTGATTCCTTTAAAAAAAAAATTCTGTCTATCCCGGAAAAGCCTAGCTTCTCGCAAAAACTGAGTTGTGGAGGAAGGTAAACCCAAGAGAAAGGATAGAAGTGGGCGAGTCTCTGCGTCAAGGGAGATTTTTGTCCTGGAGCATTTCCTGAAAATACGTAAACAGGCTTTCGGGTGGATGTGTGTGTCGGGATGCGGGGGAGCGAAACAGCAAGACTTCCCCAAAGCGCCTCCACAGAAGGCCGGCCGGTCAGCGTTCGCCCGGCCCTTTGCGACCCTCTGCTGCCCCGCGGGGCGCTTTCCAAATCGCTGCCGCGGGCTGGGGCTGCGGCTGGGAGAGGTGTGCGCATGCGCGGCCCGCAGCCCGCGGTTCCACGTGCTGATGAATATGCAGGAGGCGCTTTTGCCCACGCGGGCTGCTGAGGGAACCTCTCAGAGGCTCAGGCCTGTGAAAGCCGCTGGCCGGGCTGCCAAAATAGTGCGGCGAGGAAGCTGCACGTGTTTGTTTTCAAACCGCGTTGGTTTAAGTGAGTTCACAAAGCCAGGCAGAGAGCGCAGGCTCGAGCCTGTGCTCGCTGCTATCGGAACCGCAAGCTGAGCTGGCCGGGCTGAGTCTCCCTTACCCGAAGGGTCGTGCCCTGCGAGGGGCGCGAGCCCCAGCCAAGAGACAAGCACATTGAGAATTCCCCCTCTGCCTGTCCCCTCCGAAGCCGGAAACTGGCACCCTGGCCCTTCTTCTCCCTTGGTTCCAAGGAGAATACGTACACCCCACTCATCTGGCGCCTAAATAGAGCCCAAGTCTGAGATGACGGGGGTGGGAGGGGAACAGGGCAGTAGGGGTTTGCCTAGCGCCCACCCTCTTTGCCCAGATACAGGCTTGAATGTCCCTTGTCGGTCGGCCTTTCTCCCCCCTTTCCTTTCTCTCTCCTAGTTGATCTTCTCTCTCTGTGTCCCAGCCACTACTTAGCCATTTAGCTAGCAGCAACTTGCTCTAAAGTTTTCATTGACCCTTCTCGCAAATGATGCTTGTCAGCTCGCTAGTTGAAGTAGTTTTGTTAAGGTCAAACATGCTTATTTGAGGACTAGTAGAGGAACTGCCCTGGCTGAGAGACCTGGGAAGTATGGGGTTTGGTGAGAGAAATTAGGAGTTTCAGGTGCTGGTGACATTCTTGGGGTCCTGCATGTTGCCTGATATTTTGTGGCCAAGGTACTGACAGTTCCAGAGTCAGTGCATAACCTGTCCCGAGGAGTGACCAACTTGTAAAGAAAGGGGAGGAGTGGTGGAGGGTTCCGGGATTATTCTATTTTCAGATTAGCCTCTATAGAGTTCCATCTTTGGGTGTTTTAGTCAAAATCCTAGGTCCCATGTCATTAGATAATGGCTGGTTCCATTCCTCTGGATTCCAAACCTCTTGATTTTACTTGTAACTGAATGGGTGGACCCATTCCATGACACCCACCTCTCTTGCTTCCCCTACTGCCAACAGGAAAGGCCTTGTGTCACTGCACTATAACCCAGGGCCAGTTTCACCCTACCAGTTCTTTTTTTTTTTTAATATTTTATTTATTTATTTAACAGAGAGAGAGAGAGAGAGTGAATGAGCATGAGCACAAGCAAGGGAAGCGGCTGGCAGAGGGAGAGGGAGAAGCAGGCTCCCAGCGGACCAAGGAGCCCAATGTGGGACTCAATCCCAGGACCCCGGGATCATGACCTGAGCAGAAGGCAGATGCTTAACCTACTGAGCCACGCAGGTGCTCCCACCCTACCAGTTCTGACCGGGGGTCACAGCATCATTTAATCTGTCAGCCACCACTCCTCAAGTCTTCAGCTTAAGGGCGCAGCCCAGGGGTTTTGAAAATGTTCCTGCCAGGACAAGGCCTTTCCTCTTTCCCAGGCTCTAGGTCTCAAAGCTTGATAAAATGAAGATGACTTGAGAAAAGCCACAGGAACCTGGACCCACAGAGACCTGGAAGAAGCCCGTCACCCCACACCCGGGGATCTGGCCTAACGGGATGGAGCAGGAGGGTTCTCTTGTCTGAGGTCCCCAGAGGCCAGAGAGCACAGCGTCTAGTCCGGAGCGCAGAATCCCTTGATCGAATCCTCCCCGCCACAGAAACCTCACAGCAAACCCTTCCCGATTTGGGTCCTTTTGTGTTCCAACATGTTGTGTGTTGTTGGGGGGAGGAGATCCAGAGTCCACGGACTCCATGCTTATGATGAAGACCTGTGTCGGGCTCACTCCAAGCAGAAAGCTCAAACCCAGCGTGGGTTCTTGCGTTCCTCCCCAAAAGACCAGGGCCCAAAGAACCCTTTTCATTTGGCGAGGGGCTTGACGGAAGGGAGGGGCGGGGGCGGGAGCGGGCCGGGGTCTGCTAGCCAGCGGCCGGGCGCAACGGACTTGCCCGGCTGCTCAGCTTGGCCGCCAGCATCCGCGCTGGCGACGTGATTGCTCTCTCCCGGGCCAGAGAGTGGGGACGCCTCTTCCCCCCCCCTCACGGCGCCCCCGGGTAGGCGCCAGAGCCCCAGAGGCCCGGAGGCTCTGGCCTGATGGAGGCGAGGCGGGCTCTGTGGCCTCCTCCGGTCAGTCCGAGTTTAGTCTGCGGAGGCGACAGCGGGGGAGCGGGCCGGGGCCAAGATGGACCCCAAACCAGACAGGCGCTTTCCTTCCCCCCACTCGCGCCTTAGTCCCTGCCCATCTTGCCTGTCTTCGGTAGGACTATCTGCCCGGCTTCTGTCTGCTGCCAACCTTGCCCGAAATGTAGACCCCAGACTTGGTAAGTCGCGTTCTTCCCCCACCCCGCCCCTCCACCTTCCTAGCTGACTGGGCCCGCGACTTCGTGCACGCGCGTGGCCCGAGGCGCGCGCTGAGAAGTTGGGTTGATTCGGAGCAGCCGCGCCAATCCGGCTTCTGCGGCTGGTGTGTATGAACGCCGAAGACCCCAAGGTAGTCAGATATGTCGCGGGGCTCCCTAGTGAGGCGGGAGCGAAAAGGATCCTTGCTGTCCCGGATCCTCTTTGTCCCTGTGGACACCAAAACCTACCTTTTAAGCAGGAGCTTTCTGCTGGTCTCTAAAGTGTGTGTGTGTGTGTGTGTGTGTGTGTGTGTGTGTGTGTGTGTGTGTGTATTGGGATAGTAGCGGGGGAGGAGAACCGTCCAATTCCCAAAGTAGTTACTAATCCCTAAGGTCTCCAACAAAGTTTACTCATGGTTTTCATTTGAATGCTGTGAAGTCTTCTTCGTCGTCGTTGTTACTATTTTAAGTGAAGATTTCTAAGTCACGCTTCTCAAATATACGTGCCTCTTGACGACATTTCGACAATTACCTTGTCCACTAACTCCATTCCCTTTCCTCTGGAAAAAAAATAAACTTAAATTTTCAGTAGTTGCCTTAGGACACGTCGTTTACATGTCACTGATGTGAAGAAAGAAGGAAAGAAAGAAAAACGGCCTTGGTATTTCTTGCTGGAACTCCGTGCGCTCTGTTATTGAAATGTGAAAGATGGATTTTGGGGGGAGGGGTAGGCAGGGCTCTGGAAGAGTGCTTTTGAGCCGCGCTGCCCTGTTGCACGGGGCTGACCTTTGGCTGACACGGCCACGGAGCGGGCCGTTCGTTAACGAGGATTTGATACATTAGACATTCGAGCTGGGCGTGTAAACCCACACTCTGAATCCAGATTTTGCTCAAATTAGTGTATGAGGAAATGATCTTTTTAAGTCCCGGGGCTTAACCAAATGTCAGGAGGGCCAATCGCTGCCTGAAAAGGGCAGTGAAGGACACCCCGTAAAAGATACCTCCCTATCTCCTTAAAAAACAAACAACATAAAACCAAAAAGCCTTCTTTGAATAATTCCTGGAATCTTCCAAGTCGCCTCTTTGAGGAAATGCTTATAAATAAGGTTAATCATTCGTTCTAATGAATTCTGTTGTGTTAAATCCTAACACCAGGCAAGGCTGTGAAGGCAGTGGCACAGTTATGACAATAATTCTTCCTTGAGATTCATATATTTTGAGTTAATGTTTTACTCAGTAGAGATACTAAGAGGGTGACAATTTATATCCGCCAGGCAGTGGGGCACATACAGAAGAGAGTCACAGGTTTTAAAACCATTTCAAAGTTGATGCATCCCTCAATTTGATTTGGTTCGATTTATCTCCAGACTTTGGAGCCCAGAAAGGGAAGGCACGCTGGCCACCAGAACCCTGGCCTGGAGCGCCGGGGCTGAACCTGCTCCCGGGCCACACGTATGGGGCTGGAGGCGGGTACTTTGTTGCAGCCACTTGGAGGGTGCAGCGGCTCCCGCGGTACTTTTGACTGACTCGGGAAGGTGTCATTTTCTTTAAGTTGACATTAAAACTCTAACTTAAAAAGGCACAGACAGAAAATGCTTTCTTTTCTTTCCCCCAATAGCAGAGCCCGCTAAGGTGGGGGGGGGAGGAGGGTGAATTCGCTCTTGTTGAAGTTCCCAGCCACTCTGAGAGTGCAGGGGAGAGCGAAGCGAAATGGTGCTCTTGCTCTGTGCCTCTCGACCCCTCTACCCGCTGACTTCTTACGGTGCTGTTCTGGGCAGAGTACCGCAGAGCAAAGGCAGTTTTCTGCACCTGAGTGCTGGTTTCTGCCGCTGGGTTTTGCTGGGTCTGCGCAGGGGCGGTTCCTGGGACCCGAATTTATTCCAGGCGAAAACGTATACGAAACAGTTTTTGGCCTCGTATCTTTGCTCAGGGAGTCTCTATCTCCATTCCTCTGTGTCCACTGAGTGTAGATGAAAAGATGGAAAATGAAACGAGAAAGACACCTACTATCATAAAAAAAAAAAGATCGTTTTAAAATAAGGAAACTAGCGGGGAGAAGTCATTCTCCAAGAGCTTACATAGAAGAAGTCAGACAGGGCCTACGAGAGGTGCAGGATTTGCTCCAGAATGAATTCTGTAGATAGCGTTCCAGGCACAGGCCGATCGCTCGCTGAACGCTGGTTCCCGACGCTTAGGACAAGGACAAATGCGCGGGCTGAACACTTTTCGAGACCACAGACGTCCTGTTCTCCTTTGGAAAAAGCACACCTTTCCAAAATCTTGAGAACCCCTCAGGCTTGGGCGGGTTGCAAAAGCTGGTCTAAGAGCTAAGAAGCGAATGGAGAAAGAAGGGAAAGGCTGTCCCAGAGAGGAGAAAGGGCAGATTGTGGCCAGTGAATTGTGAGATCGATCTAGTTCATTTTCCCCCAGCGGCGAGTCCCAGCACCCGCTTCCCTCAGGTTGCGATCACCAGCTACTGGTGTTTGGGCGAGAAACTGCCCAGGTTCACCAACTTCAAGTTGTGTCAAGTTGAGGTAGAAGAGATGGGTCTGTTTCATTTTAAGATGCACTTTAGGGAGTCGGTGGAAACAGTATAACGCTGATTTACGATCTTGTAAGAGTGGAAGGAAGGAAGCGATCGCCGCTTACAGACTTGCTCTTAGTTTCTTTGGCCCCCTTCTCTTCAGCCCCCACCCTCGTCTAGCCTAGGGAGCTTACACCTGGGTTTGGGCCTCCAGACGCGCTCACAAGTCTGGGGTACCCGCGAGTGCCCCCCGGAGCCACGAACGCTGAGGTTCTAACTGCGACGTGACTTTCTGGCTGGCGTGAGGGAAGCTCCTTTCCATCTTTCTGGGGTTTCATTGAGCCCTGCCCCGGGCTCCCTCCCCAAAGCCCCCACGGCCTTGGTCGGGGCCACTCAGGGACCTGACGCAGACCGCTCTGCCGCTGACGTCAGGGGCTCCCGGTCGCCCGAACCCAAGCCCTGGCCACAAGGTGCCTGGCGTGGGCATCATTAATTATTAGACGGTAAATGTTGCAAAGAAAGCTCAAGCTATTATATTATTCAAGCGGGAACTGACTATATAATATAATACATAATATATATGATATATATTACACATATTATATATATATGTAAAACATATATTGGCTACAGTAAGCGTTTCGGTTTCTCAAAGCATAGTTACTAACTTCACACCCTCCTGCGTTCCCGTCTGCCCCCTGGGTCCATCCTTTTGTAGATTTGAGCTCCTCACTTTGTAACTGGTTTGGTGGATTCTTGGTGGAAGCGCCAATATTTGTTCATGAGGGAACTGCATGCTACAGCTTCTCTGTAGATTCAAGCTTGAGGAGCTTAATCATCTCTCTCAACCAAGGGTGTGTGTGTGTGTGTGTGTTGGGGGGCATTGCTTCATAAAGCTGGATCTAGGATGTTCACATCATCCTTTCTGTTTGGTCAAATTCTTAGTCTGAGATCTGATACTATTATTGTTGTTGTTGAGTAAAAAGGAAGGGAAAAAACTGCACCTACGCGGATAGGGCCAAGATAAATGAATAGTGTAACTCGGTATCAGGAACAAAACCTTTCATTTGTAACATCAAATGCAGATTTTCTTTTTTCCTTTCTCTTTTTTTAAAGGAATTACACATATATCTGACTTAAAATAGAATTTTAAGCAGTACTAACTTCTTCAGAATAACACCAGTTCTTGGTTCTAGCTCTAATACATTTTCAAAATCCTTTCCCTGAGGATTACTGCCAAATAAACATAGGGCACAGCAGGGTCATTGTAGTGCAAATTCTCTCTTGGGCTCTTCTCCACAAAAGGAAAAAAAAAAAATCATGCCTTATATGACAGAATTCCACAGGTGATGTGAGGTGGTTTTCTGGAAAAAGAAAAAAGTGATATTAGAGTTAAACTAAAAATGCATTTGAATTAATACAATTTTTATGTAAGTAGGAACAATAATCCACAAATTTAAACTTCTTGAATATTATCTTATTTGTCATAAATAACTTTTTTGAAATTCCCTTGTTAAATTAGCTGTTTGAAAGATCCTGCATTTAAAAATAAAGCTCCCATGTATCACTGCATGAAACTAGTAAGTAGCATCTCTCAAAAATATAAAATTATCTTCATACAGATGAATATAAAATGTATTTGTCAGTATCCTCAGGGCCAGTATGAAAAGTCTCTCTAGTTCTATCTATAGGAGGTAGAAATATCTTGAAAAGCACTTTGAAAGGCAGGTAATTTGCTTAGTGTTTTACAGACAGAAAAACAACTGACTGAACTTTAATATTTCTTTTGGAAGTTTTAGAGCCCTGCAGGCAGCATTTGATTCAGAACTGTGATAGTGACCTTTTATCCTCAAATTAGTAATTTATTTCGAACCAATCATTATATGGTAAACATTTAACAGATATATACAGATTCCTCAGAAGTGAAATAATTATTTTGTAAAATACGAGTAAAAATGGAGCACATTCTTATATAACTTATAAATATATTTGCAGTATTGAAATCTTTATGAAGGAGAGTTTTAAAAAGTTTAAATGGCCACATTAATAAATGTATAAAATTCCACAAGCATGGACCAGCAAAAATTTCGAAGAATTGTGTGTGTTAAACATATTTGAAAAGAGATGCTTGCACACAAAAGAAAAATGAAAAGAAACCTCACCTAGGGTAATGAAAACAAAGGTCCAGGACCCAATATTATTTTCCTTAGTAATTATTACCTATTTTTATGGCTTGTTATACCTAGACTTTTATTTAAATTCAAAAAATGTGTGTGAGCTGGAAAAAAAATATTTGGAGTTGAGGACAACAGTTAACTGGTATTCAATAACTTCGGTGCTGTTTCTGTTTTCTGTACTACTACTTTTATATACTATAAATCTTTCCAGAGAGCTCTGCTATTTTTGGTACAAGAGGATGAAATTTATGGGCCTAAGATATATTCCAGACTATGTATATAACACCCTGGCTGAGAAAAACCCTAGGACATACATTAGATTAAAAAAGGTCAGCTAATATTATTATAGTTCCTGAATCAATAAATATTCACAGATTTAAGGCAATAATTGAATTGAAGGACCACATTTCAAGGCTATTGTGTGTGTATGTGTGTGTGTGTGTGTGTATCTTCAAATAAGTGATTTGTACAATTTTTGTACTGCTTCATCATGATTTCACTTGCTGACCTCGTAAAGTCAGTTAATGTTCTTGGCTCTTACTTAGCTTTTTCACTTGTGAAATCAGTGCCCTAGACAAGATACTCACTAAATTTTTATATAGTCCTCAAAGTAGTGATATCACTTAGTCTTGTTTATGTATTAAAGGAAAAAAACTTTTAAAGGTAGAATTTTATTTGTGAAAAAAATGAAATCAGGGAAATCTTAACTGATTTGGATATAAATGAAATAAACTAGCAACTCCTAATTGTAAAACCTTATTGTTAAGGTCTTCTTTTCTAAGAGTTCTGTTTCAGAAATACACATTCTATTAAATTAGGAAGAATACAGGAACTATCTTTTTCTTAGTTTGTAAAGGAAATAAAATACATTTCCAGTGTTTTGTTTACATGACTTACAAGGAATATTTTCATAAACCAGGGGCAGAGGGTGCTTAGGAGATGGAAACACTATTAAATTTAATTGCTTAAATATCTGGATTTGGGAAGTTTAAGCTAAGTTCTGATCATATGCAAATCATATAAAGTATGCTTGCTACATGTGTAAATGAACTGAAGGCTATACAAATCCCACTGTGCCAAGTAATAAGAATAAGAAGAAAACACAATGCTCCTACACACTCTCCTCACTAGATCAGTGTAAAGAGCTGAATGCAGGGTGTATATTATTCAATCCACAGGTTCTGCAGCTGTTGCTTGTTACTTACCTATCAGTTAACTGCACTTGACTAGGCCAATTGATTGATTAATTAATTAACCAGACAAACATTAAAGATAAATATAGTTATTGTTATGGAGACTATGGCATTTCAAAAATCAATTTCAAATGCTTTCTTCCCTCCAAGAATATAATAGGAGAGACATATACAGTTAGTCAAAATATAAAATAAAATATGATATTTGTCATAAGAGAGGCATAAACAAAATTGATTGGGAAATATTTAAGTTTTTGATTCTCTTTAGAAGATATTGGGTATCGCTTGCTGATTTAGAAAATCAGAACAAAATATCATGTCATGGATTTTTCCTTCTCTTTCCTTCATGCCCTCTTTTGCTCCTTTTCCTCCCCTTTATCTCCCCCTCTTGTCTTCTTCTCTTGCCTGCTCTGGAACCTAAGGTAATACAAAATGTTCAAAAGATCTTTCTCAGGATGGTGGTAGTGGTGTTGTGAGCTCGCTGCCTGAATCCTTGCCAAGCCTTTGTCTTTGGGGGGAAGTTTTGTCCAAGTGCCCATCTGTAGTCAGCTAGCCTGGCCTCCCTTGATGGACTTAAACTCGGTGAATGCTGGGCTCTGGGGCTGGTCAGAGCTTTTTAGCGACCAGGGTGTCCATTTTAATGGTTGAAGTGGGTCAGACCAAGCAGAGACCAAGTTCTGACAACTCCAGGCAAATACCTCAAAAGAGGACCTTGATTGGTCACCAGGACATTTCTACTTTGCAGAATTTTACAGGATTTCTCTCTTTTCTGTTATTTGCTTGATCTAAATACAGATTCCGTTGTCACTAACAAATAAATCTTTTTCTTATTTCTCTTATGGTTCTTTTTTCATTTTTATTCAGTTTTTGAAAATATTTTCTATAAAAGTATCGGCATATGACTAATTTTTCATGAATTTTTGATTTGTTCTGAAATATTAAGCCATGTACTTTCTCTTTCCCTAAGACTGACGTGATTTTTCTGGCAGTATTTTCTGAGGAAATTTTATGACCACTTTATAAGATTTCATAGTCACCCTACAAAACTGAGGAATATTTCATGTTTTCTGAAAAGGGCTGCATTCAGTTTCTTTAGAAACTAAATAGGACTAACTGGTAACTAATCAAACAATTGAAATAACTGGTCAGTTTATATATTATTCAGATTCCTGTTTTTTTGTTTTGTTTCGTTTTCTTTTCTTTTGTTGCTGTTCTTTGGGTCAATTGGAAAGAGGCACAACCCAGATTAGTATGATTTGTACTTGTTAGCTGTTTGGGTGAGTTGGTTCAGGCAAGAGGGGTTGCAAAGTATGTTTGAGGACTTAGTTTTGTCATTTTCATGTGTTTTTTATTCTTTTTAAAAAAGTTTTATTTTGAACAATTTCAAACATACACAAAATTAGAGAGAATAATGTAATAATTCTCTATTACCCAACTTGAGGACTTATCAACTCGTAGTCAATTTAGTTTGTATTTCTATCCACTATTCTCCCCTAGGATTATTTTGAAGCACATCCTAGACATCATATTATTTAACATGCAAATATTTGTTACTTAACTAATGTAGTTAATGTTTGCTACAAAGCAAAGGGACTTTTTCAAGGCAACTAGTATATTTTTCTGAAACACTGAGCTTTGAGTTTGAGCTTTGGTTTGCTGTTCTCAATCCTTTTAACAGTTTTGCTTCCAATTCCAGAGCCTTTATTAGCCACTGGAATCAAGGAGCTCTGTAGTTATCAAGAGGAAAAGAATAATTCATTTGATTATCATCATAATCAATGAAGATGGAAGCCTGAAGTGGAAAATCTCACAATTTCCAGAGTCTAGTACTGATAATGGAGTGAGAATAATTCACTCAGAAGTTTCTGATTTGGGGAATATGTGATGACTAGGAATTCCTTTTATTAAAAAATCATATGAACTTGTACTGGTATGGAAATATCTTTGTCCTTGAAAAACTATCACTTAAATGCATTGAATTTCAGCTTTACACCACCCAAAACAATCCCCTAATTATCAATATGATAATAAATATGAATTTATGCACTGTGATTTAAATGTATGTTTCCTTATCTTATTAAGTTATATGAAGCCATATGTTGTGGTTGATTTTTCAGAAGACAGAACTGATCTTTTAGAGCTCTATGCTAAACTATTTATGGATGAAATGATGTGATGTCTGGAATTTGCTTCAGATAACCTTGGATGAGGAGTGGGTATGAGTGAGTGTAAGAACCAAGACTTTTATTGCAGGGTGATGGGTACTTGGGATCATGATAATACTTTCTCTGCTTCTGTATGTATTTATTTTTTTTCTTAATAAACTAGCAGAAAAAAGATAAAAAGTTAGGAAAAACTCCACTAAAGTATCCATCATCTATCTCTCTGCAGAGAAGTCAAAAGGCTTTCTTTTGAAATTGTTTGGACTTTATAATTAAAAAGGTAAAGTTTACTTCCTTTATCCTGGACTAACCAAGTGTGTACTTGGAAAAGCCAATGAACCTCTTTCAACGTTGGTTTTTACATATATAAAAATACTTCCTCTGGTTTAATTAAATGCTAATACTTTTCCATATACCCCTATATATTAGATATAAGTTCACAACACCTTGCCAGCAAAAATGTAGCTCAATAATTTAAACTTGCAGTTACTTGAATGTTTGTCATCTAAATGTTCCAACATCTATAGAAAGATCTGCTTGTTACTTTCTACCTGTGGTTGTTTTATGCATTGATTATTGCAGAACCTCTCTTACCATGTGGGGAAAATAATGATAGCTATAGATTTTAAAATAAGATTCTTGCTATAGCATAATGGTGTGCCATCTACTTTTCTGGTGGGAAATATACACTCTTGGGCGCCTGGGTGGCTCAGTGGGTTAAAGCCTCTGCTTTCGGCTCAGGTCATGATCTCAGGGTCCTGGGATCGAGGCCCACATCGGGCTCTCTGCTCAGCAGGGAGCCTGCTTCCCCCTCTCTCTCTGCCTGCCTCTCTGCCTCCTTGTGATCTCTCTCCCGCTGTGAAATAAATAAATAAAATCTTAAAAAAAAAATATACACTCTTGAAGTTCAGGGTTAACTTCCGCCTCATTCTTTCTCCTTCCTTAACACATTTGTCCTTCAGAATTCATTTCTGGGCCATTCCTGATGGAAGTGGAAAACACAGCATCCTCATAATGTAACTCATTATGGAACTTGGAATTGAGTTATGATTTTCAGATTTGAATTTTTATAGTGGGCCTTTAGTTTTAGCTTATGTTGCCTTCTCCATTTTCTAACCAAATCTAGAATATTAGGGATAAGAATAAGTAAACCCTTCAAAGTGCAAAATTATCTTCCTCTCAACCTGTCCTGCCCACAGATTGACATTCTGTCACAGTTTTCTTCCCATGTTCTGGCTATGCTAGATTTTCCTGCCTGGGACCCAAATCTCCCCAAGGGTACAAACCAGTCTAGGCAGTACCATGAGACTAGGGCATTAGAAGTTCTTTCCTCCCTGGGTCTAGATCCTGGTCCATGCATCTCCAGCAGCAGTGGTTCTTATGACAGCACTCAGAAATGATGGCTTTTCTTATCATTTGGTTATGCCTATTGTAACAGACCTTTGATACTAAGCCAAGCTGTGGAAGCCATTCTTTGAACTGACTAACCACCCCCAGCCCAGCCTTTGCAGTCAGGGAAGCTCTGCACCAGTGTTTCTCAGAGGACTTGGGTCAGAATCACTTTTTTTTTTTTAAAGATTTTATTTATTTATTTGACAGAGAGACTGTGAGGAAGAGAGAACACAAAGAGGGTAAGGGGCAGAGGGAGAGGCAGACTCCCTGCTGAGCAGGGATTCTGATTCGGGGCTTGATCCCGGGACTCTGGGATCATGACCTGAGCCACAGGCAGACACTCAACTGACTGTGCCACCCAGGCATCCTTTGGGTTAGAATCATTTGGGGGATATTTATACAAATTCATATTCTTGGGCTTTTCTTCATGTCTAAGGAATGAGAATATATGGGTTAGGGTGTTGATTGGGAATCTACATTTTAACAAAGTAGAGTTTGAAAGTCATTGACTAAATCCCTAGATTGTGCCCTTGGATTTGAATTTTTCTCTGGGCCCAAAGTTTGTTTTGTTTCTTTTCTCCTGCTTCTATTGCTGTGATCTTAAACTTCCTGGTGTGTGTGATTTCTAGAGTCTAGACTTTCATAGAGATTCCAAAAAGAAAAGGCAAACAACAACAACCTTGGACAGATTCTTAGCAAACAAGGCTGGTGGTCTCAAGCATACTACTTACCACGATTACCCTTACTGTAATAGCTGTCTTCTTCTTGATCTAGCATTAGAGTAAGAATATGTCCATGATATTAATAATGATAATGTGCATGAAAGTACCTTTTAAAAAGTTAAAAAGCACCTTATAAATGCAATGTATTATTCAACAAACACTCAGTTAATGAACTCATAGTCTATTTGGGGGCACTGTACAACTTGCCCCCTGAACATAGTACAAAGAAAATGAAGAACATATTTTCTGTTCAGGGGAAGCCCCTAATGAGGATAACATGCACACATAATGTTACAGGAAAACAATTGGAAAGCAACATATCTGATTTATACCCCAAACATACTCTTTAGTGATATAATTCTGAGTGCCCTGGGAGATACGGGATAACTATGTGTTTATGTGCCAACCATGCTATCTGTTGGTGTATCTCTAATTCTGTATATCCATTTCCATCAAATATCTGCTATTCATCATTCTATTTTTGTCTATACTTATTAGTTTTTTTTAATTTTTATCTATCTTTCAAGTAAATGGGATGTAGTTAGCATGTAAACTCCATGAGGGTAAGAATTTTTATCTGTTTTGACTGGTTGTCCTAATGGTTGACTGAATGAAGTTAGTTAGAAAAGATTTCCAAGAAGTGATGAGTGTAAGGGAGACCTTCCAGGTACCTACCTATTGGTTGGCAATGGTTGTATAGAGGAAAGACTACAAGACATAATATAGAATTGACTTAGTGGTGAATGTCTCCATATTTAACAGTTCCAGTCTGCTTACTATGGACCAATTCAGTAACCAATGACTTGGGGTGATTGTAACTGTGATTTTTCTGTCCCAGAGGAGAAAGTCCTCCACCCTTTTAGATCTGAATCTGTTGTGAAGTGGAACTAAATTCTATTTGTGGATATAAACATGCAAGTTTTTTTTTTAAAGGAATTCCTTGTGAAGTCTTTTTTTTTAAATTTTTTTTATTTTTTTAAGGTTTTATTTACTCAACAGAGCGCACAAGTAGGCAGAGCGGTATAGGCAGAGGGAGAGGGAGAAGCAGGGTCTCTGCTGAGCAGGGAGCCCATGCGGGGCTTGATCCCAGGACCCTGGGATCATGACCTGAGCCAAAGGCAGATGCTTAACCGACTGAGCCACCCAGGCGCCCCACAAGTTTTTTGTTTGTTTTGGGGTTTTTAGAATCGAACATTTTCTTCCTTTAGGAATTGTGTCTGTTTGTATACACAAATACATTGGACAGTAGCATACATTTGCCAAATCTAAATAGTTGTGGTTTAATTGTAGTGAAATCTCCTTTGCAATTTCGTTTTCTAGTCTACATAAGGAAAGGTAGAAAGATTTTCTCTCTTGGAAACTAATAAGTGAGGATACTCAAAGTTGAACAAGCTACTGATTATAAGCAACTTGTACCCAACCAGGATTCTAAATACACATGGAAACATAATTTGTCAATCTTTTTTATCTAGATGTTATGTGAAATTTTAATTGCTCAAAAACTACTTACAAATATAGCAATTTAGTTTGTTGTCTGTTGCCTAATACTGAATAGCAGTGATACCATGAGTGGGCATGTATTTTAAAACTGCAATTCTCAACCTTTCATTCATTCATTTAACAAATATTTGTTGAATGACTTCTGAGTCCCAGGCCCTCTTCTAAGTTCTGGAGAAGCAGTGGTAATTCAAAGTTCCAGGGTGCCAGGGTGGCTCAGTCGTTAAGCGTCTGCCTTTGGCTCAGGTCATGATCCCAGGGCCCTGGGATCAAGCCCCACATCTAGCTCCCTGCTCAGCAGGAAGCTTGCCTCTCCCACTCCCCCCTCTCTCACTGTGTGTGTGTCTCTCTCTGTCTAAATAAATAAATAAATAAATAAAATCTTAAAAGTAAAAGCAAAGTTCCTCATGGAGTTTACATCCTTGTGGGGGGGGCTGGGCAGTGACAACAATTAAGATGGAAGGAATACGGACAAAAGGGAACTTCAGATAGTCATAAGCGCTATGCTTAAACTAAACCAGTGTAGTGCGATAGGGAGGACTTGAGGGATGGAGAGATTAGTGTAATCAGTGGCCTTCCTGAGGAGCTTACATTTAAGCTGAGACGTAAATAATGTGAAGGAACCAGTCATGAAGAGAACAAGAGGAAGGGGATTCTGGCTAAGGAAAGACAAAATCTAAAGATGCTGGAGTGGGAATTCATTTGGCATGTTAATTAAACGGCTCCCTTACTCTTCTCTGCAAGTCTTTGCTGAGTACCTGTTTTGTGCCAGGTGCAACACATTCTAAGGTGCTAGGGAAATGGTGAGGAACAAAACAGACATCTTGGATTCTAGAGCCCATGGAACCATATTCTAGTTAAAAAGAAAGACAAAGTGAACAAAAGAAACAAACAAAATGTATCAGAAAATAATAATTGAAATAATACTGAGATGGAACAGTGTAATAGATGTTGTTTTTGTGGCTGCCCTAACTCGGGGGACCAGAAAATTCCTTTCTGAGTCAGTGACTGGTATGATAAGAGACTCACATTGTGTCACACACCCCCTTTGGATATTTCAAATTATGTGTTGGGACATAGTAAAACAGGCTGATGATAATGGGAATCTTGTTGTTCTACCTGTAAACCCACCATTTTCTCTTCCACTAATGAATGCATATAGGAATGCAAGGAATTGAAATTTATAAAAAAGGAAAAAAATCATAAATTTATGTACTTTATTAGTAGTAGCAAATTACATGAAACTCTCCCCACCAAGGATTTGTGGTATTCAGGCTGAAAACAGCTGTTTTAACAGATGGTAATGTATGGCAGAATTAAGGAGTTTTTGCTGAATAAATATTAGAGAATAGCTTTAACAGTGATGAAACTTAAATAATGAGGGTATGCAAATTAATATAGATTTGAGCAATCCTGCAACAGTAAGAATCAGGCTTGGTCTTAGCCTTCTTCTTCTTCTTCTTCTTCTTTTTTTTTTTAAAGATTTTATTTATTTATGACAGAGAGAGATAGCAAGAGAGGGAACACAGCACAGGGGAGCTGGAGAGGGAGAAGGAGTCTCCCCGCAGAGAAGTAAGCCCACGATGGCGCTCGATCCCAGGCTGATGGGATCATGACCCGAGCAAAAGGCAGATGCCCAACGACTGAGCCACCCAGGCACCCTGGTCTTAACCTTCTTATACATTTTCATTAAAAGCGGTGGATTCATCATTGAGCGCATTTTCTTATATTTTATAATTTTTCCAGTGTTGGGTTATTGTCTTGGTTTATACTATAGTAGAGATATTGGTACTTAAGTCAAGATTCAAACATCACAGGTAATAGAATTCTATTTAAAGTAGTTCATTTGAGGGCGCCTGGGTGGCTCAGTGGGTTAAAGCTTCTGCCTTCAGCTCAGGTCATGATCTCAGGGTCCTGGGATCAAGGCCTGCATCGGGCTCCCTGCTCAGCAGCAGGGAGCCTGCTTCCTCCTCTCTCTCTGCCTGCCTCTCTGCCTACTTGTAATCTCTCTCTCTCTGTGTCAAATAAATAAATAAAATCTTTTAAAAAAAATAAAGTAGTTCATTTGAGAGGGTGTTTATTGATAGGACAAAACATGGACAGGAAACAAAGTGTAGTTTCTGCATGTGGGTGGACAATGAAAAGTAGGAGGCCACATGAATCTCTGTCTCTACATATCTGGTCCATCTTCTGTTTCTCTTTTTTGCATTAGCTTTCTTGCCTTAGTTACAGTTTCTTTGTCTATCTCAAAATTCACTTTATACATGGTATTTTTTGACATTGGTCTCAAATTCCACGTGGCTTATACTTCCAATTTTCACAGTTCTCTGACTGGCTTAGTCTTGCAATAATCAATTTCAATTTCCTAGGAGAGATAATTTGATTTTCCCAGTTTAAATATTAGATATATACACTGGTCCAATCAGCTGTAGCTGGAGGAGGGGAATGGGAGATAGGGGCTACACAGTATATATTTGTGATATGTTATAATTAACAAATAATCAATCCCCCATTATATAAAAATAATGACTGTATTACATTTAAAAACTTGAATTAATACTTAAGGATAAAGTGCCGTTTTGGGCGCCTGGGTGGCTCAGTGGGTTAAAGCCTCTGCTTTCGGCTCAGGTCATGATCTCAGGGTCCTGGGATCGAGGCCCGCATCGGGCTCCCTGCTCAGTGGGGAGCCTGCTTCCCCCTCTCTCTCTCTGCCTGCCTCTCTGCCTCCTTGTGATCTCTCTCCCTCTGTGAAATAAATAAATAAAACATCTTTAAAAAATAAAAAATAAAAAAAAATAAAAACTTGAAACAATACTTAAGGATAAAGTGCCGTTTTAATGACCTCTTCCATCCATACCATACAAATCGTGATCCCATTTACCCTCTCCCTACTTCGTACTCTCTCTATAGCTAAAAGTGGTTTAGAGTTATACACATCTACACATATTCCATGGACAATATATAATATTATATAAATTCATTTCTCCATTTAACAAAGATTAAGGGAAAACACTGAAGATTTAGCATTCAATAAAATGAACAAAAATTGTTGCCTACACGGAGTTTACCTTCCAGAGGAGACAGACAGACAGACATAAACGTAGCTAAATAAGTGTGTTATATGGTACTTGGGAAGATCATGAGTGTTATGCAGAAAAATAGATCCTGAAGATAATAGGAAATAAGTGGTCAGAGAACAGACCAATTTGAAGGTGACATTTGAGCCAAAATTTATAAGAGGTCATCTAGAGAAAAGACGTTATAAGCATAGAGAACAGCAGGTGACTGCATGTTCAAAGAACATGAAGTTCTTTGAGTCTGAAGCAGAATGAACAAGGGGGAGAAGAGTCGGAGAGGTCAGAGTAACTAACGGATTCTGGGAGCTGGGAAGGAGTTGGGACTACTCACTCAGGTTCTTGTTAACAAGTTTAAGTCCTTTACTTGTGTTCTTTGAGGCAGAAGACACGGTAAGGTTTTGAGCAAAATAACTTGATTTGACATATTTTGAGTGGATCACTCTGGTTTCCGAGTTGAGACTAGATTGGAGGAGGCTGGCAGCAGTCAGATGTTAGGTTATGACTGTGATTCAGGCAAGAAATTATAGTGATTTGGACAAGAGAGTAGCAGAGAAAGTGGCAAGTAGTCAAGATTCTGGATTGATTCTGAAGGTAGAGCCAATAGAGGTTTCTTTTGGATTAGATGTTGATGTGAGAGAAAGAGAGAAGTCAAGATTGACCTTGAATAATTGGAAAGATGAAGGTTTCATTAACTGTGATAAAGACTGAGGAAGGGGAAGTTTTTTAGGGTGTGTGTGTTGGAGTGGCAGAAATTAGGAACTCAGTTTTGGGAATGTTAAGTTGAATATGCCTTTAGACTTTTGTGTGGAGGTGCCTGGGTGGCTCAGTTGATTAAGTGTCTGCCTCGGATCAGGTCATGATTCCAGAGTCCTGGGATTGAGCCCCGAGTCAGGCTCCCTGCTCAGTGGAAAGCCTGCTTCTCCCTATGCTCCTAACCCCACTCATGCTCTCTCTTACTCTCTCTCTCTCTCAAATAAATAAAAATCTTTAAAAAAAAAGTAGACATTTGTGTGGAGTGGCTGAGCAGGTAGTTGGATTGGAGTCAATAGCATAGTGATAGTATTAAAGCCTTAAGACTGAATGAGACCACCAAAAAACAAAGGTAAAGAAAGAAGAGGTGTGAGGCTCAAGTTGGCCTCTCCAAAATTTAGAAGATGTAGAGACATGGAAGAACTAGCAAAGGAGACAGAGAAGCAGTGAGTGAGAGAGGACACCAGGAGAGGTGGTGTCCTGGAAGCCATGTGAAGAAAGTGTTTCAAGAAGGAAGGAGTGATGAGTTGTGTCAAATATAATGGCAGGGCAAGTCAGATGGGGACAAAGAAATGACCATTTATTTTAGTATCAGAGGGTATTAATGATTTGACACGAGCTCTCAGAGGGTTTGTGATAGTAGAGATAATGATCTCTTTAGAGTGGTTTTGAAGGAGACAATTGGAAGAGAGGAACTGGAGATAATGGGGTCTATAAGATGAACCAAATGGTATTATTATGTCTTTGGCAACTTTTTTATGGAACAATACGTGCTAGGGATTCACACTCTTCTTTATAACTTTAGCTCTTTTCTCTTAAACATTGCATAATTTTTAATTATATGAATGACCACAGAGTGTTTAAGATGGTCTAAATAGGTCTTAATTCTTTTTAGTACCAAAAATATCAATCTTCCCTACCCTAAAACACTGATAAAGATGAAATGTTCAGTGGAAATCCATAGATAGTAGGAGAGACCAAACCATGTAGAGGCAAGAATTGACATAATCCTGGCTGCAGGGGAGATTTCATAGTGGAAACCAGTGGGAGATAAAATCCGCCAAACTTTTCTCCAATAACTGTCTTCCTTGAATTAGGGTCAACACTAAGCAGGCAAACACGGTTTTCTGTTTCACAAGAGATACCAGTGCAGGCCATAGATAATTTTACCAGTAATACTTTTTTCAAAACATATGTTTGTATAAGTTGATTATGAAACCAACAATAGCTCCCCATTATTCTTTGTGGTAAAGAATGGAAGCTTTTTTAGTTGTTTGGGTACCAATCTTTAGGGTGAACATTCTTGCTTTCTGATGCTATTCTATCTACTCTCAAAACAACTCATCCTGTTTTGGAATGCTTTGTAGCTGGAAACCCCTTTTAGTTCCAACTCTCTTTTATGAAGACAGGAGCTGTTTCTTCCCAACCTCCCACATTGCACAGCTGTTTATGAGGCTTGTAATTAATGAAGATTTGCTGATAATCACATATTCAGTGATGTTCCGGGCTTGTTGAAAGAAATAGGGTGGGCAACAGTCATTGGGCTGGGGCCTGTAACTGTGCATTTCGCTGGTGGGCTGTCGATTGGCTGTTGTCTTTTTTAGTAAGAGAATTTCTGGAAGTCCTACTCACATAGTGCCAGCTAAATTACTTTGGAGAAATAGGAAATGGTCTGAAAGAAGAAAAGTTAAAGAGGAATTTTCTAAATAAAATTAACTTTTTCTGTTGGGCTTATTTAAAAGTCTACAAATCTTGGGGTGCCTAAGTGTCTCAGTTAATTAAGCTTGTGCTCACTCTTGATTTCTTTTTTTTTTTTTTAATTTTTTTTTTTTCATTCTTGATTTCAGCTCAGGTCTTGATCTAAGGGTCTTGAGTTCAGGCCCTGCATTGGGCTCTGCATTGGGTGTGGGGCCTACTTTAAAAAAAAGTCTACAAATCTTTAGGAATTTCCAGATTAATTGTCTGGGTTTGTTGATTTCTATTTTCAGTTGCATACAAAATGACAGCTTTTGCAGGCAACCTCACTTTCATTGGTCTAATGAAGAGAGTTTGATCTAGTCCAAAAGTTGAAAAGTCAAGTATCCGTAGGAGCCAAAGAAGAAACCAACCAAAAAGCAGCTCAGAATTAGAAATCACTAGGGAGAAGTGAGGATTGGGGTGGACTTGTTGCCACATAAGAATGCCTGCCTTGTCTTAACACTCTTTAAGTTTTTCAAGAGAAGATAAAAATCTGGATTTTAACATGACATCTTTCAGCTTGGAAATATTGGCAATGAACTCAAAGTTTTAAGAAAAGCAATCTGTAGCCCAATATACTGCAGGCCAAAGCAAACATATCTGCAGGCTGGATCCAACCCCAGGCCACCAGTTTGCATCTTCTGGTCCAGGAGAATCAGTGGTTAGGCAATGCTCTCGGACAGAAACTTAAAAAAAGTGGTTGTTAATGATCCAAATGTTACAAGTTGTTCTCTCTTTTTTGTTTTTGTAGCAAATTCTAAATCACGTGATATTTGAAACCTGCTGGTTAAAAGTAGAGTGATCATATGTCCTGGACTTCCAAGGACAGAATTAGCTTAGGCCTGTAGCAGCTATAATTATTAAAGCTACCCCTTTTCATACCCAAAATTATATGGACAATTCAAGTGTCTCTTTTGTTCCCACACCTCATTTTTCACTTATCCCTTCTTCTTCTTCCTCCTCCTCCTCCTCCTCCTTCTTCTTCTTCTTATTTTTTTTTTCTCTTTTAAGTCGGCTCCACACTTAACATGGGGCCCGAACTTACAACCCCCAAATCAAGAGTCTCTTGCTCTTTTGACAGAGCCACGCAGGCATCCCTCACTTATTTTTAATTTGCTTCTTTTTACAAAAGCCATCATGGTATATTTTAAATATATACAAAAACTAGACAAATATTATCATAAACCTCCATGTAGCCATTATCCAGTTTCAGCACTTACCAACTAATGGCCACATGCTTCCTCCATACCCTCACCCACTCCCTATTCCTGTATTATTTTGAAGAAAATTCCAGATTTCATATCATTTCATCCATAATTCTCATGCCATTTATGTCAGTACTGTTTCAGTACCAGTCTACCACTAAGCATTTTGATTATAACCCAGTTTGTTTGAAGTTGTCTGTACTTTTTCCTAATACCTTGACTTCTTTGTAACCTTTCTTTCTTCACTGTCCACCATGAGTCTGTCCTTTTGTTTCTGAGTATGAGTACTAAGATACTTCAATAACATTTCTCAAAAATTTTTCAAGAGTCTGTTACTGCTTAGGGGAATAGCCAATATTTGTAAAATATTTTGTAAAATATCTGAAATTAATTTATTCTTATATTTATTACTAAAAATAAAAGATAATTTTGAAACTTATTTTTTCTAGTCCTTCAACTTCATCCATCTTTTCAAATGTTGATTTGCTCACCCTTGAATGATTTTTGGTGATTTTATCTCATTGCCATGTTGCAAAGTAGGAAGATGCTTGCCAGATTCCATTTCTGTGAAGATCTCTGTTGTCTATTGTAGACTAATTTTGGGGCCTAAGTTTAAGATTTGTTTGACATTTTTGGTGGATAATGTGTATTCTGGTAACTACGTCCTTTGAGAAATTTCATGAATTTCAAATAATAAGAGAGAGAATAGGCATGATCATTAAACTTTGATAACTTTATTAAAGACTCAAAATACTTTTATTATACTAGAATTTTTTTATAGTTTGAATTTTTTGAATTAATTCTTATGAATGTATCTTATATAACATAATACATAAAATTTGATAATACAAAGAACTGATTCCTTAAGGAAGCTTGTTTTGTTCATTTGCATTACATATTTGGAAATCTAGAATAAAAATACATTACATTTTTACTCCTTTTTGCTTTCCTTCTGTGTTTTATTTGTATTTTTCTTTTCTTTGATTATTTATTTATTTATTATTTATTTTTTGGCTGTCAAGCGATCCTTTATTGAAATAGCTTCCTTTGTGGGTTATCTGGTGGCTCAGTTGGTTAAGCCTATGACTCTTGATTTTGGCTCAGGTCATGATCTTAGGGTTGTAAGATCCAGTCCCTGTTGGACTCCACACTCAGCAAGGAGTCTGCTACTCTGCCTCTCCCTCTGCCCTCCCTCCCTCTCATGCACACTCTCATAAATAAAATAAATCTTTAAAAAAAAGAAAAAAAAAGAAAAAATTTCCCTTGTATTTCTTAACTAAATGGGCATTCCACTGCACCACTATTGATGTTATCTATGGAGTCATGAGCATGTTGGCCATCTACACTGTAGCCGACAGATTGGGCAGTCCCCAGGATCTCTTCAATAGTTCAAGATATGGCTAAAGACTGGTGCTCCTTCTGTCCAGCAATGTTGGCAATCTCAACAAAAGTGATATTTCCACTGTGTTTAATGTTTTTCTGCTTCTTTTTGTCTCTTGGCATTTCCTCCGTAAGGGCTTTGATAACCAGGGCAGAGAGAAGAAGTTATCACTTTAAACTGGGCCTGTTTGTTCTGAATGGTCAGTTTCAATGTAATCCTCGGATCCTTCCAACCCTTCCAGTTGCCTTGGCGATGGTCGTCACCACCCTTTTATGGAGACAGACTCAGGGGGTCGATCTTTAGGGCTAGGGCAGATGTGGTACCCACATCCCCACTGGTTACTTCAAGTATACGAATTTGATCTTGTTGGGGTCCAACTTAAGTGGCACGGTGGAAGTGGCTAGTGTCAGATGAACCTGGATTCAGGATGACCGAAGACACTTGTGCCTTCTTCTCCTCTGAGCCAAAAGCCAAACTGAAAGCCTTTGATTTTTTAAAATAACATGCTAAAATTTTCTCTTTGAGTTTTATATTTTTAAATTTTTTTATATGTTGGCTGTCCCAAGTTGCATTTCTTAAGGGGGGAGGGGCAGAAAGAGAGGGAGAGAGAATCTTTTTTTTTTTTTAAGATTTTATTTATTTATTTGACACAGAGAGAGAGAGATTACAAGTAGGCAGAGAGGCAGGCAGAGAGACAGGAAGAGGAGGAAGCAGGCTCCCTGCTGAGCAGAGAGCCCGATGTGGGCCTCGATCCCATGACCCTGGGATCATGACCTGAGCCGAAAGCAGAGGCTTTAACCCACTGAGCCACCCAGGCGTCCGGGAGAGAGAATCTTAAGCAGGCTCCACACCCAGCACAGAGCCCCACATGGGCTCCATCTCAAAGACCCTGAGATCATGACCTTGAGCCAAAATCAAGAGTCAGAAGCTTAACCCACTGAGCCACCCAGGTGCTCCCATCTGCATTATTTTCCCACTATTCAATCTTTACGTGGAGGGTACCAGTTGCTCTACATCCTCATGTGGCACATATTTTTTCTTATTTTCTTATTTAATATAATTTTTGAAATGCTTTTTGGTCTTCATAATTAATCTTTATATTTTGAAGTATATATAATAAATATATATATTTAATTGAAAAGATGTTAGAAGGTATAGGAGTAGTTTTTCTATTATTTATAGAAATATCTGTAGCCTTACTGTACCTACAAATTTTCTGATTAGAACTGGGTGGGCCTGAGTTAAATTTAGAAACAAGTAAAGATTTTGGGACACCTGGGTGGCTCAGTTAGTTAAGCATCTGACTATTGATTTCGGCTTGGGTCATGATCTCAGGGTTGTGAGACTAAGCCTCATGTAGGGCTCTGCACTGGACTTGGAGCCTGCTTAAGAGTCTCTCTCCCTTTCCCACCTCTCCCCTTCTCTAAAAAAACAAAAAAACAAGTAAAGATTTTGCTTTAAATCTCCTCTTTCCTTTTGAAGTCCATCTCTGCTTTCTGTGCCCTATCATTCCAAGGAGGCCTGTCATTATAGAAGTCACACCTCTACCTCAGCTTTTCATCACGCTTTTTATACCTTAGAGTCCTGATTTTGTATTTAATGTGGTAATGCCTTCTGTGGTAGAGATTTCCAGTCAAATATATAAATGCACCTTAATCATGCCTTGTTTGAAGACTTATCCCTTCTACTGATAAGTTTAGCTCTGATACTATGTTTTGTTGCTTCTAGGTTTTCTTTGACTTTTGCAGATATCTAATTCCCATTCTGCGAAGGGTGCATGAGAGGGCAAAGCATGGTATGTGTATGTGTGTGCATGTGAATGTGTCTGTGGGTGTGTATGTGTATGCCAACATGTGTTTTACTGCCCTGAAAGAACAGGTATCTCACTCCAGTAGCTTCATAGTATTCTGGAATAGCATGAGTTGGGGAGGAGTTTCCAACTTTTCCAACTTTTCCAGGTTCTATAGTCCTTGTAAATCCCCTTCTTTGCCTGGCTGGGTAGACAAAGTGTAAGCTTGAAGTGCTTCCCTGCCAGAATGACCTTTCATTCTCCCAGGTGGCCGGGATTAGATACTGCAGTCCTCAAACACTCAATCACAGTTCTTAGTCACAGACTAGGTCACAGCCAAGCAGTCAGCCTCAGGGGATGGTCATGTTCAAGTTCAGCTCATTAGTATCAACTCAGGCCATGTCTTTTGTTTCTGTTCTCACAGTTATGTCAGGAACATGCAGAATTTAGGCTGCTTCAAAAAAATTAATCACCTCTCCTCAAGTTTTTGACTGTGAAGCAGCTACAGAGGAATGGACTTTGTATTCAAACAGACCCATCTGTGTGCATGTATTTCCTTCCTTCCTTTTCTCTCTCTCTCTCTTTTTTATTTGTTTATCATTGGAAAATATATAAGAGAGCATGGTAAAATTTCAAAAAAATTAAGAGTATGCAACAGAAAGTAAGTAATCCCTTTCAGATCTCTAAACTCCTTTCCCAAAGGCAGCCATAGCTAGCATTTTATGTATCCCTTCATAAGTTTTCTATTAATAATCAAACATATATTTGTCTTTCTACCCCTGAATTTAAATTCTTTTAAAAAGTTCAGCTGTTTTTGGCTTATTTTCACTTAAAATGTGTTTTGAATGTTGTTCCTAAACAGTACATAGACATTTACTTCATCCTTTTAAAAGACTATGTTTAGTTACATAACGTTCTGTTGTATGGGTGTAAATATTTTATTGAACCTGTCCCCTATGGAGGGACCTTAAGTTATTTCCAGTTAAAAATATTTAAAAAAGGGCACCTGGGTGGCTCAGTGGGTTAAAGCCTCTGCCTTGGCTCAGGTCATGATCTCAGGGTCCTGGGATCGAGGCCTGCATCGGGCTCTCTGCTCAGCAGGGAGCCTGCTTCCTCCTCTCTCTCTCTCTCTGCCTGCCTCTCAGCCTACTTGTGATCTGATCTCTCTGTGTCAAATGAATAAATAAAATCTTTAAAAAATATATTTTTAAAAAAGTTAAAGATGGTACTACAGTGAACATTCAAAGAGATATATGAGGATAATTATTGGAGACATCCTTAAAGTGGATTCCTGTGTCTAAGCATTTAAATTTTGATAGTTATTGTCAAGTAGTCCTTCACTGAAGCTCTATCAACACACCCTCCCACTAACAACATTTGAAAGTGCCTCCTTTCAGACTATATGCTATTAAACTTTTTGATCTTTGCCTATAAATTCAATTTTCTTCAATAAATAGGAACTAAATATTCTCTCTTCCTTTCCCTATTTCTCTGCCAATTTTTCTTGTTTTTATCACAAAATTGGATATTGAAGGTTATAACATATTAAGGTTAATCATAAATTTCCAATATTGACTATGTAATCACTCCGTATAAGGGAGAAAGAGGTGTTTCTCTGGGCCTTCATTCAATTTCCATGCTTCAATCCCTCTTTGCTTTAACTCTGCCCACATGCTGCTATGTGGCAGTGTTAATTGGGCATTCTGCTTTTTGAATCTCACGTAGAATGTACATCCAACTCATTTACCACAAAATTAAAAAAAAATGAAGAGAGTGAATACAGCCATTAGAGTTGTTGTGAATAATTTGAGTTCAATGTAAATGCAGAAAGAAAATAGGAAAACTACTATTAAGTACACCTTGCCCTCCTCAATGGAATATAATACAGATTTACAATGTTAATTATTTCCATTACCTATCTATTTAAAAGCTGTGAGATTGAAATATGAATATGTCGGTTATTTAAATACTAACATTAAAACCTGTACTTTATTAAAATATCATTATGCATATTTTAAAGTTAAAACACTGCACTCTGTAGACGTAGAGGTAGAATTCCCATTTATTGTCCGCTGAATGTGAGGGAAATTGGATTTGTCAGGAAGCTGATTGATATCTCGAAGTGTTTTGTTTTCAGTGACTGGCACTGCCTAGTTACAACCATCTATCATCTAACAGGTAATTAGTCAGATTTCTCATCATGAGCCTTCAATCCTGCTGTTTTATTATTGAAATACCACAAACCAGTAGGCAATTTGAATGCAGATAAAGGTCTCTGTCATGGTCTTAAGGACAAAGACAACATTTTGCAATTCAGCAGTAGTGATTTTGAATAAAAGTCCCCGAAATGTAAGTTTGGGTCTTATAAGAAAATAAATATGAAAAACTTAATTTGATACCACATTTGTCCTCTAAAGTGACAAATGAGACATTAGCTGTTTATAAAGCAATTCTAATATGAACTTACTTTATTATAATACTTTATAAGTAGAAAGTTAAGTGAAAGAATGTTGATAGCATGAAAAATAAAGTTAGACAAAATCAATGAACTAAGTCTTTGAATAGCTTTCATTCATTTTTTCAAAGTATTTTAAGATGGTGGATAAAAGTAGTCTATAATTAGTAGTAGCTAGTAATATGAAAAGTTTTCTCCTTTCAATTAGTTTTCATAAAAAAGTTTAGAAATTAAAGTAATTAGAAATTTTAAAGATGAATTATTTGATCACTCTTATACATGCTTTGTAGTAAACAAACTTGCTTCTGAAGTTGATGCTAAGACACTTTGGGGGCCTTCTATGGTTTATAAATTTCAGGCAACTGCTTTTACATTATTGGTATTCTGACAAGATTGAATACTTTATACAATTTAATGTTATTTTCTTGGCTTAATTAAAAATCATTTAGGGGCAGGGCGCCTGGGTGGCTCAGTGGGTTAAAGCCGCTGCCTTCGGCTCAGGTCATGATCCCAGGGTCCTGGGATCGAGGCCCGCGTCGGGCTCTCTGCTCAGCAGGGAGCCTGCTTCCTCCTCTCTCCTCTCTCTCTGCCTGCCTCTCTGCCTACTTGTAATCTCTCTCTCTGTGTCAAGTGAATAAATAAAATCTTTAAAAAAAAAATCATTTAGGGGCAGAAAGAGCTGCACTAGGGTCAGGACGAGGGGTCCATTATATACTTTCGAGTTGGGAGGGGTTGGGGCAGTGTAAGTCTCTAAGGAATTTTGGAAGCAAGGTTTCCAGGACCTTGATGGGGCTAGCTATTGTTAGGGAAAGGTCATTTATTACTGTCTAATAAAACCTTAGTCATGAGACCCTTCAGATATCTATCGGTGGGTCATATGCTTGAGGGATGATTGCCAACATATGTCTTGGGGATAGAGATAAAGGAAGTTTCCAAAGGAATTTTTGTATATTAGAGTAGACTCACAGGAACCTGGGGTTCAGGCTAAGATTGTCTTTTGCGCTTAGCAAGGTATTAACATAGAGGCAGCTGAGTTCCTAAAGGAATGTCATTCTGCCCCTTTTAAGAACTTGTCAATGGGCTGTAAGTAGTAAGAAAGTTTAATTTTTCTTTTGCCTTTGTTTTCCACATCATCTCCACCCACCCCAAGTTTTTGTGTGGGAATAAATATGTCTACATGCTTTCTCAAACCTTAGTTAAATAAGAATCTTTTCTGCTCTACAAAGTATTGTATATATAGCACATGCACATTAAAATTAACCAGATCAGGGGGGCCTGGGTGGCTCAGTAGGTTAAGCATCCGACTCTTGATTGTGGCTCAGGTCATAATCTCAGGGTGGTAAGATCAAGCCCTGTGTAGGGCTCTGTGTTCAGCATGGTATCTGCTGGAGATTCTCTCCCTCTCCCCCTGCCCTTTTCCCCCTTGCGTGCTCTCTCTCTCTCTCTCTCTCAAATAAATAAATGAATCTTTTTAAAAAATTAACCAGATCAAACAATGTTTTAATTCAGTTACATAGTTATGTCTTCTGGTGTGTAATAGATGTTAGCAGAAAGAAAATTTTTGCATAATTAATTTTGATTTTAAAATATAAACTAAACCTTAGTTTTGTATGAGGATTGAATACATACTTTACAAACATAATGCATAATATGGCACTCAGGAATTCTTATTAGGTAGAATATAATATCAAATACGATAAAATTGCTTATGCTTCTTTAAAATATGGCATTGTAAATTTTTCTTGTAGTATCTTTATGGGAATAATTAAAGTATTAAATAAGTGCTCTTGAGGCACCTGGGTGGCCCAGTTGGTTGAGCCTCGGCCTTTGGCTTTGGGGTCCTGGGATTGAGCCCTGCATCGGGCTCCCTGCTTAGTGGGGAGTCTGCTTCTCCCTCTCTTTCTGCTGCTCCCCTGCTTGTGCTCTCTCTCTCTCTCAAATAAATAAATAAAATATTTTTTTAAAATTAGCATATAATGTATTATTTGCCCCAGGTGTACAGGTCTGTGAATCATCAGGCTTACATATTTCATAGCAGTCACCATAGCACAAACCCTCTCCAATGTCCTTAACCCAGCCACCCTATCCCCACCCCCCACCCCCCAGTAACCCTAAATTTGTTTCATGAGATTAGGAGACTCTTATGGTTTGTCTCCTTCCCGATCCCATCTTGTTTCATTTTTTCCTTCCCTACCCGCCATGACCCCCCACCCTGCCCCTCAATTAAATAAAATCTTTTTTAAAAAAAGAAAAGAAAATGTTAAAAAATAAATAAGTGACCTTGTTAAGCAGACAAATAGAATATTACACACACTGTTGCTCCAAGTAGATAAAACATGTGATAAGATTTCCCGACCTGGATAAGAAGATCACAATCACTATTATCACAAAAAATCCAAAGCTGCTAGTTCCCTGAGAATTTTATTTAGATAATATTTGTGCAACATGGAATAAACACAAATTAAAACCTTAAGTTAAACTTCTAGGCTCTTATAGGCACCAAGATAGAGCACATACACTCTGCTGCCTTGGCTCCTGGTACCTAAGTATATGGGATTTTATTTCTATTTATGAGTGAATAATGGAAATTTTAGGTGCCTCTATTGACGACTTGACTACACTGTGATGTTATAAAAATAGGTAATAACTACTGAGATTGTTGCATGGCAGGTTCATTTTCTCACTTAATCCTCCCATGAGAAAGGTACTGCCATTATCCCCATTTGGTGGATGGGATACTGAGGCTGAGAGATTAAATGCATTGTCAGATTTCATATAGCTAGTGGTGTGGTGGAGCTGGGATTTGGAACTAGGTCCTTCAATATGAATCTTAGGAACTTTGCCTTTGCTTGTTAGTACCAAAACCAAATATGACTCTCATTCTAAGCACTGCTCTGTTCACTCATTCTAGAGAGACCTTGTCCATAATAGTCTTCATCTGGGCGTACTGGAGAGTGGCATATGGAGTCACCATCTTTGGTATCTCCTGACACCTACTGTGTGCTGGTGTTACTCCTATAGATTTTCTTTGGTCAGCACTATCGTTTTTTTTTTCTCCATTACCCTCATCTGAAGCTAGAATCCAAAAAGATGAAAGGACCAGTAGAAGATTGCACAACTATTAAATGGTAGTGTTAGGCAATTTATTGCCAGAAATGCAAATCGTTTTTTTACACACTCAAGGATGTTTTCTTTGCAGCATATGGGAGAAATTTAGTATAATGGGAAAAAAAAAAACCAACCCACATCAATTTTGGAGTCAGAAAGACCTGGGTTAAAAATCTAAATTCTGGGCGCCTGGGTGGCTCAGTGGGTTAAAGCCTCTGCTTTCGGCTCAGGTCATGATCTCAAGGTCCTGGGATCGAGGCCCGTGTCGGGCTCTCTGCTCAGCGGGGAGCCTGCTTCCCCCTCTCTCTCTCTCTGCCTGCCTCTCTGCCTCCTTGTGATCTCTCTCCCTCTGTGAAATAAATAAATAAAATCTTTAAAAAAAAATCTAAATTCTACCGGTTACTAGGAGGTGTGTACGTGAGTAAATTACTCAACTACTCTAAACCTCAGTTTTCATCTTTATAACACGGGGATTAATAAGAATCTCTGTTCTGGCTATTCTGTGGGTCTGGTGTGTGTAGGTGTTGGATAACACCTTCTCCCATATGCTCCTGATTCCTCCCATTTGAAAGCTACATTAACTCTCTGACTCATATTTCACTAAGTTGAAATATAGCACTAAAACAACAAGAAGCTTTATTTTGAGTTCTTTGATTTAGTTTAACTGGGGTGAATTGTAGCCAGTAAATTCTGCATTCTCATGTACATTTTACCAAATAAATTGACTATTATTCATGAGCTTTTGGGAAGATATCAGTTGGCTGATACTCTTGAGCTTTGGGGAAGATACCTAATAATTTTGAGATTTTTATTTTTTATTTATTTTTAAAAATTTTTTAAAGGTTTTATTTATTTATTTGACACAGAGAGAGAAATTACAAGTAGGCAGAGAGGCAGGCAGAGAGAGAGGAGGAAGCAGGCTCCTCACTGAACAGGGAGCCAGATGCAGGACTCCATCCCAGGACCTTGAGATCATGACCTGAGCCGAAGGCAGAGACTTTAACCCACTGAGCCACCCAGGTGCCCCAATTTTGAGACTTTTAAACAACAACAAAATAGGACTGGAGGGAACATCTGGAGGGGATGGATATATTTATGGGATTGATTGTGGTGATGGTTTCATAGGTGTATACTTTTCTCTAAACTTACCAAGTTGTATATATTAGATATGTATAGCTTTTTATATGTCAATCATACCCCAATAAAGTGGGTAAAAAATTATTTTTTAACTACACACCTATAAGAAAGGTGGATAGTACATCAGGATATAATTCTATAATGCTTGATTCTAGTATACTTTCCCTAGTGTTTCTTTTTTTTTTTAAGATTTTATTTATTTATTTGACACAGAGAGAGAGATCAGATCACAAGTAGGCAGAGAGGCAGACAGACAGAGAGAGAGGAGGAAGCAGGCTCCCTGTTGAGCAGAGAGCCCGATGCAGGCCTCGATCCCAGGACCCGGAGATCATGACCTGAGCTGAAAGCAGAGGCTTTAACCTACTGAGCCACCCAGGCGCCCTCCCTAGTATTTCTTAACATAACTTATTTTTTAATAACTATATTCCTTAAGGTATGCTTGGTGGATGGATTAAATTAGAATCATTGGAGGTGATAAATAAATGTTCAGATTCCTGGGCCCTCCTTTGGAACTATTGAATCAGAATCTATGGAGGAGAGGACCAAGAATCCATGTTATCCCAGGAAATATATTATTGTATTGATTGACTTATCTCTGCTTATATTCTGCCAACATTTAAGGATAGACTAATACTCTAGTTTCTGAGAGCACATTGTATAGTGCCAGATACACGAACAAATTACAAAACAACATGATAAAGGTTAAAGCAGAGGTATATAAAATATGCTATAAAAGCACACTTCATAATGACTAATTGAGCCAGCCAGGTAAATCAGAGGAGACTGCCTATGTCCCCACCATGGCCGTTGAGTTGGGTTTTGAAGGATGGGTAGAATTTCACCAGGGAAAGAACAAGAGTTGAAGACAAAGAGGATATTCTAAGCAAAAGGAACAATAGATTAAAAGGCACTAATATTTGAGGTGGATTTTGAAGAAGTACTTTTACATATTATTCTTGGAAATATAAATTATTACAGATTTTTTGGAGGGCTGGTGGGCAGTAAATTTTAAGATGAATTTGTACAAATATTCGATCCTGCATTTCCACTGCTTAATATCTACTCTAAGAAGACATGCACAGATGTTCACATTACAGAAGACTATTTAAATGTCACTCATCAAGGAAATGGGTAAATCATAGGGTTTTATATATTTACTTATATATTTATGAAATATTTACTGATACTTATTAATATTGATCTTTATGAATAGCTATCAAGTGCCAGGCACTATCTAGGCACTAGAGATAAACACTGAAAAAACAGACAAAAATATATACCTTCATGGGGCTTACAGTAGGGAGAGGTAGGCAAGAAACATAAATTCAAAAACTAAAGTATTGTGAAAGATTGCATGAAGTGTCATGGAGAAAAAGCAGGGAATGAGATAGGAAGTTCAGGGTCAGAGCTGGGACATGGGAAGGATGGTTTGTAATTTTATTTTATTTTATTATTTTTCAAAAAAGTATTTATTTGCTTATTTATTTATTTATTTATTTGAGAGAGAGAGTGTATACACTAGTAGAGGGAGAGGGAAAAGCAGATTACCCCTCTTAGCAGGGAGCCCCATGTGGGGCTTGATCTCAGGACCCTGAGGTCATGACCTGAGCTGAAGGCAGACATTTAACCAACTGAGCCACCCAGGTGCCCGGTTTTTAAATAGTGTGATCAGAGAGGCTTCAATGAGATTTGAATAAAAAACTTGAAGGATGTGAAGGAGGGAGCCGTGTGGATATTTGGGGGAAAACCATCTATTTAGGGTTCTAATAAGCGCAGAAATCCTGCAGTGAGAGCATGCCTGATGATCCATGGAATAGCAAAGAGACCACGTAACTCTTATGGAAGACAGTGCTTGAGGAAAGACTAGTAGGAAGTGAGGTCAGAAGTGGGGGTGATTTTGCAGGTAGGGCCTTCTCTGCCTTTGACTCTGAATGATGGGGAGCCATGGCAGGGTTTTAAATAGAAGAGTGAGATGGTATGCTGTATTTTTTTTTAAAAGAATTTTTAAATTGATTTATTTAGGGAGAGAGAGAGAGAAGGAGCTAGAGTGGGGGAAGGGCCGAGGGAGTGGGAGAGAGAGAATCTTAAGCAGGTTCCATACTTAGTGTGAAGCAGATGCAGGGTTCAATCTCATAACCCTGAGATCATGACCTGAGCTAAAACCAAGAGTCAGACACTTAACTGACTGAACCACCCAGGTATCCCAGGTTGGCTGTATGTTTTAATAGAATCTGCTAATACTGTGTGGAGAACAGACTAAAGGAGGCAAAGGTAGAAGCAGGGAAATCAGTTTGGAGGCTATTAGAATCATCTAAATGAGAATGATTATAGGTGTGACCAGAGTCGGGGTTGTTGATGTAGTGAGAAGAGTTTGGATGTGTGTGTAGAGAAGATAGGGCCACCAAAATTTCCTGATAGACAGAATATGGGGTGAGAGACAGGAGTCCAAGAGGATTCCAAGGGCTTTAGCCTTGTCAGCTAGGAGAGTAGGAGGATTGCTGGGCTGGGGAAGGTCAGGAGTACAGGGTTTGACACGCTAGCTCTGAGATGTCTATTAGACATCTTGCGAAGGAAGAAGAGTTCCATATGTGAGTCAGAATTTAGTGGTGAGGTACAGCTCAGAGACATACATTTGAGAGCTGCACGGGAATGGTATTTAAAGTCATGAGATGGAGGTGATCGCCAGAGATTCTGGAATTTGGAATAATACTCAGAAATTAAGAAAAATAAGGAAAACAATAACATCTGATAATAGAAAGCTAACACACACAGAGTTTATGCCATGTATCAAGCACTGTTCTAAAGGATTTGTTTTTAAACCTCACACAACCTTACGAGGGAGGTAGTATTATTATTTCAATCTGCCAGATGGGAAAACTGAGGCAGAGAGAAAGTTAAGTAACTTGTCTGAGGTCACACAGGTGATAAAGGGGCAGAATTGGGATTTGGCTCTATGCTTTTCTTAAGCACAAAAAGGATTAAGTAAAAATACATTGCAGAATTATATTATCAGTGTGATATAAATATAGAAGCCTCAAATACCATCATTTATTTATCCATATGAATGTTTACGAAAATAACTGCAGAGGAAAGATCTGGGTGTATGCACTTCAACCAGGAATTAAAGATTTGGGCAGCCAAAGAGATACCAAATTCATAAGCCGTATAATAGCTACATCTTTGGGGAACTAACAAACAAATTGGATATGCCCCAGTTTTTTGATATTTAAATAGCATTTATTCCTACCTTGTTTATCACTTTTGAACCTAAGTAGATTCTTACTTCAATAGGCTTTTTGGACATAATTTAGAAAAATAATGTTGAAGGATATTGATTTAGGTCAGAAACTGTTAGACCAATAAGTCTCATATTTCTTATGTAATTTTGCTACAAGAAAATTCCATAAAAGCAAAAATTTGTCATGGCTTTAGCCTGTATAAATTAGGGTGTCACCATTTGCTACCTACCTACTAGTTTGGATTGGTAATACCTGCGTAAGGTATAAAGAATTTTCACAAATAGATTTTTGGATTTCACTCCAATATGTTCTATTATGCTAGTATTTAAAATGTCTTTTGAAGGGAAATAGTAATTCAATCAAAGGATACTCTGCTGCTTAAAAAACTTGCCCATGCAAATATCCTTGATTATTAATTCATTGACTCATAAATAAAATATAAGTTAAATTAATTTTGACTTTGCATTCAGTTTCATCTTAAGGCCACATTCTGCCCTTTTGCATACCAGCTGATGTCCCTGGGAAAGGTTTGCAGCTGTTTCCATAACCAGTGCTCTAATGACTCACCTGCCAGACCTGCACTGCACTCCTTGTGAGAGCCCAATGGCAGAATATTGATTTCTTTAAAGGCTATTAACATTCTCAATGATGAGGTTGTGAAGGATAAAGCAAAAGGAGGTGGGAAGAAAAACTTTAGAAACATTCGGATAAGTCTTCAGAATGGAAGTGCATAGAGGAGTTAATCGTCTGGTTATCTGACCTCTACACCTTTGTAGAATATAAGCCTGTCTGAAAATTCACTTTGGATGAAGTTTCCGTAAGATTTGGCACCTTCTGTTTCAGCCTAGAAATACCGGGTACTGTTTTTCTACCAGTGAGAGATTTGTAGTAAAATTCTTCATGAATATCCTTATATTTGGAAAGAAAGATCATTAAAGCTTGTTTCAGCACGTGGACAAGACACTGTGTGGTTATCATCTAGCAATTTCTAAATTGATGGATAAGGCAAACATTTATTTAACATGGGTGCTAAGCACTAAGCTAGATGCCGGGTATGCAAAGCTGAATAAGTCCAGATCCCTGCCATCAAGGCACACACAATCATGGCTGAGAGGGGAGAAACACAACACACATGGCTATATGCTGTAAACGGGATAAGTATTGCTTTAGCATGAACTATGGTGGAAAAAGTCTGAAGGTAGTGATGACTAACTCTCCTTTGTGCAGGGAGCACAGTTAGAAAAAAGGAGCATTTTGACATTTGAGCTAAGCTTTGAGCCCGTAAAGGTTTTAAGTATAAGTATGAGCTGTGTCGGATATCTACAGATGTAACCATCTGTGTAGGTAAGATGGCTGTGATTGGTGTGTTGAGGAGGAATGGAATGGTTGAGAGATTGAAGCATGTGGCTGTTGTAATGCTGTAGTTAAGAGGTGACATGGGGCAGGATTTGTGCAATGCAGGGGAAGGAAGGCATGAATCAGCAAGAGATTTTGGAGATGCATCTCATGGGACACGGTAAACAATTGATAGTGGTGGTTGAGGAAGGAAAGAAGGCAGAGAAGGAAGAACCAAGATTTACTCTCAAGCACCTAGTGTAGATAGACTACCAGAAATTTTTTTGCAGGGGTCCTTGAAGGGAGTGATTATAGGTTTAGTTTTGTGCATACAGTTTGGGTTTTCAGCAGATTATTCAAATAGAAATGTTGTATAGGGAGTTCAAGGATATGTCTGGAGTTTAGGTGGAAAGAGACAGTTCTGGTATTTATTAGGAGTCAAAAATATACAAGTAATGGCTGAGGCCTCTTTGGCTGATGTTCTCCAGAAAGTAGCTCTCTTTGATGACGTCTGTGAGCCTCATTTTCTGAGTAATCGTAACTACACTATGAATTTTTGGTGAGAAGATAAGACAGAGCATGCAAAGTGTTGTGCCTGGAAACTAGTAAGCACCAAGTCCATATTAGTTATTATTGTGATTGTTGTTTTATTTGCTGAAGAGCAGAAAAAGTAGAATGCTGGGGATGGTGAGTATAAACCATTTCTACAAGAAAATATAGAGATGACAGCTATGAGAGAGCTGGGAAGAGACTTAAAATGAAAGCTTTTTTTTTAATTGATGGAGAATTGGGTATATTTATAAGTTTATGTAGATGGGGAGGGCGATTGAAGATACAAGGGAGAGATGGAAGAAATCTTGAAGTTAAGCCCAGAAGACTTAGTGGACATATTCTTAGATTATCGCTTGAGGTCTGGCACACAAGGCTGGGGGCTTGAAGGACAGGATAAAGGTTTATAAACAGGTTCAGAGGGGATTGAGAAAAAAGACTGTCTTGGTGACTTCTTTTGTTGATCAGTCTTTAAGGTCCTATTGATTTTGCCAGGACCTGGATTTTCTTCATTAATCAGTCCTATAATATCAAACACTCTAATCATGCCCTACATCCCAGTCCAGCCTCTAAAAAGCCAAATACTGTTATCTTTAAAAATTTCCTATTCTGATATATCCCCCGTTAAACATTTCTGATGTCTCCTCATTGCCAACAAGATGAAAAAGACCTTGATTCCTTAATATGCTCCTTTATTCTTATCCCTCTTCCCTAATACGCCTGAGGTTGCAGTAGTGCTGACCTGAGATATGCTCTTCCATTAATTTGACCATGTACTGTAACATCCAAAAGATAGTGCTTTTGAGTGTAAGGGCGTGCTACTAAATGATGTCAGGACAGTAGATAAAAACTGGATCTTAGTGTGTATCATCCCCCTGCTTTCTCACATTTGTGCCTTATTTGCATCTTCTGTTCATTTTGCTTGGAATATCCTCTTTGTCATCAATTTCATCCTCCCCCTTTTAAAATCCTACCCATCCTGCAAAACCCAACATAACTGCCAGGTGCCAGAAATAATCAATTCCCTTTAATTTCCCCGGGCTGGCTCAATTAGCCATTTTCTCCTCTATGCTTTTTTATGGCATTGAGTATTTTATGCACCCCTTCTTTAGTCTTTATCATGTTGTTTTGTAACTTGTTTGCTTGTATAACTGCCCTGTCCAATATACTGTGAGCTCCCAGAATCCAGAATATTGGTGTATACTTGGCACTTGGTACCATGGGTCAGGCCAATAGAAATCATTCAAAAACAAAATCATGTATTCCCTTGCATTGTCATTATCATGTGTGCCAATTTCCCTATTATATTATAAAGTCATGGAGACTTTGGGGCACCTGGGTGGCTACGTCGGTTGAGCATCTGACTTGATTTCGGCTCAGGTCATGATCTCAGGGTCCTGGGATCCAGCCCTGTGTCAGGCTCCACACTGTTGGTCTCCATGTCAGCGGGGATCTGATCAAGGATTCCCTCTCTTTCCCTCTGTTCCCCCTCCCCCCAAATAAATAAATCTTTTAAAAAAATTATGGATACTTTGCTTTCAGTTGATCTTTTTATCCTCTTTAGTGCTAGCACATTTTCTTTTAAGGAGTAGGTCCTGAGTTGTATTTGTTGAATGAAAGAATAAAAAGACATTGAAAAATACACAAGTTTCAGGCTATTAGTATATAATTCTGAAAACCTGTCCTTGAAAGAATATAGTATTTTACAGAATTCTCTCTTGTTAAATAATTTCAACCTAAATTTGCAGCCTTGGGTTAATTTCCAAAGAGATTATTTTGTGGGTAATTGTGATTTAAATCTCATAATATGTTTAATGCTTGGACAAGCAAATCCTTTTAACATCAGTTGAATTTAAATATGCAATTTCTTCTTATTCCACTCCCTGAATACGAAGTAGAGCAACCTTTTTCCTAGGACTGATCCAGATTCCTAAGCCGGGTTTTATTGTTTGTGTACTGAGAGGTCATGGAGAGCTTTCTGTGAAAAACAAAACAAAACAAAACTGAATAATTATAATATTCCTAAAGTAGGAACAGATGCTGTTTTGTAAACAACAGACATATTAGTTGCTTTCTACCAGTTGTCTTTCAGAAAGAAGCCTCTACCTTCTGATGGGAGAGAGAAACTGCTTGGGTATCTGCTGGAACGTTTGGGAGCTTCCAAATGTTTTCTGATGGTGTTTCTGATGCCTTTTAGCTAGTCTGCTCTTTTGCTAGTTGTGGTATTCAGATAACATAAAACAACAACAACAAAACCACACCAAACACAGAGCAGGATTTTTTTTATTTTGAAATAGTTACTGCCGAAATCTTCAAACTATTTAATATAGTTGTTAAGTGACACTTTATTATTTGAAGTAATTGAGGCTGGCAAAGGCTGTAGCTGTCCCATCCATAAGCCGTTACCACTCCGAGGTGTCAGGGACCAAGGGAATCGGGAATCTTATTATTGGTTTTATTTTTAGCAGTGTCAGTCAGTCATGCTGACCGAGGGCTGACATGAGAGCCAGCATATAATGAGATGTCATGATTGTTGCTTTTATGCATTCACCTTGGGGCAGTCATTATACCAAGTGAACAGCTCATGGCATCTCTTCCTGGGACTCCTACTGCCATCTCTGACTCCTGCTGTTCCTGCGGTCATTCTTCTCCCTCTCCTGCCAGTGCTGTCTCTGGCCAGGGCTTTCCACCTCACTTTCCCCTGCTATTGCTGATAGCTCTTGGCTCCTGGTGGCTCAACTAATGTCTGAAGCTAAAGGCTGCGATCTCAGTGAAGTGCTGTTTCCCAGAGTGGAGCAGGGAGCTGCGCATGAAATACTGGGAAAAGACACCCGCCTTGTGTTCTGGCATGCTTCCGCCTCCGCTTGCGGACAGTGGAGATGCAGCCCATTACAGCTGGTCAGGCTCGCTCTGTGAACTGCAGTGTCCAGCTGTATGTCAGTCTTCTACCTATCACGACCCTTTGAAGACTTTTAAAACTGTTATCTATCTTTATTCTATGCGAGTCCCAGTTGAAATGATTTCTGATTCCTTATTCTGTGCTTTGAAGGTTGGCAATAAAATAGTTTCTATGAAAATAACCACAATAATGGGGCACCTGAGTGGCTCAGTGGGTTAAGCCTCTGCCTTTGGCTCAGGTCATGATCTCGGGGTCCTGGGATCGAGGCCCACATCGGGCTCTCTGCTCAGCAGGGAGCCTGCTTCCTCCTCTCTCTCTCTGCCTGCCTCTCTGCCTACTTGTGATCTCTCTCTCCCTCTGTCAAATAAATAAATAAAATCTTAAAAAAAAAAAAAAGAAAGAAAAGAACCACAATAAGAAAGTATATGTGATAGAGTGGAAGGATGTTTCTTCTGTCCATCCATTGTAGAGTGAATAAATAAATAATTTTTGGTTATTACAGATAGTGTTGCTATGAATATTCTTGCCTTTTTTTTTTTTAGTGAATATGTATGTACACATTTTTTGTTGACTCTATACCTTGGACTGACATTGTTGGATCATAGGGAATACATATATTGTTTTAGTGGATACTTCATTTTTCATTTAACTTCCTTTTTTAAAAAGATTTTATTTATTTATTTGAGAAAGAGTGAGCAAGAGCGAGAGTGGGCGTACAGGAGGGGGGAGGGGCAATGAGAGAGGGAGAGAGAGAGAAGCTGACTTCCCATTAACCATGGAACCGAACAAGGGGCTCCATCCCAGGACGATGAGATCATGACCTGAGCGGAAGTTAGACACCTAACGGACTGAGCCACCCAAGCACCCCTTCATTTAACTTTCTACTGTTAAGTATTTTTATTTATTGCTGCATAGTTTTTAAAACTCATTTTTATTAGTTACACAATATTTCAGCCAACTGGTTATAATGCAGTTTGCTTAATCCTTTCCTTACTGGCTCAGTGTTTTGCTGGCTTACAATTTCAGAACCCCTTAAAAAAGAGTTTATAAAATCTTTGTTTATTTTGAGTAAAACTCTTTTTGCTTTACATGTGAAATGCCTACATGACATCCTAGAGATGATAGTCAGAACATATATATACACTTACCATCTCATTTGAACCAGGCATTGAAACAGGTGCTGTATTTATGAGGATAAAATAAAAGTGTCCTTAAGCGCTCAGAAAAACTCATCACCTTGTGGTTGAATTAGAATCATTCTTCCTCTCCCTCTTTTCTGTTTCCCCATCCCTCTTTCACTTATCTCTCTTTTTTTTTAAAGATTTTTATTTTTTATTTATTTGACACAGAGAGAGAGAGAGATCACAAGTAGGCAGAGAAGCAGGCAGAAAGAGAGAGGAGGAAGCAGGCTCCCCGCCGAGCAGGGAGCCCGATGCAGGACTCGATCCCAGGACCCCGAGATCATGATCTGAGGCAAAGGCAGAGGCTTTAATCCACTGAGCCACCCAGGCGCCCCTATCTTATCCCTTTTTAAGCACAACTCATAGACTACTCTACACTTCACATTGTACCTTGCTATTTTTCATTTAGCAATAGATTTGGAGATTTTTTTTCTTATCAGTACATATAGATTTACCTCATTCTACTTAATGACTCATGCCATTTTTATTTGTGGAATTACCAATTAACATAGTACTCAAATAAAGATACCAAAATTGAGTTTGATGAATCAATAATCAGCAATCAAGTGATGCTTTATAGATTTTGGTAGACTTTTCCACAGTAGAAGAGGCTTTTTAGGCAGCAGGCTCTATTTTCAGCAAACATGACTTTACATATATAATTCATTCTTACAAAAGGGCACAAAATTAACTATTTAATTTATTCAATTTTTCAGTGACTGGTAGCCTCACTGTTTATTCCTTTCAACAAATGGGGGAACTAAAATTCTGGTGTATTATTCAATTAAACCAAAGAAACACAGCAAGTGGTATCCAAGCTGGGATTACAGTTCAGGGGCTCTCCTGGTTTCATGGACTGCTTATTAAGTCATGTTTCAATTAGTGCATCATTTCATATTCCCTGGTGTCTCATGCAAATGCAAAATGTTTAAGTTAAGGAGATAATGTTTTTAAGAACTCCAAATTGCATTTGAGCATAAATTCCAGGAAGCAGACTCACCTTCAGAATAAAAAAGGATTTTATAAGAGGGTCATGCAGTTAGATATTTAGGGTCTGAATGACTGCATTTTGTCTCTCTTCCCTGAGGGCATTTGGAAGTGGCGCCAGGGCTCAGCTGCATATCTCATTGTATGAAAACTGGCTTAGAGTGTGTCTCAGTTTTAGAAGTAATATGTTTTTCTTTTCCTCTATAATTCTTTGTTGTGCTTATTAGGTGAACCTTTCTATAGTCATAGACTAAGTCAATACTAAGTCAATGTGACACACCTAGTAGGTACCTCATAAATAATTTATCAAATTGGCTTTTTGTTTCACTTATTTCTGTTTATAATTTTCTGTTTCTAAGTTTTCATCTCTTCAACATCCATTGGTGTATTTTCCAAAAATGGTTATAAAAAACATAATATTTCAAGACAAATAAAATACTTAATATTTAAACCAATAGAAATATGTGTTAAATACTTAAATGTTGACATGACTGGATCGAGAAACACTGGTATGACTTTAATTTGTTTAGCTATTGATTTAAATAAGTAAAAAACAGGAACATGTGGTAGTAAAGATTTTCTAATGCATCCACAAGCACTATATGTACACATGCAGTCTTGTAATCTGAAATGTACATAGTATGCTAATGTGCAATTTCATACTTTCTGTTAAAAATGATTATATCCTGCTGTTAAGACCAAAAGCATACTAAAATCAGTTTTCCATGTTTCCTAATCATGGGACATACACCAAAACACACACATACCTAATACTTATGTTAGAGGAAAAGCCAGTAGTTTTTAGGTACTGGACACACACACACACACGCACACACACACACACACACGCATTTCTCCTTTTAAAAACAATGACAACAACCAAATAGCTTTATTATTTCACTTGTCAACCAGTGAAATGTTTTTATTAAAAACAAATTACTTTTTGATAAAACAAGTGATAAATTTGCTCCTGTGAGCCTTCTAGGGATCTGTTTTGCTTTCCCATGGGAAAAAAACCTTTAAGCCTTTGAGTGAACTCTGTAAATAGGCTACATAACAACAACAACAAAAATCCCACCTCATCATATTTAATAGTATCATACAATTTTCTTATCATTGCAATTAATTTTAGTATAATATATTAAAGAGCATCTTGAATAAAATTGACACTGAATTCTGCCAAATAAATGTTTCCTGATCAGAATTAACTACTTTATACTTTTCTAGTTGGTCATGAAAAATATTTTGGCAGTGCCAAAATTGATACATACATTATAATTATTCTTTTAACATTGATAGTCTCTGCCAAATAAGATCTCTCTTTTGCTAAGAGTACAGAGAGACACTGGGTATAAAAATAATGTGGTGAATTTTAATATTTCACAATTTTGAAAGGAAAGATGTACGTTACTGTGTTTTTGTACCTACACATGCTACTCATTAACAAAGTATAGTTTTTTCCAAACTGGTATAGTTAGAACAAATATTTGTCAGGGTTAGTTTCAGAGAACAGAATCCAGTGAGCTAGTTTCAGCAGATGAGATTTATTACAGAGTATTAAATGGCTTGCTGAACCTTTGGGAGGGCTGAAGAAACAGACTCTAGGTTGAGTTTCCAGGGACACCTAGAAGAGCCGCACTCCTGAAACGGGCTGCCAAGAGCGCTGCTGGTGTAGCCATGACCATGTTTACCTGGGAAGCTGCCATGAAAGCTCCTGGCTCCATGCTGTCTTTGCCCCAATTTCCGCTAGCAAAATGGATGTCTCATGTCACTTATCTCCCATTTCCTTCAGGTCCAAATTCTAGTCTTGCATGAATACATTTGATGGTAGAACATGACATCCGGGAAGTTAACTACAAGGAAGTCTGAGAAGTTTGGTTTTTTTGCCTTTCGAGTCTTCATAGCACAGAAAGACAAATTAGAAGAAGATTAGAAAAGATATTCAGCAGAGCAATTTATAGGATATGCCATAGAAATAATAATAATTCATAGGAATACACAAATTAAATAACTATTCAAGGCTCTAAATGGCCGATGTAGTTCATTTTATAATTTTATAACCAAGGATTTGATTCCTACTCACCCTCTTCTTTGTCCTTGCATAGAAGCCTAAGTACCCAGTCCACATCTTGACATTCAGAGTTTCCAAAAGATAACATTTCTATAACCATTCAATATCATTGCCTTCATGACTCCTTAACACCACTTCTTTATTTTACTCCGCAGTACGTATTACTTACGGCCAGATCTCCCTACCTGTTAATGTTTTGTTGGGAATTTTTTTAAAGTTCCTTTTTTAAATTCTATGGAGGGGTAGGGGATAATTTAATTTTATTTTTTTAAGATTTATTTATTTATTTGAGAGAGAGAGAGAGAGAGAGAGTGGGGAGGTGGTGGGAAGGGCAGAAGGAGAGGGAGAGAGACCCTTAAGCAGACTCCCTGCTGAGCATGTACTCCCACGTGGAGCTTGACCTTAAGACCTTGACATCAGGACCTGAGCCAAAACCAAGAGTCCAAAGCTTAACTGACCTCACCACTCAGGTGCCACCATTTGATTTCTACTCAGCTCTCAAGGGTCGGTACAAATTTTACTTCTTCACTGAAGACTTGGCCAAACATCCATTATTTCCTTTACTTATAAGTATAAAATAAGAAAGTACCAAGTTTTTAATATTTGTTTTGTAAACAGATTGAGACCTAATTGACTTAAACTGCTCATATTTCAATGTACATTTGATGTTTTGATATATGCTTACACCGTTGAAACCAAAACTTTCCACCTGCCCTCTTTTTTCCTGTTATTTTTTTTAATTGTGGTAAAATACATATAACATAAAACTTACTATCATAACTCCTTTTAAGTGTACAGTTCAGTGTTTTGCATACATTTATATTGTTGTATAATAATGATATTTTCTTGATTGTACTTGTAATAAACCTAATCCTCTGGATGCCCCAAATTGTCCTGCCTTCCATTATTGACATTATAGGCTTCTTGGTCATCAGCAATAGAAATAGACTCTTGCTTTCTAGAGGACAGTCAGAGATTCATACAATGATGGAAAGGCTGAAAACCAGGCTGGAAAGTGAACAAAACACAAAGGCTAGGCAACTTCTCCCAAAGCAAATACCAAACTGGATGAAGAGTCCTTCTTATGTTCTGTCTATGCTACAGGAAAATTTGAACTCCCTCTATATTGTTAAATATACTGTTGAACCTATATATTGCTAAATCTCTTGTTCAGGATTTGAAGTCCCAAGTGTGAGGCTGTGTTTCTGTTTAGGGAACCTAAGTCAAGTGTACAATCACTGATAAGACAGGGGCAGAGAGAGGGATAGACTGCCTCACTGGACTTCCAAGGTGGGAGGGGTATCTTAAAGGCTGTGTACACACATCAGGAGAGCCCCCAGAAGAGGAATTTGCCTATTGTTTATGCATCTGCTGACTCTCTAATGTGATTATAAGGCCTTGGCTTATGTTTTTTTGACTTCTTCCATAATAATTGGAAAATTTCTGGACATATTATGGTTGTCTGAATGCATCTGTGGAATTAATTTAAATGATAAGGTATAGCCTTTAAGTTTCTCAGAGCCTAAGCTCACAAAATATTCATGGGTTCATTCAGAATAAAATAAAAATAAAAATAAATAAATAAATAAATAAATAAATAAATAAATAAATAAATAGGGAGAGAAGGAGTGATTCAAAATTGCTGAATAGCTTCTCCTATGTTTGACCCCATTTACTGAGAGTGGAGATTGATTACGCTGTGTCTGGTCTCATTTTTGTTTTCAACCTTGAGTTTTCATCCAGTCCTCTTCCCTTCCTGTTACCCTGCCATGATGTTACATTTCACTCTGGGCTGACAAGGAGTTCTATAATCTAAAGCACCTCTTCATTTCCTACTACCATCCCCTTGTTTACTCTAGGGCACCCATCACACACTTATCTACTCAGGAGCCTTTACCAGGGTCCCACTGTCTTGCCTCAGTTTCTTCCATGGCTTACCAATTTGCTTTCCTCAGGTCTCTATTTCAGCCAAGGAAGGCTCGTCTGACAATCCTACAGAAAATCATTGCTTCTGCCATCTTTCATTAGTCACCCTTGATTTCTCATTCCGTGCTTTGTCTTTATTGCATTTATCACCGTCTGACATAATTGTCTATTGTCTCTATCCCCTACCCCTCCATGAAAATATAAGCCTCATGCGAACAAGGATTTTTTTTTTTATGTTTAGTTCAGTGGTTGGCACAGTACAGCCATTTCTGGCCTGCCTTTTTGTTATTGCCTGAACTTAGAATGTACAGATGAACATTTGCAATGGATTCTATTACAGGAGTGTTAACTTTGAATCTAAAGGAAACAAAATGTTATCCTTTCTAGAAAAAGGATTTTTATCTTCTCATTAGGAGGCTTGTATTACAAAAAAAAAATTGTACTTAGTTTTTATTTATTTATTTATCTGAGCAAGAGGGGAGAGAATGCACGTGAGGGGAGGGGCCCATGGAGAAAGAGAAGCAGGTTCCCGGCTCAGCACCCGACATGGGGTTTGATCCAGGACCCTTGGATCATGACCTGAGTTGAAGGCAGCAGCTTAACGGACTGAGCCACCCAGGCACCCCTATTATTATAAGTTTTATTTCATTAATAAAAATTGAGGATATTTGTTTTCTCTTTTGTAAATACTTCATTGTTGATTTGGCTCCTTGGCTCACAAAGCCTAATGGTGTAGTAGCATGTGAAGGGAACTAGGAGATTGTGAAACTACCTCATAGGATTATTGAGAGGTTTAAAAAAATAATGGAAAACACTTAGAGAACACAATAAAAACTAGCTATAAATGTTGTATCATGATGTGTTTTTTGTTAAATTTTTTATTCATTCATTTTATAACAATGAAACGTGGAGTTTAACTTGAGTAAAAGGGAACTATTGACCTGGAGGAAGATAGTCTAAAATGGTAACATCAATGGATTGAATGTCTTGGTATGTTCAATAATTATTGGAGTTGGAGTATTAGGTGGCAAGATAGTTCATTATCAAGGAGTGGGAACTTTGCAATTGATATCGTGGTGTAGTTATTGGTAATGACAAAGTCTAGAATAATGCTGTAGAAATTTGAAAGCTACAAATATAATTTAAAATTTTCTAGTAGCTACATAAAAAGTAAAGAGATAAAATTAATTTTAATAATATACTTTAAATAAATATATCCAAATTATTATTATTTTACATGTAATCAATATAAAAATTATAAATAAAGTATATTACAGTCTCCTTTTTTACCCCAGTTCTTTTTAATCTGGTATATGTTTTATGTTTTCTTTTCTTTCTTCTTTTTTTTTGTGAGAGAGCATGAGTGGGGGTGGGGAGGAGCACAGGGAGAGGGAGAGAGAAAGAATCTTAAACAGGCTCCATGCTCAGCATGGAGCCGCGTGCGGGCTTGAGCTCATGACCCTGAGATCATGGCCCAAGCTGAAATCGAGTAAGACACTTAAGTGACTGAGCTGTTCAAGCACCCCTATATTGTATACTTAGAGTACATCTCAACTAAGAAGTTAAACTTTTATTAGAGATGTTTGATAGGTATTTAGATTTCAGAACTCTTACAATTGAAAAAAGTTAATTTACATACTCAAATTGATCCAAACATTCGTAAGAGTTTTTCAATGACTAAGTTACTTATCATTTAAAAATTTTATATTTAATTAAATAATGTTAAATAAAATTTAAAATTCAGTCTGTCGGTCACACTAACCATATTTCAGTAGCACATGTGGCTGGTACCTACTGTATTGGATAATGCAGGTCTAGGGTGTGATCAAGGGAGTGAGTGGCTGAAATAAAAGGTGGCAAGATCATTGAAAGATGAGATAGGAAACAGGGAGGACAGGATATGAGAAGCCTCATCTAATGGTATAGTGAAACCACCAAAATTTTTTTTTTACTTATTTTTTCAGTGATCCAAGAGTCATTGTTTATGTACTACACCCAGTGCTCCATGTAATATGTGCCCTCCTTAATACCCACCACAAGCTCACCCATCCCCCCCTCCCCTCCCCTCCATAATCCTCAGTTTGTTTCTCAGAGTCCACAGTCTCTCATGGTTCGTCTCCCCCTCCGATTTACCCCATTTCACTTTTCCTTTCCTTCTTCTGAAGTCCTCCATGTTATTCCTATGTTCCACAAGTAAGTGAAATCATATATGAAAATGAACTTTCTCTTCTTGAATTATTTCACTCAGCATAATCTCCTCCAGTCCCATCCATGTTGATACAAAAGTTGGGTATTCATCCTTTCTGGTGGCTGTGTAATATTCCATTGTATATATGGACCACATCTTCTTTATCCATTCATCTGTTGAAGGGCATCTTGGCTCTTTCCATAGTTTGGCGATTGTGGACATTGCTATTATGAATACTGGAGTACATATGGCCCTTCTTTCACTACATCTGTATCATTGGGGTAAATACCCAGTAGTGCAATTGCAGGGCAATAGGGTAGCTCTTTTTTTTTTNCCCATCCCATCTTGTTTCATTATTTTTCCCTCCCTACCCCCCACAACCCCCCACCCTGCCCCTCAAGTTCCTCATATCAGAGAGATCATATGATAATTGTCTTTCTCTGATTGACTTATTTCGCTCAGCATAATACCCTCCAGTTCCATCCATGTCGTTGCGAATGGCAAGATTTCGTTTCTTTTGATAGCTGCATAATATTCCATTGTATATATATACCACATCTTCTTTATCCATTCATCTGTTGATGGACATCTAGGTTCTTTCCATAGTTTGGCTATTGTGGACATTGCTGCTATAAACATTCGGGTGCACGTGCCCCTGAGGAACACTACCTTTGTGTCTTTAGGATAAATACCCAGTAGTGCGATTGCTGGGTCGTAGGGTAGCTCCATTTTCAACTTTTTGAGGAATTTCCACACTGTTTTCCAAAGTGGCTGCACCAACTTGCATTCCCACCAACAATGTGAGAGGGTCCTCCTTTCTACACATCCTCTCCAACACTTGTTGTTTCCTGTCTTGTTGATTTTGGCCATTCTAACTGGCGCAAGGTGGTATCTCAATGGAAACCACCAAGATTTATAATGGATATGTTTTAGACAGTAAAGCCATGACTCAGGAATTATAATCGAAAAATGAGGAATAGTGTGGGCTTGACAGATAACCCACAGCAAGCTGTGAGATTTTAGAGAGGAGTGAAGAAGGAAAAATGGTTTGGAACTGGTAATAGGGAGAAAAAAGAAGACATGTACTCCAATCCCTTGCCTAGTAGGTAGTGTTGGGAAAAAACAGTCTCTGCTTGAGGGAGCTGCTGCAGTGAAGAGAGGTCTTTAGGGGAAAGCCAGAAATAAGGGACCCTTTAAAAAACAAATTGAGGTTAAAAAGCATATTTTTCAATTTATTGATAAGAGCCATTCTAATGGGTGTAAAGTGGTATTTCATTGTGGTTTTGATTTGCATTTCTCTAATGACTAACCATGTTGCATATTTGTATATCTCCTTTGGAGAAATATCTATTCTAAACCTTTGCCTAATAATTTTTTAAATTATTCACACAGCATTATTCCACACATTTAGATTTGGGAAACTCTCTCTTTTTTAAGTTTGTTTGCTTGCTTATTTATTTATTTATTTATTTATTTATTTATTTATTTATTTATTTATTTTATTTATTTTGGCAATCTCTACACCCAATGTAGGACTTGAACTCACAACCCTGAGATCGAGCCTCATGCTCTTCTGACTGAGGCAGCTTTGGCCCCTCTTTACCCATTTTTGAATCAGGCTGTTTGGCTTTTTTTTTTGTTGAGTTGTAGGAGTTCTCTATATATTCTGGTTATATGATTTGCCAGTACTACATTCTTTTGATAACTGTAGACTTGTGGTAAGTTTTGAAACCAGGAAGTGTGAGTTCTCCAACTTGTTCTTTTAGGAGACTGTTCTATTATGAAATTCTATACAAATTTTAAGATGAGTTTTTCCATTTCTGCAAAAACATTGTGGGGATTTTGATAAGGATTACATTACATCCATATATTACTTTGGGTAGTATTTTGGGTAGTATTACCTTTTTGTAAATTTTAAGTCTTTTGTAAATCTGTTAACCTCGGATGCCTTTCCATTTAGGTCTTCTTTAATATCTTCTTCTTCTTCTTCTTCTTCTTCTTCTTCTTCTTCTTCTTCTTTTTCTTCTTCTTCTGTCTTCTTTAATTTCTCTCAGCAATGTTTGTGGTTTACAGTAGAGTCTTATGCCTCCGTGGTTAAATTTATTTCTATCATTTTTCTTTTTATGCTATTTCAAATTGTTTTCTTAATTTTCTTTTTAGATTATTCATTGTACATGTGTTGAAATACAGAGGAGATTTGTGTGTTGGTTTTCTATCTTGCATCTTTGCTGAATTTGCTATAACTGGTTTTGTGAATGTGTGCGTATGTGTGTGTGTGTGTTGTTTTTTTCTACATATAAGAACATGCTTTCTGTGAATAGAGGTAATTGTACTTCTTCCTTTCCAATTTGGATGCCTTTTATTTCTTTTTCTTGCCTAATTGCTCTGATTAGAATTTCCAGGACTATGTTGAATAAAAATGGTGAAAGCAGGTATCTTTGTCTTCTCCTTAATCTTAGGGAAAAGCTTTTAATCTTTCCCCAGAGTGTTTGATGTTAGCTACACAAGACTCTATGTTTAGAATATTCCATCCATTTCCAACCCTTCCCCATTTTTGGGCTATTTTTTTTGGTTCTGTTTTCTGTGGTCGCTTTTTAGAAATTCAAGTTATTCACGTGTTCTATGTTCTGTGCATTCCAAAACTATAGTCTTCATTCTATCATTTTCATATATTTGCCCACATCCTGTTAGTATACTGTAGGAGGGATTTATTAATTTTGTTTCACATGTTACTGATTTTTTTTCAGTATTTGTTCAGTTTTGTTCTCTCTTCAGTATAGATTTTTATTTTTACATTACATCTTTAATTTCTTTGCATTTAGTTTATATTGTACATATTGTCTTCTTTTTCTGGCTTGTTCTTTTATGATGATCTTCTGTTTCTTTTTTATAGAGGCCACATTTTTTACATTATATTTTATATTTGTATTACATTAAAATATGCAAATATGAAATGTATTTACATACATCGACATATATGAGAATGTCAAGAAATTTGTAAAATTTGTCTTGAATACTGTAATATAACTTTCTAAGTTCCTCCATACATTCTTATGTGTACAGCAGTTTTAAAATATATCTATATAATTTTTATTAATATCTGCCTTCCTATTTGACTTTAAGTTTAGTGTAGACTGCTCATATATCATTTATTTTCCCTTCTATGTCTAGTATCTCTGATAGTATTAATTATATAGAACAGGTTCAAAAAAATATTTGTTGAATAAGTGGGTAAATAGTTTTTAGAATAATTTCTCTTTTCCTTATTCTATATTTTTTCAAAGACATCAAGTTGAATTTCTACATATATTTGTCTATTAATGAGGCAAGATCCAACCACACTTAAGATTTTTTGACAGGAATAGCCCTGGCCCTGCTCTTGTCTATGGGAATAGTAGTTGATTTTTTTTTTTTTTCAGATCTGAAATCAGAGGGCAAGCTGGTATCCTATTCAAATTTCTGGGAGGAATTTTTCTCTATACAATTCTTCTTTCCTTAGGGTGCCTTCCTATCCTTCTGCCATCTGATTTTAATAACCTGAGCTAATGGAATGTGTAAAAACTACAAGTACCAGCTTGCACTTCTACTTGTTTAGGCTTACAGACATCCCATGATGCAGCTTGCCATTGCCCATCCTTCCATATTGTCTATGAATGGATATAACATGCAAATTTGGGGGAGTGGAGTTGGAGAGGATTTTCTCTGCGTATGTGTATATAAAAGAGTTTCCTGGCTAATTAAAAATGCAGCATCTTAAACCTCTACAGTAAATAATTCAATATTTGGTTTCTAGGATGCTATAAATTGTGTGTCTTAAGTTAGAGAATAGCCAATATTTTTCTCTTTTTTAAAAAGTTGTCTGTATTTATTGATAAGTCTAGATTGTTTAAAAAAATCAATACAGCTATAGTCCTTTCATAGTTCATGGGTTTTTCACCTTAATTTTGTATATTAGATGTTTTTTATTGTCTCAATTTTTAGTTTTGGTATGGGATTTGGTATTTTTTCCCTGTACATTTTAGTAAGAAGTAAGGAAAGTCTGTGTAAGTAACTCCTTTCTCAATGTTATTGTAAATTGGAAATTTCTGAATTCTGTTTTCAAATTGATAGGGTACCACCTAAAGAATAGTAAATTGAGTCCTCCAGATTTTATTTGCAAACTAAATGTGGTGATATCACTAGATGACCATCAATGAGATAACCAGAGTTTCTCAGGAATTAAAATGTGGAGCCATGGCACCATGATATGAGTGAAAAAATATTATAAACATGCACATTTCTAAGAGACTGGGCAACTACTAACATGATACCATTCTACCAAAAGTTCGTGAAAAGTTTCTGCTAATTATGGACCAGTATGTCTTACTTTCTTAATGGAAAGAATTAATAATTAATGTCCTCTTAATAGACAGTGGTATTATTGCTACAGCATAAGGGATGTGGCCCCCTAAGTTAGATCAAGTTTGATCAAAGCATTAAAGAACTATTCCTCTGCCAGGGCTCTGTCTTTCTTGGGCTCCGCCACTATCATGGTCTACTCTGCCCTCAACCAGCACTTGGGTGACATGCCTGATAGCCACAGGATGGGCTTTGATTTCTAGTCACTGCCATCTTATTCATTCTCAGCAGCTTTGGTCGCCCTACGTAACTTTCTTGGAATTTTGCATATTTTTTCCTCAATGTCAGAGTTGGAAGTTTGGGAGAAATTTCTTATTACTGTGTAACATGCATATATGAATTTCAACCTGGTCTAAAGATTGTAGAGGTGATGTAGCATGTTGAATGATCCTAAAATTTTAATTTAAGATTTCTCAGTTTGGGCTATATTAATTTTTTTAATCGTCAAATACCATTTTGTTAGACATGTAGTAGATGATTATGGAACATGTGAAATAAACTTCCTCAGTTCCAAGATAGGATATTTCATTTTCTTGGAGGAAGATCTACTTTTCATTTTCCTCAAGTCTTAACATGTTTTAGGGGATAAGGAAAAAAGATCAGCTAGTTCTAATTGTTGATGGAAATGCATTTGGGGCTCATAACTACTGCCAGATCCCTGTGGGATATAGAGAGTGGCGTGAAGATGAGTCAACCAATCTTGGACTCTTTCCTAATGAAAACCAAATGATGGTGTGATACTGATCTACTTGTTTGTCAGTCTGAAATGGTGGTTATTTGATATATTTATATATTTGCATGACCAGATCTGAGTGGGAGAATATAATCTCTATTAGGAATCATTGTGAACAACCAATACAGGGTTTGATTATATATACAATGTTTGCTCAGAAAGCAGGCAGAGTCAGACTGAAGAGTAACTGAATGCCACCATTTTACAAGCCAAGTAAGAGAGGCAGAAACTCACTGAGAAATTCCTTAGGGTACATCACAAATTAGGGACAGAATTTAGAATGAAATTCATAGGCACTGAGGTTCCAGTCTGTTGCTTAGTCACCGAATCTTTCCTTTATTCAGCCTTCAGTCATGGTTCTCTTTTAGACTGAAAGACAGATTTACTTATGAAAGTTGGTGCATATAGTGTGACGGGGGAATGAACAGGAGTGAGAATCCAAGTGATATTTCTAAATGTTGCATTTGTGGACACTGCCAAATTTAGGCAGTAAATATTTTATTCATTCAGATTTATTTTCCCCTTTAAAGATGAAACATACTTTCAAAAAAATTTGGCATTATAGTAAAGTAAGAAAAAACAATGAAAAATAATTGTCCAATCATCGAAATAAAAAGAAATTCAACATTCTGATGAATTTCCTTTTTTGAACACACACAACTTTTATTATATGTATTATATTCTAATTTTACCAATCTTTAAACAGTGCTTGGAAATTTAAAGAAAATAATTATGAAAGAATATTTAGATAATAATTATTGTGAAGATCGGAATTCAGTGGTTAGAATTCTTAAAGGACTGGCTATTACTGTGAAATTAAACATTTAATATAGCAAAAATTCATGGTTGCCATATAGTTCTATAGGGATTTAATAATTACTTGCTAAACAAATGAACATGCATATATGTACATAGATAATACATTATACTTACATGTGTGAAAACCCATAATTGGATCAATTGGCTAGAAAGAGACCAGAAAAACTACCAAAGTCTTCAATGGGGTTTGTTTATCTCATAGTGTTATATAATAATAATAACAATTTATTATGTACCTATTGTTTTATACAGTACTGTACAGATGTAAATTCTCTTTACTATAACAACCAGGAAAGAGGTGAATACTTATCTCAATTTTACAGATGAGCAAATGGAGGCTTAGAAAATTGAAGTAATTTGCACAGATTCACACAGTTATTCAGCACTGAATTTAAACCGATTTATATTTAATTCCAATCAATCAATGCAAGGGGGTGATAACAAACTTGTTTCTGAATCTCAATAGTTTCACAAATGATTAGATACAATTACAAGACTATAATGGGTGAAATTAAAGTCTCTTAATAGCCAAATTCAGTGACCTATCATAATCAAGTCTGTAGATTCATTCCTTTAGGAATGCAATGCAATAAACAAATATCTTTTATAGAAGGCAACTTTTTGTGTAAATTATTAATAAAACAAGTTTGTAGTGTTCTGAATGTTGTAGATTGAAAATGACTCTCTGCTAAACTTTTTGAGCCTGCTTATCACTTGAAAAAACAGTTTTACTGAGGCACACTTGAAACATAATAAACTGCACATTTTAAAAGTGTACAACTTGCTAAGTTTGACATTTGCATAGACACATGAAACCCACATGTCCATCAGTCCACGGTTTTCATGACTTTTTTTTTTAAAGATTTTATTTATTTCTTTCACAGAGGGAGAGAGATCACAAGGAGGCAGAGAGGCAGGCAGAGAGAGAGAGGGGCAAGCAGGCTCCCCGCCGAGCAGGAAGCCCGAGGCGGGCCTCGATCCCAGGACCCTGAGATCATGACCTGAGCCGAAAGCAGAGGCTTTAACCCACTGAGCCACCCAGGCGCCCGGTTTTCATGACTTTATGTAAGAGTCTCTCTCACCCTGTCCCCTCTTTATCCGCCCCCCCCAGGCAACCAGTGATCTGTTTTTTGACATTATAGATTAGATGAGCTTGTATTTTCCAGAGTTTTATATAAATGAAAATGTATTTTATATATATATATATACATATATGTATATGTATGTATGTATATATATATATATATAGTTTTTTGGAGGTCTGGATTCTTTTAGCATAATTATTGAAAATTCATGCTTTGTTTTATGTTTATCAAAAGTCTATTCCTTTTTATTGCTGAGCAGTGCTCCATCGTATGTATGTACCACAATTTGTTTATCCATTCTCCCAGTGATAGATATTTAGGTTGCTCTAGTATTTGGGTATAACAAAGAAAGCTGTAGGGCTCCTGGGTGAGCTGGTTAAGCCGCTGCCTTCGGCTCAGGTCATGATCCCAGCGTCCTGGGATGGAGCCCCACGTCAGGCTCCCTGCTTGGTGGAGAGCCTGCTTCTCCCTCTCCCTCTGCCTGCCGCTCTGCCTACTTGCACTCTCTATCTCTCTGTCAAATAAATAAACAAAATCTTTAACACAAACCAAAACAAAAAACAAAGAAAGCTGCTGTGAACATGCATGTACAATTTGCTGTATGAACATATACTTTCTTTTCCAAATGGTTGGATCACATTATCGTGTAAATTTAACTTTTTAAGAAATTACTGGATTGTTTAACAATTTTACATTTCTGCATGAGAATTCCAGTTTTTCCATAATCTCCTCTACATGTGGAAAGTGCAGTCTTTTTAGTTTGAGTCATTCTGATCTACTTGCTTTATTTATTTATTTATTTATTTATTTATTTATTTATTTATTTATGAAAAAGGGAGGGAGAGGGAGAGAGAGAATCCCAACCAGGCTCTATACCCACTGCAGAGCTGGACATGGGGCTCCAACTCAGAACCCTGAGATAATGACCTGAGCTGAGATCAAAAGTCAGAGGCTTAAGCTACTGAGCCACCCAGGCACTCCTACCTGCCATTTTAAAATATTAACGTTTAAGCAATCATTTATTTATTTATTTATTTATTTATTTTGGTAGTGTCAGTATTCAAACTGGGGAAATATTAGGCAAAAAAAGTCAAAAGGATAAAGTCTTCCTTGGTTACATTATATAACACTTTTAGTTTTTTTATATTTGATAATGTCATGAACATTTGTATTTCAGTATTTTCCAATTAAAATGACAGCTCTTGGAGTAGAGAAAATGTTATTTATGAGCCTTTTTTTCATGGCCTTAATGAAGTTTTATAATTTTCATATTCAGTTCTTGTGCATTTTTGTTACTCTATTATTAGTTATTTTAAGTTTTTGTTGTGAATATGATTTTTAACTAATATTTCAATATATGTTTTATATATCTTTAAAAGGTTGTTGATTGTTTATAGGAACATTGTCTTATCCAGCCTCTTTGATAAACTCATTTCTTTCAATAGCTTATCTATAAATTTACTTATGTTTTCTATGTAGGCAATCATTTTGTCTGTAAATGACATTTTTTTCTTCCCTTCTAATTCTATACCTCTTATTTTCTTTTCATATTTTATTGCATTGTAGTTAAATGTTTTTTGAAGTGACAAATTAAGTTTCTCTCTTTAGTTTTCATTTTGGATGAAAATGGTGCTCTTTGAAGACATGAATTCTAGCGTCTGATACTTAATACTTACATAACCTTGAGCAAGTAACTTATTTAACCAAGCCTCAGTTTCCTCATCTGAGAATAGGGATAATAAAAATGTTTGCAAATCCAAAGGGATTTGCATCCACTGGGATGCTGTGAGGATCAAATGAATTAAAATACACGTAAGGAATTTTTGAACTGTGAATTGACATATAGGGATTAAATTATTTGCCCATTACGGAGGGACTATTGTATCTGTTTTTTTGGAGTTGTTTTAAGGGGGCTATGTTATCCCTAAATACGTTTTTAAATAGACGTTAGCTTGTTAAGAACTTGTCTTTTTATTTAGTGATGAGTTCAGACCCAACTATAAGAAAATTTAGCATGAGAAATTAATAAAAATAATGAGAAAATTGTATCAGTTTGGGGTTTCAGGAGAAAGGTAAAAATTTTAGAAAAAGTAAACCACATTAATAAAGGTATTATTTTATGTGGTAATGCTTTCGAGAGTAAGACATTGCTTTAGTTTAGAAATTAAATCGTATGAACACCTGAAATATGAAGTCTGAACATATATTGTGGACATAATGATCATCATCGAACATATGTTTTGATAGTCTGTAAGAGGTCTACTCATAGCTAGATGCATATTTTAAAGTAATTTTTTCTTTTCATAAGAAAAAAATACATACAAGAAATGTTTATACCACATACTCTAGCTAAATGTACCAGTTAATAGTGAATTACTCATAAGACTGAGCATCAAGTAACTGTCCTGATCTTTGAAGTAAGACTTGTATTCTGATCATTGAACATTCACTCTTGTTGAACAAAGGCAAACCAGTTATCAAAAGAAGAAAGAAAAACTAGGTCAAAGGTGAAAAAACAAAATGGGGAAAAAATAAAAGAAAGTATCTCTCATTCCTAGCTCATTAGTTGATCATATTTTTTAAACAAAATATTTTAAATGTTTTATTCATTGTAAGATATCAGGTATTATACTAGCTTTCATCAATTTAGACCCAAGAACAGAATTCATGGTGATCTGTATTAGTAGACAATGATTTTGAAATCTGACAGTCAAATGGAAGGAATATTTCATAACAGTGGAAATAAGGTAATCTTGCAACTCTGAATTTACCCAGAATTTATAAATTATATTTACTGATTGCTATTATATATTCATGCAACATGGATAAATGATTGAACACTAACTTTAACATTGTGTACATGTTCTCAATGCCATGGTAGAGATTGGTCTAATAATTTGCAAATGGTTCTGACCTTGAGGGCTAGAAATCCTAAATCTTTCTGGAGTTTGAGCTATTTCTGACTTACTCAAAGTGGATATGTGGAGGGTGTCTGGATGACTCAGTTGGTAGAGCATGTGATTCTTGATCTCTGAGTTGTGAGTTCAGGCCCCACGTTGGGTGTAGAGTTAACTTAAAAAAAAAAAAGTGGATATATGAGTGTGTGCTATGGGAAGGAGGAGAGGAGAAAAGGGATATTGGGAAGGTGTCCTGACAGGGAAGTCATTGATCACAGACCAGGGTAGGCTACCAGCTGCACTGTCCTGAGTCTGGGATATGGAGAATGCCATGTAGTCATGGCTTGGATATTGAACTTTAATGACTATAGATTAATGAGGAGATTGGAGCTACTTGCTGAAGAATGTTATTTTAGGAGACTCCTAAACAAAGCACTATAAGCAAACTACAGAGTTTTGTATGTCTTCAGTCTTTTCAATTATCTCTTATAATTCATTGTGACCTAACTTCTCTCAGTCCTTCATCTGCCTCATTTTTACCATGTATTGGCTTTCAACCCCATGTTTCTCACTACTATGAAGAGTTCTACACAGGGTTGAGAATTTTCTTCTCTACTCTGCATTCTCATCTCTGTCTTTGAGCTTGACCCCTACAAAAATGGACTAAAATTTCCTGAATCACTTCAATTTTGTTGCATTGAATCTTCGATTCATTTCAGCATGGATCAACCACTGTCCTCCTTTAGAACATTTTGAACTACTGAGTATCTTAAACTAACATGTCCCCTCATCATCATTTCTTTGATTTCTTATCTTTCACTCCTTCACTTTTTCCATCATCCTTTACTTTCTAAAGATATTTGTTCCCCTTATTATGGCTTTTGATCTTTTCATTGTTTTAGTTCTCTTAATATGTTTCCTGCTCTATGCCTTAGATTATACCATTCTTTCAGTCCAGAATATTATATATCTACTGAGATATTCTTCATTATCTAAAGAGCATTCTGAATGGCACTTACCTGAAGTATTCTCTGATTTCTTTAGCTACAATAAAACCAAAACCAAAAACCCCAAAAAACAAAGCAACAACGACAACAAAAAACCATTACATTTACAAGGTGTTTTCTTCTACGGTATTTTATTTTACTATCACAACAAGCTTGTGAGGTTACATGCATCTGTTTTATCCATTTTACAGAGAACTAGGTGGCTGATCTACAGATGAGGGTTTATTCCTTGTTCAGTGCTCTTTCTGCTAACATAGTCTGCTAGAAGCAAATTTCCAGAACTTGTTTAGTGTATTATTTGCATCATTCAATGACACTTAACATAGAGTAGTTTATTATGTAGTTATTTTTATACACGTAGAGATCCTGCTTCTATTTTTTAAGCTCTAGATAATGTCTTAATTTCTTTTAGAGTCCCAAAGAAACTGCCCCACTGCCTTAAACATGGAAGATGCTCAATATATATTTGTTGAATAGATGAACAAATTAATTAAAGGACAGTACAAAAGATAGAATGTTGGAAGCCAGAGCCAGGACGCAGAGCAACATGCTTTCACAATACTATTTTGTAAGTAAAACAATTGAGGCTTAAAGAGGGCAAAAGGTTTCTTGGGGTCACATCACAAATTAGGAACAGAATTAAAAAGAAAACGCAGAGGCCCTGAGGTTCCACTCTGCTGCTTAGTCACTGAATCTTTCTTCTTTTCAGCTTTCAGTCATGGCTCTCTGTCTAGATTGAAAAAAAAAAAAGATTTCGTTTATGGAAAATGGTGCATATAGTGTGACGGGGAATGAGAGTCTGGCCCCACAACATTTCCATATGCCCTTAACAAGATCAGCTGTGTTTAGCATCTTTCTTTATCAATTTTGCCCACTTCATGATCTTTCAGGTTAAAATATGGTCCTTACTTCAATAGATTCCCATAAATACGGGATGTTATGAAGATTAGTGATGCAAGACACATAATGTCCTGCAAGCTCCACAGAAGAAAGGTATTACATAAATACAAAGCATGATTATTTTTGCCACTAGCAACAGGGCTTAGCTTACCAACACGTAGTTCACAGGCTGTTGAGCCACCAGCAGACGATATACATTTTTTCCTGTATATGGATTAAAGTGGCAAAAAATTTCCCTTGGGATAGTTGGACCTCTTTACCACATTTAAGGTATTGTTTTTTTCCTGGGAGTGGGGGAGGGTAGGTGGTGTGGTAATGATAGAGCAAAAGAGTCAGAAGTGAGATTAATTTCAGATCAAATCATGTACAGAAGGCCAAACAGGAAAATAAGTATAAAGAAATAAGTACAAAGCTAATATCAATATGTAAAAAATGTGGCCATGTTTGTCCCTTACTTACTTTTCTTATGATATTAGATTTAGTCTGAGACAGTATTATCAAACACATTGAATTCATCATACTTCCATAGGACAATTGTGAGGTCTTTTAGGATAATCCTCTGTATCAATGGAGAAATGACATAATTTAGAGTTGGTTATAAGAAGTATTATTTTATTAAAATAATTTTGCATGAAGTCAGTGATATCACTTAATTGTTGTGATTCACACTTCTCATGTCTGGAAGAAATGTGATTTCATGACTTAATGTTCAGATAATAATATCAGGTTGTAGAAAATGTGATCATTTTTTGTTTCAATTTTGTTTATGTATATGCAAATATTTTATATGAGCTAACTTCATACCTCATGTACAATGAAAAAGATATTCTTCCACAGTCTGATGACCTGGTTTGATGGCTCCATGAAGTGAGCAAGTATAGAATTCATTGCCAGCAAGATTAACTCAACATTGGGAAAAGTGAAACTCATTATCTGACTAAACATGACCCTGAAATTAGGTTAGTGAATACTAAATGTTTTTATATATCTGGTTCATGTGTTCAGTGATCTGGGCATACATTTGCAGCTAACTAACTCTGGCATGCTCATGGAAAAGCTAAGCATTCCAGAATCATCCAACCCTTGGAAGTGGTACTAAGGTTTTTCTCTGTGGAACTGGAAGAGTCTGATTCGTGTAATTCCTGGGGTGATATTAGACAATTCTATGGTGTGAGAATAAGAGATCTCACTTGAATACTTGTCTAATTACTGAAGGTGAATGCCAGTTGTTCCCTGAGAGAAGATCTGGTTTTGCATCTCTTCCATGAGTTGGTAGGTGGGCCTTCCATGGAAAAAGCATCTTGGATAGCCTTCTCAGGCCTCATAACAACTGTAACAGTTTTGTCTATTCATCTAGAATCCAAAGTCTCTATTTTTCTGGAGCAAGTTTTGCCTTTTCCAAGGCCTGCGTTAGATTTTTATTCCTTACTTGTGTATTTTCGCTAAGGAGCCTGAGGCTCAGGAAAGTGAAATAAGTTGGTCGAATTTATTTCCAATTCAAATTAAAACAGATTGTCAAATCCGGATCTCCTTGGTTCCAAAGCCTGTGATCTCTCCCATGTGCTACCCTTCATCTAAAGTTGAATGTGAGAAGTGATTTTTTTCTCTTTTTGAGAGACATTAGTCCAAGGGCTTGTCCTCCATCAACTTCTGTGGACACTCAGGTATTATCACTGGATCTAGTTTGAAGACAGAATGGCAATAAGATCCATTTGTGTAAACTTAGAGCTGGTGGAATTACTCTTCCTGCCTCTAGCTTTTATTGGAAGAGATCACAAGAAGCAGCAACATTTGGTCTATTTCTCAGGGGTTTCAGATTAAATCCCACAGGAGAATATCTTTTATTTATTTATTTATTTTTAAAAAAGATTTATTTATTTATTTGACAGAGAGAGACAGTACACAAGTAGGGGGAGTGGGAGAGGGAGAAGCAGGCTTCCCACAGAGTGGAGAGCCCGACGCGGGGCTCAATCCCAGGACCCTGGGATCGTGACCTGAGCCAAAGGCAGACCTTTAACGACTGAGCCATGCAGGTGCCCTGGAGAATGTCTTTTAGAATTTAAAGTCTAAGTATTAGAATTTTCTTCTGTGAGGAATTAATATGCTTTCTACTTTCAGTTAATGGGAACTATATACCTTTACAAGTTTCTTTTCTACATTGACCATCACAAAGCTCAGAGTTAAATTGGATATTTTGACGTATGAACCATATAATGCTTTTAGTTAGAATATCTATTTTTTCTCCTCTCCTTGGTCCTCCTTTTTCAATTTATTAGATGTATTTTGCATGTTATTCATTTCAACCACCTCAATTCCTGTCAATAAATAAAAGTAAAAACCTTTATAAAGAGAACAGAATTTAATCCGTCTTCTACCTTCTATCTTCTTATGCTCTCTTCAAGAGACATTAAATGCTGTACGATGGGAGAAGAGGGTCTGAAGTCTAGATAAGGATAACTAGGGAGAGTGATCATGTTGAAGATAAAGAATCTAATTAAACTCATTCAGTGTTTTTTTGAGTACAGACTATGAGTTAAGCACTGTGGGGTATTATAAGTATTAATATAAATGTAAACATAGCCTGACTTTTACAGCTCCCAGACAAGAAAACAACAAATAATGGCACAGTATATAATTAATTTTATAAAAAGATAAAAGAGGGTCAAAGGAAATGAAAAATCTCCAGAATGTTTGTGACAGTGACATTTTAAACATGAAAACATCCAAGAAAGTAACTTAAAGATTTTATTCTTGAAACTATACAGGAGGGCGCCTGGGTGGCTCAGTGGGTTAAAGCCTCTGCCTTCGGCTCAGGTCATGATCTCAGGGTCCTGGGATCGAGGCCCGCATCGGGCTCCCTGCTCAGCGGGGAGCCTACTTCCCCCTCTTTCTCTGCCTGCCTCTCTGCCTACATGTGATCTGATCTCTCTGTGTCAAATAAATAAATAAAATCTTTAAAAAAAAAAAGAAGCTATACAGGAATCTATTCTACTGTATGATTACCCTTGCGTTCCATTGACAATAAACTATGCACAGGGAATTGCATTGATATTGGTATCGTTTCTGGCATCCCAAGCTACCCTCTTCTTCTGTATTCAAGAACGCAGACAGGAATGAAATTGAGGGTGATACTATTTTAGGAATAATCTTGAATCTGGTCTCATTTATAAGCCAAGACAATCATTTGCAAACCACAACCTAATGGTAACTACAACATGTCAAGAAAATTGCTATGCCACATTAAAATGGGGTCAAAATTAAAAGGTTTTAATTTTCACTTAGTTTCTAATTCTTAGTACTTTACTGATTTGAAAAATACTTGATCACTATCTCTCTTAAGGTGTCTTTAAGCTTCTCTAACCACTGTTCATGTCTTATTTTTATTGCTAAACAACTCAATTCCCAGCTATTAATTCCTAGTGTTAGTAACAAATGGGAGGCAAGACTCCACTAACGTCTATGGACTTGTGAGATTTCATTCTAAATTAGACACATTGATTGACCATACAATCAATTCATTAGAAGCCAGGTCTTGTCTCACTTTATTTTATTGACAGTAAGGAAATTAGGACTGTTAACCTTGAAATGTATTACTTTGTGAGTTTGACAAGACTTTTAATGCCCTTGTGATCCTCAGGATTTTTGATATTTCTGAAATTTCTTTGTTTAGAATAACTAATACATAATTTTAACCTAACACATAAAATTTTCTAATTATACATATTTGGCTATGGTAACAGGCATATGCTTTTGGTTGGGCTTTTGGAAAATTTCTGGCATCATGATACAACACAAAAATGATCTACTATTCTTAGGATAGATTAGGTTGTGCTACAGAGTAACAGACAACCTCTAAATCTCAACAGTTTGTATCTCTACCTACCAGTGCTGGATGCTGGGGTTGTGGTGTGCTCAGAATTACTCAGGGGCCTAGGCTGATGGAGTCTCCATTATCTTATATCTTCATTTCAACATGAGCCTTCAAGGTTTGCCATTGTAATCAGGGAGAATCATCACCTGCTTTTATATGGCTCCAATTAGAAGTGACCTATCGCTTCCACTCACATTTCATTTGCTGAATCAAGCCACATGGTTATGACAAACGTAAAGGGGCAAGGAAGCTTAATTCTCCTGCAAGACCAGGAAACAGAGGAGCACTAGTAAGATCTATCACACTTAAGGAATTTGACTGTGGCATCAGCCTGTGGAGAAATTAAAAAGAAATAGAAAACTATGTTTAAATAATTTATGTTTATTTTAAAGTACTCTTAGAGATCTATCAATATAATATCATAGAAAAAAGAAAAAAATGGGGCACCTGGATGGCTCAGTTCTTAAGCTTCTGTCTTCAGCTTAGATCATGATCCTGGGGTCCTGGGATCAGCCTGCATCTTGCTCCCTGCTCAGCGGGAGGCCTGCTTCTCCTTCTCTCTCTGCCTGCTGCTTGTGTTCCCTCTCTTTCTGTCAAATAAATAAATAAAAACTAAAAAAAAAAAGAAAAAGTATGATCCTACCACAACCTATTACTACCTGTTGGACGTTGGTGTGTCTACCTTGAGAAAATGTCTTTTTAGTTTCTTTGCCCTTTTAAAATTAGATTATTTATATTTTGTTAGTGAGTTTTTGAAGATCCTTATTTGTTTTGGATATTAACCCCTTATCAGAAATATGGTTTGCAAATATTTTCTCCCATTCCATAAGTCGCCTTTTCATTCTGTTGATTGTTTCCTTTATTGGACGGAAAATTTTTAGTTTGATAAAGTTTCACTTATTTATTTTTCTTTTGTTGTCTGTGCTTTTGATGTCATATTCCAAAATAAACCCTGCCAAGACAAATGTCAAGGAGTTTTTTCCCTATGTTCTCTTATAGGAGTTTTTTGGTTTCAGGTCTCATATGTAAGTCTTTAATCCATTTTTATTTGATTTTTCTATATGGTATAATTTAAGGGTTCGATTTGACTTTTTTGCATGTGGATATTCAATTTTCCCAACACCATTTATTGAACAGACCATCCTTTCCATATTGTGTATTTTCGGAGCCCTGTGATAAATTAATTTACAGTGCATGTGTGGGTTTATTTCTGGACTCTCAATTCTATTCCATTTATGTGTCTGTTTTTATGCCAGTACCACACTGTTTCAATTACTATAGCTCTGTAATGTAGTTTGAATTCAGGAAGTATGATGCCTCCAGTTTTGTTCTTCTTTCTTAAGATTGCTTGGCTAGTCAGTATCTTTTGTGTTTCCCTATGAATTTTAAGATTTTTTTTTTCGGGGCGCCTGGGTGGCTCAGTCGTTAAGCGTCTGCCTTTGGCTCAGGTCATGATCCGGCATTGGGTTCCCTGCTCTGCGGGGAAGGCCTGCTGCTCCCTCTCCTACTCCTTCTGCTGGTGTTCCCTCTCTTGCTGTGTCTCTCTCTGTCAAATAAATAAAATCTTTAAAAAAAAAAGACCTTTTTTTCTATTTTTATAAAAAATGCCATTAGAATTTTGATAGGAATTGGATTGAATTTGTAGATAGCTTTGAGTTAGTATGGACATTTTCACAATATTAATTCTTTCAATCTAAGAACATGCGATATCTTTCCATTTGTTTCTGTCTTCTTCATTTTCTTTCATGTCTTATAATTTTCAGTGTACAGATCTTTCACGCCCTTGGTTAAATTTAGTCCTAAATATTTTATTCTTTTTAATGCTATTGTAAATGAATTATTTTCTTAATTTCCTTTTTGAATAATTCATTTTTAATGTATAGAAAAACAACTGATTTTTGTATGCTGATTTTTTGTCCTGCAATTTTACTGAATTTGTTAGTTATGGTAGAGTAGTTAGGGTTTCTTATATGTAAACCATATTATTGGTAAACAGAGACAACTTTATTTCTTACTTTCCTATTTGGATGCCTTATTTCTTTTTCTTATCTAATTGCTCTGGCTAGGACTTGCAGTATTGTGTGGACTAAAAGGGGTGAGAGTTCTATACCTAATTTGTTGAGAGTTTTTATTATGAAAGAATCTTGAATTTTGTCAAATGCCTTCTTTTTTGCATTGATTGAGAGGATCATATGATTTTATTTCATTCTGTTAATGTGATATATCACATTTATAGATTTGCATATGCTGAATCATCTTTGCATCCTAGGGATAAATCTCATTTGATCATGGTATATGATCTCTTTTTATGCATTACTGAATTTAGCTTGTTAGTATTTTGTTTAGCATTTTTACATCTAGGTTAATCAGAAATATTGACCTGTAATTTTTGTTGTTATGTGTCCTTACCTGGCTTTGGTGTGGGAGTAATGTTAGTCCTGTTAAATGAATTTAAAAGTATTCTCTCTTCTTCAAGTTTTTCGGAAGAGTTTAGGAAGGATTGGTATTAATTCTCCTTTAAATGTTTGATAAAATTCACCTGGAGGGGCGCCTGGGTGACTCAGTTGGTTAAGCATCTGCCTTTGGCTCAGGTTATGACCTCAGGATCCTGGATCAAGCCCTGTGTTGGGCCCCCTGCTTGATGGGTAGTCTGCTTTTTTGTCTCCCTCTGCCCCACTCCCCCCTGCTTGTGATCTCTCTCAAATAAATAAAATCTTAAAAAAAAAAAAGTGTTTACTTGGGTAGCCACCTGGTCCTGGGCTTTTTCTGTTGTCGTTGGGAGGTTTTTGTCCTTGTTAACATTGTTGGCTGTTGTGAATGCTAGAAGTTATAAAATCAGCAACAGCTATAACTCCTAAATCTCTGAGACAGGGATAATAATGTCCACTTCAAAGGTTTTTTGTGAGATATATTAGATCTTATATACAAAGAATCTAACTATGCTTGGTACAAATGTTTGTTTGTCCTTGAATGATTTAATAATTGAAGTCTATTCTTTATTCTTCATTTTCATTATTACTCACACGATTTGGACTGTATAATTTTCTGAATTATGCCCAGATTTGGTCTACCCTTTTAGAATACTCCCCACTCCCAGTCTGGCCCTAGCCCAGTAGTACTTGATTGGGGTCAAATTTCCCTCTGAGTATTGTTTAGCAATGCCTGGAGACATTTTTAACTGTCACAACTAGGGAGTGGAGGGATTACTACTGGCGTCTAGTGGGTAGAGGTTAGAGATGCTGCCACACATTCTGTAACGCACAAGGCAGCCCCAGCAACAAAGAATTTTCTGATCCCAAGTGCCAACACTGCCCTGTAGAGAAACCCTGCTTAGCCTAATTACCTGGTTTTAGCTCTGACTTCTCGCTATGTTGGCAGGTGGTTTTGAACTGTCCCTCCACTTCACCCCTTTATTCTCCTCTGATAGTTCTTAGAGTTTTCTCTCCTTCTGTACCTTGCAGAGAGAAACCAAGTCTTATTTGTCTCAGTATTCCCCAGAGCAGATTCACATCTTAAACTTGAGAAGTTCTAAGTTGGCATTTACTTAATACATGATTCTGGACATTATAAGTATATGAAAATCAAATTGTTTAAATAGTTTTTTTCTTAATTTTAGAGATAGAGAGCATGTGCACATGTAAGAAGGGGTTGAGGGGGCAGAGGGAGAGGGAGAGAGTCTCCATGTACAATCACAGAGCCCAGTGTGGGGCTCAATCTCACAACCCTGAGACCATGACCTGAGCTAAAATCAAGAGTTGGAGGCTTAACCAACTGAGCCACCCAGACGCCCTGAAAATAAAGTTGTTTTATAAATAATTGTATTTTTAAAAGGATATTTAGCTTTGAATTTTTGGGGCTTGGAGGATTGCTGCAATAGTAAAAATGAGGGTTCTTGTCTATACATGTCTTTCTTCAGACAGGAAAAACAGTTTTTTTAAAGTGAATTTGACACACAGGAGAGAAATAAAGTCTGATTAAATAATCAAAGAAAAAGAATGAGTTCCTTTTGCATAAACATAGATAAAAATAAATATACAATGTTTATCTATGCCTTTATTAAGTAATGATTTTGTTTAGGCATTTTTTGGTAAGGTTAATATATAATATATTAACTTTTATTAATATATAATTATGTTTTCATGTGAATTTTATATTTCATAAGCTATTCTGTGACTTTTGTTTTTTGTTAAGCTACTCTGTGCCTACTCTGTATTTTAGTAATAATAGGATCATAGGATTTTAGCATGTAAACATATATAGCACTTTTTTTTTTCCAACTAGGAGTCAATATTTTCACTAGTTTCTCTTTATAGTTCTGATTTGCCTTATTTTTTTTTATTTTTGATTTTTCTCCAGGGACATTTCCCTTCTCATTCAAATAGGAGATAAGAAACTGTCAAAGTGATATTCTACAATTAGAAAATTGAGAATGGAAAATCTCATGAGCAGTTTCTGTGATGATGTGTATAGAAACCAGATTTGAGATGGTTAAGAAGTGAGGGGGAAATGAGGTAATAGGGACAATAATAGACAATTCTATTGGTAAGTTTGACCATTTGAGGGGAAGAGAGAACATAGAAACAGCTAAGGGGTAAATGGGTGGAAGGAGAATTTATTTCTTCATTGAAGAAAATTTGCTATATTTCAGTCTATGAATGTCTACATATTACTGAGTCATTTTACTCCCATTATGCAATCTGGAAACACTTCAGTTTAAAATTTTTATACATTCTTCAACATTCCACTAAAACTTTAATACAAATTATATGAACCTCACAGTCAGTGATTAAAATTGTTGCAAATATAGCACAATTGTATCTTAACTGATTCTAATAAATAACAGCACTGATTATTATTTTACATTACTTTTGGTTCATGTGTTAAGTTTGATTTTCCCAACTTATAAGCTTTCACAGGCACATTTCCTGTTTATATTTGGTAGTATATTTGGTAGTGTTCACTGAAGAAATATTGTTGAAGACCTAGTCTCTTTCAAACAGTATTATAGAGTCTTTTTTTTTTAATTTAAAGATTTTATTTATTGGGGCGCCTGGGTGGCTCAGTCGTTAAGCGTCTGCCTTCTGCTCAGGCCATGATCCCAGGGTTCTGGGATTAAGCCCTGCATCAGGCTCCCTGCTCGGCAGGAAGCCTGCTTCTCCCTCTCTCATTCCCCCTGCTTGTGTTCCCTCTCTTGCTGTGTCTTTCTCTGTCTCAAATAAATAAATAAAATCTTTAAAAAAAAGATTTTATTTATTTATTTGAGACAGAGAGGGAGCGAGCATGAGTAGTGGGGAGGCGCAGAGGTAGAGGGAGAAGCAGACTCTCTGCTGAGCAAGAAACCCAACTTGGAGCTCAATCCCAGGACCCTGAGATCATGACCTGAGCCGAAGGCAGGTGCTTAACCGACTGAACCGCCAGGCGCCCCTTATGGAATCTTCTTAATGAAGCCATGTCAAACAAATTTTTGTCAGATATTAGCTCCACAGAACTGATTTATTTTATATATTTTATTAAAGTAAACTACCTATGAAATTTGTGTCTGATTATATTTTCTTCTTGGCTCTGCCTGCTGGAAAGTTCAGCCTCTGATCCAAATATAAGACCACTTATAGGATTAGCATTAGAGCTTACTGTATGAATTCCATTAATACTGGTTCTTTTTTTTTTTTTTTTAAGATTTTATTTATTTATTTCACAGAGGGAGAGAGATCACAAGGAGGCAGAGAGGCAGGCAGAGAGAGAGAGGGAAGCAGGCTCCCCGCTGAGCAGGGAGCCCGATGTGGGCCTCGATCCCAGGACCCTGAGATCATGACCTGAGCCGAAAGCAGAGGCTTTAACCCACTGAGCCACCCAGGCGCCCAATACTGGTTCTTATTACTGGCCTCATTTTTGTTTTCTACCTTATTTCACTTCACACCCATTTCTACATTAATTTTGTTCCTTATTTTATTGTGTGTTTTTCAAATTTGTTGGAATTATTTGGAGTACAATAATAAATTGTAAAGTGAAATTATAATATTGAGGATAAGTTTCTTTGCATGCTTATAGGTCTTAATGACTTGTATGCAGTGGCCATACAATAAACATGTATTCCTGTTGATGATGTTAATGACAACTCTATAAAGTGAGAAAAGTTCTACTGATCAGTAGGGTTGAATATATGAAAGATAAACCAAACAAATAAACAAACGAATGAACAACAAAAAACACCTCAATCTGGATTCCTCTTTTAATTTTCTAAAACAAATGAAAATTTTTAGTTCTAGTCATTGTCTTCTTACAGAGGGATAGGTGTTACACGTGCTACCAAGATAAATTTCCTTCAGTGACACCTTTCTCTTAAATTTCATAAAATGTTTTGAATCAGGGGGCTCCTGGGTGACTCAGGTGGGATCTCAGGGACCTGGGATCCAGCCCCATGTCAGGCTCTGTGCTCATTAGGGAGTCTGCCTCTCCCTTTTCATCTGCTCCTCCACCTGCTCATGTGCACGCTCTCTCTCTCTTACAAGTAAATAAATAAAATCTTTAAAAAAAAAGCTTTACTCCTCCGCCATCTTGCCGCTTCCTCTAAAAAAAAAAAAACTTTAGATCAGGAGATATATCTGGATTTTTTTACCTTTGTTGTTATTGTTTTGGGCCTTGCTAATGGAAGGTTGTCTCATGGATTATTATTATGTTTTGGTATAATCTGATAACAGGTTAGAAATGAATGTTCTTGGGTCCCATCATCCATGTACTAAATCAATTTTCAGTTTAATAAGATTTACAGGTAACTTGTATACACATTAAAATTTGAGAACCATTTATTTAGACAATTCTTAGGAGGCTGATGCTGACAGGCTTTAGGAGTAGGATAATTTTAGAAATACCGAATAGTGTCTGTAATTAATATTTAGATCTACTGGTTCTCTAGTTTAATTTCTCCAGGAGTTTCTTTCTTTCTTTCTTTCTTTTTTTTAAAGATTTTTTTTAAAGATTTTTTTATTTTATTATTTATTTCACAGAGGGAGAGAGATCACAAGGAGGCAGAGAGGCAGGCAGAGAGAGAGAGGGGGAAGCAGGCTCCCCGCTGAGCAGGGAGCCCGATGTGGGCCTCGATCCCAGGACGCTGAGATCATGACCTGAGCCGAAAGCAGAGGCTTTAACCCACTGAGCCACCTAGGCGCCCTCTTTTTTTTTAAAGATTTTATTTTATTTATTTCACAGAGGGAGAGAGATCACAAGGAGGCAGAGAAGCAGGCAGAGAGAGGAGGAAGCAGGCTCCCCGCTGAGCAGGCCTCATCCCAGGACCCCGAGATCATGACCTGAGCCGAAAGCAGAGGCTTTAACCCACTGAGCTACCCAGGCGCCCTCTCCAGGATTTTCTGAACAATACGAGCCAAAGTTGCAAATTGTGCTTTTAAAAAAATTTAATTTTGCAAAATCCAAAGTTGCATTGTAATTAGCTTTAGGTATGTAGCAACCAAAAATCTATCTAAGTTACACATGCAATCTGTCTCTATATCTGTAGGCAAAAAGACTATTGAGTAAGTATACAATTAATGTAATACATGTAGAGAATAGTTTCAGTGGCTAATTTGAATTTGTTCTCTCCACCAGTACATTTTAGGTACATGTCTGTTGGAAAAGGACAGAGAGCTCCAGCTGATAACTTCATGGAGTTAGTTTGATTAAAAAGGTTCTCTGTTATGACATTTATTTAGATCTATCAATTTATCTACAGTTATTCCGCAAACAACATGAGGGTTAAGGGTGCTGACCCCCTTGCAGTTGAAAATCTGCATATAACTTTTGACTCCCCAGAAACTTAACTATTAATAGTTTATTAATCTTTATTAAATGTTGACTGGAAACCATACCAATCACATAAACAATTAATAGATATTTTGTATGGTATATGTATTATACACATACAATAAAGTAAGTATTAAGTAAGAAATGTTATTAAGAAAATCATAAGGAAGACAAAATACATTTACAGTATGGTCCTATATTTTAGTGATACTGCAACACTTTGCATTATAACGACAGTTTACAAATGACAACATTTTATGTTATCTGTTTATAAGATGAATCATGTCAGTATCTACATCAATATTGTCTTATATGATACGAAACACTGTAGATATGATATGTATTTTTAACACTAGACCTCAAAAATGAAAAGAAATTCATAATTATTTATAGGTATAAGGAATGATTCATGTATTGGTCATGAAGCAGCAGCAATACGATTGCTTTATGGTAGCTTAGTGTAATTAATACAATTGCTTCATGGTGGCTTAGCTTATACAGTAATGAATGGATCATTATAAGATTTTTTATGGCATATAGTGTTACAGTCAAACTCATAATACAATATTAGAAATGTTACATTCAACATTTCTAGTCTATGGGGTGTCTCTGTGATTTTTTTTTTCAAATTGGCAGAAATCTCCAAAATTTTACAATATATCTGCTGAAAAAAAGCTACCTATAAGTGGACCTATACCATTCAAACCTGTATGTTTAAGGGTCAACTATATCTATATCTATATATATCTATTTTTGTACCTGTCACCAAAAATATTCTGCTATAATACCTATGTTTATGCCAGTGTTTATGTTTATATCTACATCTAAATGTTTCGGTATCAAAAGAATGAATTTGCAGTTTTTTAGTCAATTCATAGATCAGAGAACATTAAAACTGGAAGAAAGTGTATGACACATATCAATTCAGTCCCTTGTCTCCACTGTAGATCTGAATCTGTTATTCCAAAACTTTCAGATTATAAAGTCCATCTGAACCACTGTTTTCTAGAATCTGTATTTCGGGGCACCTGGGTGGCTCAGTGGGTTAAGCCTCTGCCTTTGGCTCAGGTCATGATCCTAGGGTCCTGGGATCGAGCCCCACATGGGGCTCCCTGCTCAGCAGGGAGCCTGCTTCTCTTTCTCCCACTCCCCCTGCTTATGTTCCCTCTCTCACTGTGTTTCTCTATGTCAAATAAATAAAATATTTAAAAAAAAATAGACTCTATATTTCAATAAGCCCCTACGGTAATTCTTATGAATCAGGTATGTTTGGGAAATGTTGAAATCACTGAGTTAATGGGTGTATAAATTATTCTCCTTTTAGAAAAAAAAAGGCTCACATAGTATTGAAATTAATATTCTATTGTTTTTAATCATGTTTTTAATATGGATTTGGGGATAAGTCTAAATTTATTATTTGGAAACTCTCTATTCACCATTTTATAATTCAGAAGACTCCAAACCCCTCTGAAAAGTTATAAAAATCAATCTTTTATACCTCACTTTCAGAGTTCTTTAATATCTAAATTAAAAGATACAGTCCATTTCACAATGCTATTTGTGAAAGTGGGTATTTCTATGATTATGAAAGATGGAGTTAGAAAGGATATATTCTTAACACAAGCATTGGTGTGGAACATACCATTAGCTTGTTTTCCATTTACCTTGATTCTGACATCTGTGTGCTCAGAGTTGGGGGGCTGCCATGTCCCAATATTTGGTCTTTGTCTACAAATCTGGCAGGGAGAGTTCAACTCAGCTGCTGAAAAATAAATGCAAAACAAGAGATTACAGTTGAGCTGGCTACTTAAAAAAAAGATATAGTAATTATCTCTGTCTATAACTTAGGGGTGCACAAAATGTTTACAATAACTTGCTTGTCAAACTGGGTTTTCTCATATTCCTCATGGTTTAGGTATCAAAACCATATGCTACCTATAATAATGGACTTTACTAGGACAAAAAGCTATTCATATTCATGTCACAGGATATGTTTACATGGGAGCGAAATGCTCTAACATCAGAATAAATCAGTAACATCTTAGAGTTCAAATTTCCATATGCTTCCTTGGCATAATAAAGAAGAAAAATTCCAATGTTGTGTAATACACTTTAATTAAAAGCAGAACTTTTCTACAAATCGTGGAAGTTCTCAAATAGTGCAGACAAATGTATCATTTTGTCATATCATAAACATTTATCATCATTAAGTGGAAATAAGGATAGAAGCTATCACACAGATATTGTGTGCTTTTTATGATCTCTGAACATACCCATTTATTTTAATCAATTAAAATCGGATTTGACTTGGATTAGGTTTTAGAAGTTGTGCCATGTCAGACTGCATCAGGAGAAATTGAACAGTGTTGTCTAGGTGATGCTGAGCTATCTGAAGCATTTAATTCTTTTAATAATTTTGAGTTGAGGTATAGTTCTTAGAAAAATGTCTGATCATATTTTTATGTTTGCAAAGTTATGCTCTTTAAATTTCCTTTTATTATAAATATAATTATAGTTTGTATCAGTAGTTGATGATATCACTATTAAAAGGTCATTTCACAGTTATTTTGATACCTTTCAATGAAAAGAAGGCCATCAGTAGTGCATAAAAACTGAGAACTTTCAAAATAAGATCCTGACTATGATAGGGAAGTGTAAGTCAATCTATGCTTCTAAAACAGAATTCTATTTTATGTGATGAATGATTTAATGTACATGTTAATTCTTTTTGGAAAAAAAGTCATTTAAATTATGGAGTGATAGCCAGAATAACCAAGTTGTTTATAATTATTTTTGCAAAATGCTCTCTTACACCAATGTGTAAGAAATAATAAAATCAATGTATTTTTTAAAAATGGAAGTTTCAGCCTTAAGTTACTAAAGGGACTATGAAAGAAGTGACCATCAGAATACTTCCTATTTACAAATAAAGCATGGTTGAATTATATCATCTGAGCCTAGGATTTAGTATTTGTCATCAAACAACTCCCTAGTTTAGATTAAAATACTCTTGGATTTTACCTTACTCTGAGAAAGTAAGTAGTAGAACTATGAATTTCATGTAAAAATGATAAGAAGATTCTCTATTTAGATACTTATTTTTAATAGTAATTGCAAATATAGGAATAAAATGAATATTTCAGATCTTTCCCCCAACAATGCTATATATTTTCAAACAGAAAAGGCAAGATTTTGTATTAGACCTCCAAAGGGTAAACTAAGGAAAAGTGGGATTTGCAAAGCACACAGCTTCCGATTGCATGAGTCTTATATTTTGAATCCATTAGCAGTAAAACTTCATTTTCACTACTGAAGGGTTACCTCACTACTGAAGGCTCTTGAATGTCTTTTCTAAGTTACCCAAAACCAAACATAATATAAAGTTTGTATATGTATATGTATATATACATATAGGGAAGTGTAAGTCAATCTATGTATATGTATATGTATATATATGCACACACACACACACAGATGTGTGTGTGTGTGCATGTGTATTTTTTTTTTCACTACACTGTGAGTTGCACCTGGAAGTAAATAGCTAACTAGAATAGACTAATGATATGCTTGGTGTCGCCAACAGCCATGGAGTAAGCTTCTCTCCCTGTCTGGGTTCTCCAGTGAATTCTTAAACCATTGGCTTTTAATTCAGGAACACACTCTGAGGAGCATGTCCCCTGCTCTTTATTACATTCCAGGGGCAGCTCCATCAAACTGCATCACTGCCGCTTAGCACAGCACTTACTCTCTCTAATAAAAAAACACTCCAGGTGCTATATTGAATGGATTATTATCAACAGAGGATTCCAAAATTTGGTTTATGCCCTACTCTTTCAAGATTCAGGGCAGCCTGAGGTCCCAGATGTGTTTTATGAGTGCCAACATGACAAGTGAAAAAGATCTGGCCGGATGCATAAAGATGGTTGGTAGAGAGCTGTATTCTGACCCAACAATGTTCCAGGTTGTTGGCTTAGGAAACAACTTCAGGAGATGGTTACTATGCCTCTTTGTGAAAATGGCATCAAAGGCAAAATTGTTGATAAAAGAAAAAGAGAAACGACGACAGTGAGCGTGAGAGAGAAAGCAAGGGCTGAGTGACAGAACACCAACAGGACCAACAAGATCAAGGAAATAATCCTTTAGCTACAGTAGTTTCCCTTAGAAAAGATCTAACAGTAGTTTCCTGTAGAAAGGACCTAAGACATACCTTATTTCTTCTTAGAAAGAAAACCAAGGGCTTAAGAAAAGATTTAAATGATGAGATCCACATTCCCTACCAACATTATATAAGAAAAGTATTTTAATGTCAGGTATAAAAAAAATCAAATCCTAATAGTCTAGGCAGTATATACTTTTTTAATGATAAATCTTGGGGTCAAAAATAGATTTTTGTGTACATAATAATTCTTTGAGGTCACAGACTAAACTGTAATATGGTATACAATGATCCCTTGCTTGCTGCCTCATTTCCTCCCTTACCTATCTCCTCTTTTAAGTCTTTCTGTGTTCATAATTTTATGTTCCATTTGTAATGAAGACACTGTTATTCTCCACACATACTTGTTTTTTTTCCTCTTTCATCTCTGTGGCTTTGCATGTCATCTCTTCTGTACTTGGAACTTCAGTCCTTTTTTTTGCCTACCTAACACAAGCTCGTAATTAATGTTCAGATCAGGGGTTGCCTGCTCTAGGAAGCCTACCTTGATGTCACTTCCACTTAGCACATCTCTGAATGTCCCCTTAATTTTCCCTAAATTTCTTCACTGCATTTTAGTTGTAGTTTTCTGTTGCATTTTGTCTTTCTTCTTAACTAGTCTCTGACTTATTTGACCACAGACACTAGATTATATACATCATTTAAACCCATGTTCCCTACAAATTAGTGGATGTAAATTAATTAATTCAGTAAATTAATTTTAGAAAGAATGAATGACTGAAGTATCTTTAGTAAGTTATATACCTACCCCAAGGAAAAAGTGACTAGGGACATTTTATAAAGGAAAAAATTTTTGGTCTCAGCTTTTCAATAATTATGGGCTTCAATTAAAAGCCTTTAATTGCTGGCTAGGCAAAGCTGGCATAAGAAAGAAGTTCTTGGTAGGTAGGGAGATACTGAAATGACTATGTTAACAGAACCAGAAAAGTTGAGATCTACTGCAATGAGTCATTCAGAAACTGTGAACTTCATTTCATTTCATAGATCTTTAAAAATAGTGTAGTTTCTGTCATTCATTCATAAATTTATTTTTGAGAACTTATAATGAGCCTAGCACTACGTTACAATCTGGGGAAACCAGGCTGGATATGGCACATGTTTTTTCTTTGAGAGCTCACAGTCTGGTTAAATTGATATTGTGGCTTACAGAAAAACCTACAGGGATGAGAGATTTTGAATAAGACTCCAGCCCAGTAAATGTAGAAACATCTTTGAAGAGAAACAGACAATTTAAGTCAATCTGCACACTGAACTGTTGCAGATGGAGAAAAGGAGGATGGGAGAAGTTCTCAGGAGGCACCTACGTGGACACAACTCGGATTTGTGCTATTTATTTCACTGGGAAGGATTTAATGGAAGAAGGAGAAGGCAAGCAGTGGGAAAGGCTCCCTGAGATGCAGGATGGTGGTGGAAGTGAAAGGGTTACACCTTTGTTCTCTACAAGCTTGTGATACTGACCTGAACTAAGACACACTTTCTTCATCTGTAAAGTGGGAATGAAGATGAGTAAAGTGTAAAACACTTGTGCAAAGGCAAAGTATGAATCAGACAAAAGTGCAGGGTTTTGTTTTGCTTTTTACAAATCAAGACAAGTTTTAGCATGTTTTTATGTCCAGGCTATAAATGGTCTGAAATGCTAAAATGGATGTTGTTTGGGTCTTGCTAAGTTGCCCCTGACAGAAGATCCTTTGAGCCCCCCAGCCCAGGCAGAGCTGGTTGAGCAGGCTCACTGAGCTCCAGCGCACAGCATGGCCTTCTCTTCTCTGCATTTGTAGCTCAAGGCCTTAACCTTTTATCATTATTTTAATGATGTTTTTATGTTTAATTTAACTGTAAGTCACATTAACAGAGTTTTGACTGGCATGTCAGAGGGCTTGAAAACTGAGTTAAAGTTATTCTAAGAGCTAAATTTGTCAGGTCTGACATGTTTTAGTCAAAATGATCCAGTCAAGTGTAGAGATGTTGGAAAGATGGTGTGGGGTGGTATTTAATTTGTTCAGGACTTGAGGGGTGAAAATGGACTCGCAGTAGAGCTCACTCCATATTAGCAACAGTTAAGAGGATAATTTGTGGCTTTTCTTAAGGACATTAACCAAAGAAAAATGCCCCTAGAAAGCAGCTAATTATATTTTATGCTTAAATTATTTTCTGAAGAATACGATCACACCAGAACATCACATAATTTAGGAGACATTAATGAAATTCTATACTTCCCTTATATTGCATAAACCTATTATAGTAATGTAAGACAGGCACTCATCTTTCTATATTTGGAAATCATAGCTTTAGCAGTCAAAAATCCCATTTCTTTGGTTTTTACTACCAAATATTTTGTTTTCCTAAAAAAATTACTATTACAAAAATAGGTGTAAAGCTAGAAAAATATACAATATAAAAATTAATCACTATTACTATTAACATTTTGATATATGTAGTTTTTTTTTTACTCTTTCCATGAATAATATTAGGATATCACAACTGCGGTAACAGAGAGCTCTAAAATACTAGTGACTTAACGCAACGGTTTATTTCTTACTCTGGGGGAGCTTGCCAGCAGTGGGGGATGGGGGAAGGCAGTGCTCCCTCCCACTCTGCTCCATGCAATCACTCAGAGCAGGGCCATCAGTAACCTTGTTCCTGGCCTGAAGGTTCTGGCCATCAACCTCCAGCCAGCAGGAAGAGAGAGAGGATGGCCAGTGTGATGTTTATAAGTTACAGACCATAAAAGAGTGAACCAACATTTCTGCTTAAACTAAGAAACGCTGGAGAGGAAGCAAGTTCAACGTGTCCGTTGTCTTCTTTGTTGTCGCAAATACATATGTCAACAGGCTCACGTTCTATACGTTCTGCTGCGTGGTATTTTCTGTTTATCTAGGAGAGCATCTCAAACTTCTTGTCTTGTTATTTATATCATCATTATCTGATTATACTATAATTTTGTACTTTTTAAAGTCAATTTCTTGTTAACCGTTTTGGTTCATATCAGTTTTCATGAATGTTGGCAATAGTCTAACATGCTTGTACTTTTGCATACTAACCTGATAATTTCCTTAAAAAATTCCCGGAAGTAGAATCGCTGGGTCAAAGGGTATGTATTTTAAATAACAGCAACAAAAAAGACTTGACACTTTGCTAAATTGGCTCCAGACATTTATATTCCCACCAGCAATAAGTGTACCAATTGATGACATTTTTCTCCTGGGTAATGGGGTCTGGAGATGGAAGCTGAAAATTATACTTCCAGGATCCTTTTTATTTTAGTGTGAATTAAAGACCCAGTCATCAAGTACTTGTTGAGCATCTACTAAGTGACTGGCTTGTGCTATAGGGAATTCAAGAATAGTAATTAAGGTTGTTTTTATTGGGAAACAGTATATCCTATATGCTTAACACTAAAAGGGAGTTTCAATTTCCTGACTCTTTCCAATTTAGTAACTGAAGCTTTGGTTATTACTGTGGCTATAGAAAAGAGTAAGAAGAGGTAAGGGTGTTTCTTAAAATTCTGTAACTAATTCACATGAAAAAATAAGGTATTTAAATTTATTCTCAAAAAATATTGTGATGACGAGTTGAAAATGATTTCTGAGTATTGTTGACCACAAGTCACATTAGGTAAAGGGAGTACAAAATCTGGGGAATGAATGGAGAGGCAGAATCATGCCTCAGCTTTGGCTTCATGCATTTCTTGAAAAAAACGATATATAGGGCGCCTGGGTGGCTCCGTGGGTTAAAGCCTCTGCCTTCAGCTCAGGTCATGATCTCAGGGTCCTGGGATCGAGGCCCACATCGGGCTCCCTGCTCGGCGGGGAGCCTGCTTCCTCCTCTCTCTCTCTGCCTGCCTCTCTGCCTACTTGTGATCTCTGTCTGTCAAATAAATAAATAAATAAAATCTTTAAAAAAAAAAAAGAAAAAAGAAAAAAACGATATATATAATTACATGACTATTGTCATTGCAAGTTACGAATTCCCATGGCCAATAGTAGACAAAGTCTAACTTAAATTTTAAGTTTAATTTTAAACATTAAGAATACTTTTAAAGAGGTATAAAATTTGAGATATCTTGTGAGCTTTTTCTTGTTATTTTGACAATCATTTTCCAAGTTGCTAATGATCATTAAACACTCATTAAAAATATAATGTTTGAAAAAATATAGAATGTCTGGATGTACTCTGAAACCATATAGATTGATTTTATTTCAATGATAAGTATTATCTTTCCTTCTATTATTTAAAATTATATTTGGGTTTAAACTTTATTTAAAAGTTATAGATTTCTCAGATTTAGATTCGTTGCCATGTTTGCTTATGTGTGTTATATGGAAATAATTCATTTTGAAATTCATTAACTAGATTCTTGTTTTTCTATTGTAAGATAAGTAAGAACCTGTATCTTCCTGAGATGTAGTTCTATAGAAATGCTATTTCCACAAAGTAGAAATACAGTCTTTGTTATCGTTAGTAGGTATATGTGCACCATAATATATAAGCACTTCTATGAACAGATAAATTTATGCATGTTGTGTAAAATCTGAAACTTTTCAGATGGATACTCTACTCTAAGTACTCAGAATGACTGTCAAAGTTCAAAGAATAATGCAGTAGTTTTCAAAACTAATAGGCAAATATGCTTGGAGTAGAAATATAATTATAAACAACAAAAACAAACATAAATCACATGAAAAATGAATCCATGTTCTTTTTAAAGTATCTAGAAATTCTTAAATCCTAAACTTGTCTCACAACTACTATGTTACCTTCAAAAACTTTTTTTTCCTTACCTGAGGCCATTTACTCAATTAATTCATCAAGCATACGTTGTGTATGACATATAGTCCACTTTCCTTAAGACTTTATAGTCCACTGGAGGAGACAATCAAGCAAACAGAAAACTGGAAAATAGTAAATATTCTTATAAATTGAAGTCCTGGGTTCTCTGGGAACATAAGAAAGAGTCCTGAAGGAGATCAGAGATCAGATTGTTTTATGTTTGCATTGATACTATTTTGAAGCACTTGGTAATTTTTTAGTTTTGAAAGCTTCTGAGTTATCACTATTACTAAAAGACTCTTCAGATCCTTCAAAGGGAAACACATCTAGCTATTTAAGTTTCTGCGTAAATACTCTAAAAAGTACCGGAAGGCAGTCTGTCACAAACTATGGTGGTCCATTTAGCTTGTCATCTTTTGACTTTAGTTATTATTGGTGTTACTATTCCAGATAATACTATTTGCAAATCTTATTAAAGGATACACATCCTACACTTAGGAAAAATTTATACTGCATAAATATTAATGATTATGATGCTGTGTGAGAAGTTTTAATTGTTTCTAGTCAATCTTATAATTTTAGAAGTGATTGCCATCAAGTCCAAATAGACTCGACATGGCTTATAGGTCAAGGGGGATTTGAAGGACTTGAACTGACCTGAAAGAATGTCAAAAAAGACTAGAGAATCAGCAATTGAGGGTTGGAGTTGCCTGAGGTCAGGAGGAGGGAGGGTCTCTGCAAAAGGCTCCTAACAGCTGGGCTGTAAAAGCTACAGCTGGAGCAGTTGGAAGGGAGATTGGAAAGGCCTAATACTGCCGAAGAATGAGGGTGAAATGAGATGTGCCTTGCTTAGGACAATAAAAGAAAGGCAGGAACAGCTGCGGGGTTTGGACCTGAGATGCATGGCAAACCCGGTTGCAGGGAAGGCCTTAAATGAACAGCAATGGGAAACATATATATGTATATACGTATATCTGAAGAGACACAAAACATAATGCTTAGGAAAGATTAACATGCTTAAAAAGTTCCGAGGGATGAACTGGAGGAATGAGGATTAAGAGCCAAGGAGAATTGAATGGGCAGATATTTTGATTATGCTTTCAGGTTAGAACATACTGTAAATACCGTGCTAAGAAATACTTGGAACTCTACAATGGCCACCAAAACCAATTATGATCTAAGTGAGTTTGGTATATTGTAAGTTCTTAATTGGAGCTTTTAAAACATCCTCCAACTATTTATACATGTACTAATAGGGAATCAATTTAACTTGCTCTATAATAGTTTAACAATATTAAAACATTTTACATAATTTTGTGATATTTCTCATTGTAATAAGATACAGTAGTCAATTAATTTTTTCCTTCATTATTAACAATGAGCTTTTATGAAATTGCTGCTTGGTGCAAGAGCTGATGTCTATCTTTGGGTCATTAGATTTGCTGCTTTGAATTTAAAGGGAAAATAATATTAACTCACCCAAATATCTTTTCTTCAAATTATGTAGCAATGCGTTTTTCCCCCTTCTTTTTGCACTGCATAATATAATCTGGCAAAAAGTAAGTGTGATCTTAATTGTTAGACTTGTTTATTCCAGGGAGGGACCAATGGAGCACTTACAGTAATTAACATATTTTCTGTGGTCTTCTCATTTTGTTAATGATATCTTATTGAAGGCTGTGCAGTAATTACTGCCCACTGAGGTACATACACTGAAACAAATTAATGGCCAATGACCAATAATGATTACACTTGTAATTATCTATTGTAAAGTATAAGCAGAAAACAATTGAAATTAAAAACAATGTTCTTTGAAGCTAAAATTAAACTGTATTATTAAACTGTGCTAAAAATCATATTAACAACTCAATAGAGAAATGGTATTCTATGTTTTTTCATGATCTCCATCAGTTTCATTTAAGTTACAAGAATTACATTTTTGCTAATGTTGCATAGTTTCACTCAGTGGGATACAAAGGTAAATGTGAAGAATAGGATACATATCATGTTTACTCTCAGGTATGACTTTTTAGGTATTTGTAGCACATTTATCTTAACACAGGCAACATAATTTTCAGTGACTTCAAGAAGTTAGTCATTTTTAAAAAATATCTAATTGTCTTTATTAAGGGATTCATGAATTAGGCAACATCCCATCTACCAAGTAGAAAGATGCTACCATTCAAGTAATTTTCTACACCAGATAACAATATTTCCTTCTTCGTTTTCTAGATATTTTTTCCCCACTAGCTTCTTGTTGCCTATCTATGTTTAAGAAATTCCGGGTCACTTACCATTTTTTAACAATTTCAATATTCTTTAGTATTCAAATTTCATTTATCTCAAGGGTTTATCAAAATAAAGAGTAAATTTCCTTATTTTGAAAATTTTTATTTATTTATTTGACAAAGAGAGAGACAGCTAGAGAGGGAACACAAGCAGGGGGAATGGGAGAAGGAGAAGCAGGCTTCCTGCTGAGCAGGGAGCCCGATGCAGGGCTCCATCCCAGGACTCTGGGATCATGGCCTGAGCCTAAGGCAGATGCTTAACCCAGGAGCCCCAAGAGTAAATTTCCTAAAACATGGCCCACTATAACTTGGGATAGAGGGTGGTGGTATATGTTCATATAGTTTTCACACAACACAACTTGATTTTATAAAGTTGAGCACTTCGAAACTCCTCTTTATACTACCAACAACTTCAGTATATATATTTTGCATATGGAAAAATAATAATAAACCTTAGCTGAGGATTAGCATTGTACAATGTTGGGGTTCTCCAGACTGGAGTACAAGAGACTTGAGTCCTAAGTCTGCGTCATTAATTAGCTGACAAGTCACTCATTGTCTTTGGGCCTTGGTTTTCAGACCTGAGAAATGGGAACTTTGTACTAGATCATCTTCAAGGTCACTCATCAACTTTAAGTTTTATAATAAAGACCCCAAGATATTGGGAATTATATCTCTAATCTCTGCTTAAATTCTTTTGTGAAAAAATCGTATTAAGATTTTTTAGGTGATTTTAATTATTTGGAGTTCAGTTGATGAGTCAAATATTCTCATCTCTGATTCTCAGTCCTCGTTGAATATTTAGGATATGAAATAGAATCACAAATTTTTATTTGCCTAAGTTAAAAAAATGACACCAGCATCTAAACCGAGATAACCTAGTTTAAATATGCATACTATTTTCAAATAAACTTAAAAATAATAAATTATTAATTAAAATATTTACCAAAGTATAATGATTTTGTTTATAATAGTGTTTTGTTCTTTATGAAAATTTGGGTTCCTGCAATCTCAGACTTAAGTTTTTATGTATTTTGTACCTTGACTCTTAGCATGTATTAATGTTCAAGAAATATTTGTGGGAAGAAAAAAAATGATTGTTAACATAACTTTCTTTGCTTTTGAATATTCTGTATGTTGTTATGTTGTTTTAAATTATCCTCAGTGTCAAGTATCTTTTCTCCCTCAAATAGGAAGTTGGCTTTCTATGGGACAACTTAAATGTTTTTACAATGAAGCAATTAAGGCTTGATTCTTTTGAATTAAAGTTTATTATTTGGATAGGGATAGCATGGTGGAATTATGATCTTGCTGTTTTAAGTTGAATAGCACATCCAAATTGTTTTTTTTTTTACACATGAGGAAATTGGGCATAATGAGGATATAAATTGGTAGATTATTATCTAAAATTATCTAAAATCTCTGCCCTGGAGATTTCAGTTCATCTATTAAATCTTTAGGATCCACTGGCAAAAGATGAGAAAAGTTGTTATCTAGCTTTAAGATTTTTCAGGACCTCTGACTGCTTTTAATTTTTTCTTTCAGTTCATGGGAACTGGTCTTGTACGCCTGACTGAACTTGGTTTAGATTTTTGACAGTTTTTTATTTGTGTCCCATTTGGATGTTTTTCAAAATGTCCAGACTATTCACATTACATCTGAATAAGCACTACCTAATGGTTTAATTCAAATTGTTTGGCTTACCTCTAATTAGTATTGTTAATGTTTACAGATTATTCTTAATAAAATAAAGCTTTGTGGCTTTATTTTAATAACAAAAATAAAAACATAATAAAATATTTTAATATAAAAATAATGTGGACATTATCAGAAGTTTTAAAGAAAAATTTGTTTAAAAAAACCTGACTGCTAGAACACTCTTGGTTAGGGTAAAAAGAGAAATGACAGAGTAGCCAAAATAACTGTCTCTTATGATATAATTCCCAATCTAGAATAACCTTGGTAGTCATCAGTTAGTATATTTAGACTTAGCAACACCGACAAACTGAAGGTTGTAGAGAAGAGCATAAAGAATACTTACCTGCTTAGTCTTACCATGCTAATTATTAGCACTGTATTTTAAATATATTCAAATCTAATGCATGTCTGCGCATCTGTCTTTTAGTAATTTAAATAAAGCAGTTTGTTACAATATGAAGTCAGAAAATGTTTCCTATTCTAACTTAGTAATTAGTGAAAAAACAAACAAGAGATTCTGATAAAACTATTACCTAGAAGTATGCTGGAAAAATAAAGTAGTCATTACTTGGCTATTTATTTCTAGCCCTGAAATCATGAAAGTTTTTTTTTATTTTGCTCAATATAATTTAAAGAAATTTATTTAAAAGTTAATAAGGCGAGAGCCTGAAATTTATTTAATTAAAAAATCATGAATTTAAAAAAGGGAGGTTATGGGCAATTATGCTAGAGTGTTGTCTCTAGATAAGCTGCTCCATGAACTGGGGCAAGCATATTTATCCTTCAGAGGCTCATTTTCCTCATCTAACATTCCACACTTTTCTATTCTGGAGCATCACCAAAGTCCTTTCAGAAACTATTTGCAATGTGTATATTGGTGTTAATGATTCTAATTTCTCTCTCTCTACCTCTTTTTCAATCTCTCTCTCTATATATATATAGTTATAGTTATAAATTCTGTTAAAATCTATATGAACATTTATAATCTTAAATGTATGTATACCTTATATATGACAAAAATAATCCAGAGGAATAAATTATTTTTCTTATTTTGTTCACATATGTAAAATAATTCCTACCATGTCATTTTCTTCAGTGATGTGTACGTTGGAATTATGGTCATAGGAATATCACAGTCAAATTTTTTTTTTTTTTTGGAAACATTTCAACACCTTTATTCAAAGACTGACTGGATCATGTTTACAGAGGCTTTTCAAGGCATCTGTTCTTAGCCACAGCTGAGAATGGGGCCCACCGTGCAGACTGGAAGGATCCACCTAGAATTTGTTGAATTAAGTCCTTGCACCTGGATATAATTGTCGTGCCGCTGTGCTGGGGTTTTCTTAAGCTAGTGGTAAAACAAATTAGCTCAATTTAAACTGGCATCCAGTAGAGAAGCAACAACTCACCTCATATAATGTTTTTCAAATAATTATTTTTGTATTGCCAGTTTTACCTCATGAATATTTTCCTGGGGGCTGGGTGAGAAAAAATGTAGCTAAACCAAAGACGTGATAAAAATTCTACTCATGTTATAGGCTTTGATATTATTATGGTATAATTAAGATATGGGTAAATATGCGATTATAGTTTCGGTTCAGCTGGATTTTTTCCACCACTAAACAAAACATCAATTCAGATATTTAGTTGTGAGGTAAAGTTTAATATTCTCATATCCATATGCGAGTTTCATAAACCATTGATGTATTTGTTGTAGCTTTAATAATACAACTGTTTTTACAGATAGAACAAATACATATGAGAGACATGATAAACAGGAGACAAGATTCATTTGTGTTTGTCAGTAGAATTAATGAAACTCATGTGGTTATGTATTTTTGAGTCATTTATACTTGGCAACCTAATTCACAAGTTTTCTTGGAAACTCAATAAACTCCAAACTTTAATGGCTGGTAAGAATGAGGCTAGTGCTTGTGGGATTATGGGGGCTAATACATGTATGTATTTCTGTGTGCATTCATTGCTTACCCACTTAGTACAAATTTCATGGGTGCCAATTATGTATCAGGCAGGACTCTCAGCAATGAGGACACAGCAGGGAAACATGAGAAGTTCCTGGCTTCCAAAAGTTTACATTCTAGTTTGGAAAACACACACAGAAAGAGAAAAGGAAGGAAAGAGAGAGGAAAGGAGGGAGGGAAGGAGGAAGAAAAACTAAGAATATAATATGTAATTTCAGTTTAGTGTTAAGTTCTATGAAGAATATAGTGTGGGCTAATTAGTACTGAAAGGTACAATTAAATTGGTCAGGAAGACTTCTCTGAGAAAGTTTCATGTTGATATATGTATCAGTCCCCACATATGCTAGCTGTATTAATATGCCCTTGTATTTCTTAATATGCCTTTGCATTTCCAGTCCCCTTGCACAATGTCTAGCATAAGATGGAGAAAGATCTTCCCTACTTGTATGGAAGGCACAAAGTACTTATTTTTTATTTTTTTTAAAGATTTTATTTATTTATTTGACAGAAAGAGAGATCACAAGTAGGCAGAGAGGCAGGTAGAGGGAGAAGAGGAAGCAGGCTCCCCGCAGAGCAGAGAGCCCGATGTGGGCCTCGATCCCAGGACCCTGAGATCATGAACTGAGCTGAAGGCAGAAGCTTTAACCCACTGAGCCACCCAGGCACCCAGCACAAAGCATTTAGAAAGGTCTGTGCACATGTGTCACATACAGGATATATATATTTCCAAAATATAACATACAGAACACAATAAATCAATATCACAAAATGATTTATTACAAAGGCTTGGATATAAAGCTCTATAGAGGGCTTTCCTAACCATTGTTCTTCAAACATTGTCACTTCTTCCCTGGTCATAATAACTTGGACGTATATTTCTTAGCATACCCTGCCTGCATTGTCATTAGTTGTCTACCAATGTATTTTCCTTTCAAGATTTTACTCTTTGACAGAGGCCTTTGTTTAATGTATCTTTGTATTTCCAGGGCCCTATGACAAGTTTAGAAGCCAATCAAATATGATTTAATATAAGTGTGTGATAAAGAGATTCTATTGTAGTTCAAAGAAATGTTCAGAACTGTTACATAGGAAAAATTTCACTTATATACTGATATTCTGAGAGTGAAATATTGTTTTTAGGTGGCAGAGTTGAATTCCGAATTCCAGCCACCTGACTTGAGCTGACTGACTTGAGCTCATTGTTGGCAACAACCACTGCCGAAGAGTTTGATTAGCAATGACAACGCCACTGCTGCTGGTGGAAATAACCACCATTTATGCAGCTCTGATGTCAGCTAGGAGCCACTAGCTACACTGTCCTAGCAATCCTGATAATGACCCTAGGAGGCAGGTGCTGTACACCCACTTTACAGATAAGTAATTGAAACTTGGAGAGAATGAAAAAAATGCCTGAAGCCATCAAGCTTGCATAGCTTAAAATAATGTGTGTGCTGAATTATATTTATGAAATGTTTGATATGTAATAGAAATAGTATAAAATTTCAAATTAAAAAGTTATACAGTGGCTGCCATATATATGTATATATAAACTGTTTATGTATTTTGTATAATATGTAAGGTTATATATAAATGTATATGTAAAATGTGTGTATATAAAGTGGATGCCATATATATGTATGAATTATATATATATATATATAAAATGTGTGTGTGTTGTTAAATGACAGTGGGATAGTCTTTTGAATATTTGGTGAGGAAAGGATGCATAATATCAGGGATATGCATCCTGGTAAAGTTTGGAACAGTTATATACATGTTTGAATGTATATGTGTACATTTATACTCATCACTGTGTATAGATATTTGCTAAGTTATTGGATACTATCAATTTTGAACCAACTTATAGTCATTATAGTACAGTGTCCTTACTGAAAAATGAACTTTCGTTTGGAGGACAGGGCCATTTTATGTTTATCGGTGTTCCCAATGCTTAACACAGTGTGTGGTACAAATGTAAGCATCTACTAAATGCTTGTTAAAAAATAAAAGAATTAACAAAGCACAGCATTGTCACATAGCATAAGGGGGCCTAAGATTTTTATGCCCATTATCTTTAAAACCAATGTCAAGAACAGGGGAAAACCATAAACAAATATTGGTTATTATTATTTTTTAATTTCAAAAGCTCGGTGGAGTTTTATTTTTATTATAAGGATTAGTCTATTTCACAAACAATGAATCTTGGAACACTACATCAAAAACTAATGACATACTGTATGGTGACTAACATAACATAATAAAAAAATAAAATTAAAATTAAAAAAACAAAAAGTTAAAAAACAGAATTAGTCTATTTCAGTACTATAGTCCTGAGTTAGGCAAATGGATTAGAAATATAAAACTTGAGGGGCATCTGGGTGGCTCAGTCATTAAGTGTCTGCCTTCGGTTCAGGTCATGATCCTAGGGGTCTGGGATCGAGCCCCACATTGGGCAGGAAAGCCTGTTTCTCCCTCTCCCACTCCCCCTGCTTGTGTTCCCTCTCTTGCTGTGTTTCTCTCTGTCAAATAAATAAATAAGATCTTAGGAAAAAAAAGAAAGAAATATGAAACTTGAGAAAATCCCATACATGTGCTAAAATCTAGCAATAGCATTCCTTTTAAAAATCTGACATAAGCCTGTAATGAACAAAATAAGCAGCTAAATAAATATTCTATGAATTTGATGCTAATGATCACTGATATTCACACATTTATGTATATTCACACAGTGGATCATAATATTGACTGATAAACGTATATGTTCTAATACATCATTCACACACATACACTCTGTAACTGAAAAAGAGGCTGCTGCACTGTGAAGCTCTGAAGGCTCACTAAATATCACCATGTGCTTTTCAATTTATGGATTCTATTGTTAATATAGAAAAAGGCAGAAAAGAGGTGCAGACAAAAAAATCTGTAACCTGAAAATCAGGAGAACTATGAATCGTTAGAATTGTCTTTTCAGAAATATAAAAATAAGTTCAAATTAAGTAAAAGGATATTTTTATCTCTCCATGGGATGATGGAGGCAAAGGTCGGTCCTCACCGCTGGTAATTTATTTTATGTTTATTTGTCTCTAGATAGAGAGAAAGTAGAACTCATCCAAATGCTTTCTAAGAGTTTAAGCACACAGACTCTATTACATGCAACAAAAAGTGAAGAGCTGGACTATATATAAATGTAGGTGACTTGAGGAACCAATCTCACTTTTACATGGTTCTGTGTAGCAGATATTAGAAAAGCCAAAATGTGTTTCTCTACTTAATGGATTCAACTTTGGTAATTACTGAGTACAGAGTAAAAATAATTCAGTCTGTAAACTCTATTAATGAGAAGTAAAAGAAGCTCCTCATAGACTGTGCAGTACAGGTGTACAATTCTCAGAGTTAAAGGGAAGCACCTTACAAGGATGTGTTTATCTCTTAGTTTTTCTAGGGGGACACATAGTTCATTCTACGGAATTGGAACCACCTTGGGAATAATCTCTCTCAGGCATCCCAGTGTAAGCAAGGCTCTCACACTTCTAATATTTTCTTAAATTAATATTGAGACCAAAAATGGGAGTGTGACAGTCTTTAAAATTCCCCAAATTATCTGATCCTATCTTAAGTGTTCCACGTGTAATTCTGAAGAGAAATTAAATTGTGTTTTGTTGAAAGATAGTGTAGAGACTCAGGACAAGACTCTAGAAGTTACCTGTCTGTCACAGAATATTTCTTTTTGTAGACTGGATGATAGAAAGTCGATTTCATAGAAAATTCTATGTTTCCAAGTTTTTTATGTCCAAAATTTAATTTCCACTATCTGATACCCACAGAGTTGTTAGGTTAGAGTGATATGGAGATAGGTAATTGGAAATGAAGAGGTGCACAGTAATCTAGTTGCTCCAGACAAAAACTAAGGAGACATTTTTATTTTCCCCACTTTTTCATTACCACAAATGCTCTACACTGTGCTTTCAAAGTAAGTATTGTGATTCTATTGATTTCTCTATATCTCCACTCGAGCCACTACCTTCTTCTGTCACCTGGACTACTGTGCTGGCTTCCCTGCCTCTGGCCTCCTACTAAAATGTATTCTTTGTACAGGAGCCAGAAAGATTTTTTTTTTAAGTTTATGTCAGATCATGTCACTCCTTCTTTAAAAGCTTCTATAGCTTTATTCATAATGGCCCAAAGTGGAAACAACCCAAATGTTCATCAACCGGTGAATGGATAAACAAATAGTGCATTCATATAATGGAATTCTTTCAGCAATAACGAACAACTGATACACATAACAACGTGGATGCGTCTCAAAGGCATTATGCTAAATGAAAGAAGCAAGAAACAAAAGGCTACATGATTCCATTAAATGACATCCTGGAAAAACTATGGGGACAAAGATATAATCAGTGGTTGCTAGGGGGTGGAACACATGAGGGAACTCTTTGCAGTGACAGAAATGATCTATTTCTTGATTGTGGTGGTTATATAACTTTATATGTTTGTCTCTAATCATTAAATTGTTTTGTGCATGCAAAGGGTGAATTTCATTAATGCATATATGTGGTGGTTTTATGTCATCACATATATGAATGTAATAAAATTTATTACAATACTTATGTTTATTGTTTATATTAGTTATACACATATGTTTATATGTATGCATACATATGTTTATATGTATATGGGAGACTCAATTCCATAGAATGCATTAAGTGTCCTTTAGAAAAAAACAAGAGAATAACCCCATCTTCATATAGTGCCTCCGTTTAACTCTGGGAATTTACATGTGTACTAGAGTGTCTGTGAGGAGCTTCTACCCCAAATTAGATATGTAGGAAGTAAATTATATCTCATTAAACATGGTTTGAAAAAATAAAGACCATTCTATGGCCTCTCCCTGTCTTTAGAATAAAAATCCACACTCTTGATTCTCGACTGTCAGGCCTTTTGTGAACATGCTTCCCTGCCTGCCCTTCATATTTCTCTCCCAGACTCACACTGTTCAGGTTTACTACATAGGGTATTTTCTTAGATGTTTGATATTTAACTGTAAAAACAAATAAATCATTAGCCTCTAAAAATAACATTTAATTTTTATTAATGAGGATTTAAAGTATAAAATTGTGCATTAAAAGTCTTTAGCATAATACCTGTATTTTCTCACAAAAATTAAAAGCTCCATCTACAAATACCCTGTTTGTGTCATAATAGGCATCCTGATTCTTAGTTCATGGAAAGGGAAGAGAGAGGCAGTAATTTTAAGTATCTGAGATCATGTTCAACTTAGTTAGTGACCAGGTTATTTTCTGACAGTTAAATATGTTGTGAGAAAAGATGAATTTATGCTATATTAATTAATTAAACAAATGAGTTTTTATACTTAATATGTAACAGGATACTCAAGGAAGCCATCTTTTTACTTTATAAAACTTTGAAAATTGAACTTGATTAAATAATAACTCCTCTTATTTTATTTATAAATATAAATTTAACATACAAACATTTAATTACATATATTTCAGACATTTCAGACATACACCTTCATGTATGTTGAATATGGGCCAACACAAACTGTGTGTAGAAAACATACACCTCTATACCCTCACACACATTCTATTCAGTTATAAGAAAAATATACTTTCCTAATAGTGGCATCATATAAAAGTAAAAAAAAATTTAAGAAAAAAATCATACCTAAATTAGATTTACAAAGCTTCTATAAATGGGTTAAAACAGATTCACATAAATCACTACAATGTCATCTTAAAAAAACCCAAGTCACATCTATTATCTGATAGTGCACCTTATCACATGGGTCACATTTACATATTATGCACCACAGGAATGTGTCAGGACTAGACAAAATTTCCAGCTCGTGTGAGAAATAGCAAAAATACAACCTGATTTTGTAGTAGCGATCATGGGACTTGAATTTTTAGTTTTCCAAGTGACTATTTCCTTCCTCCCTCTTTTTTCTCCTTTCCTCCTTTATTTCCTTCCTTCCTTCTTTCCTTCCTTCCTTCTTTCCTTCCTTCCTTCCTTCCTTCCTTCCTTCCTTCCTTCCTTCCTTCCTCCTTTCCTTCCTTCCTCCCTTCCTTTCTTCTTTCCTTTCTTTCTTCCTTCCTACCTTCCTTCCACTTCTCATTCTTCTTTTTAGCCTTCCTTTTCTTCTTAAGCTCACTGAAAAGATATGGTCATTGAAGAGAGTTTCTAGTTTATGACTTTAGGATATATATTCAATTCACCGTAAACTTCTGTTGTTCAGCATGAATATAGTCAATATTGGGATTGCTTGCTAGCCTGAGTTTCAGACTTTGTTTTAAGGTATCCAAGAACAGGATGACATTACTCAGGAAACATCTTGTGTAATGATGCCACATCCATCACTTGACTAAGAGCTTGTTTTCAACTTTATAAATCAGTGGGGTGACCTTCTGTTCCCAAGAGAGGGCCTAAAACGTACTGGGCAAATCTTTGGCTCTTGAAATAGCTGTTCAATATTACAGATGTTCAGGTGACTGACTAATGGTTTCCTTCCCCCATAAGACAGCTCCTGGGAAGCTCTAGGATGGGGCTTTAAACTGGAATGACGCTGGGGAACTAGGTTTGATATGGCATGGTCTCGAGGCATCCCTAGTCTGAAGTTCTTCCAGGAAGTCTGGTGGGTTCTAAAACTTCCTTGGTGAAGTGATCTGCTCTGACAGCACAAAGAGGGAAATGTAAATGTGGAAAATACCAAGGTCAAGTCCTTGCTTGCTGCTTCCTGGGTGTAGTATAACGTAGTGGTTAAAAACTCCAGCACCGGGCGCCTGGGTGGCTCAGTGGGTTAAAGCCTCTGCTTTCGGCTCAGGTCATGATCTCAGTGTCCTGGGATCGAGGCCCGCATCGGGCTCTCTGCTCAGCAGGGAGCCTGCTTCCTCCTCTCCCTGTCTCTCTGCCTGCCTCTCTGCCTACTTGTAATCTCTCTCTCTCTGTGTCAAATAAACAAATAAAATCTTTAAAAAAAAA